>OZ010573.1:51660079-51722579 GCA_963932145.1 Acanthosepion lycidas | reverse complement strand
AAACTTCGATGATCTTACAGATGCCAATGTTTCAACGTGATGTAGCCGCTTGAAACCTTTGTTGGAACCCTTATTTGGCTATGTGCTGATACGTTAACCATTATCCTAAAATTGACAACTCAAATTGACAACTCAAATTGACAACTCAAATTGACAACTCAAATTGACAACTCAAATTGACAACTCAAATTGACAACCTTGGATATTTATTTTAATAACAAATTAGACATGTACTTAATTTTTTTTTTCTGATTTTTTTTTTAATAAAATACAAAATAGTTTTCATTTATTACAATTTATATTACCCAAATTATATTAAAATTAGGTTTACATAGTACGTACTTTTTTATCATTCATATTGTAGGGCTGATAAGTTTCAATTTAACCTCTGAGATTACAACTCATTGAAGCTAGAATTAATATTACAATCCCAAATTTGCAAGTTTTAAGGGATCTAAAGGGCTGTTTTAGGAAGAAACATATGATAGGATAGTTTGTGTTTACCTCCAAAGTCATCGAAGAAAGCCAGAGATCAGTTTTTGATTAAAATAGTTTTTTTTTTTCAGTCAAACAAAAGAAAGAAAATTGTTTTTTTTTCTTTTTTGTTTGTGAAATATGTGCAACATCCCATAAAACTTACTAAAAGATCGATTTGTTATCAGCTGTTGTAAATGAACTGCACAAAAAAATGACTCAATCGAGTTGTAAAGAAGGTTACATTTAACTCAAAGTTGTTGCAAGAAATTCCTGGAAACCTCAATCGTACAATTTATTTCCGGAGATATCTGTGGCCAAATAATGTTCTTCAACTTGGGTTGACTAATGTTCTTACCGATAGGTCCATTACTTAGATACCTCATCATGATTCTCACAAAATTTTACCCTCTAAAGTAGCGAGGGAAAACACGTACAACTATCAAGTATATTCTCCAATATGATATCGAGTCAACTATCTTAAATCAAGTAGGAGAAAGTAGGATGTGTTAATTGCATATTGATCTTCGCATATACTTTTTAAATTTAAGTGAATTCTATTTACAATGAAACTCATTTTTATCATTGTTATATTGCGTAGGTTTTAGAAGAGATACTCCATTAAACGGTTTTTGTATTTAAATATGAAATTATCAGCATTGCGAAGCCAATGGCAGAGGAAACATTCCGATCTGCCAGAAATGTGGAAGATAAGATTATATATCAAAAACTCTTAAAAAGAAAGAAAAAATTGTCTGAGATGAAGAATAGATAATTAACTTGCTATTTACTCGCCCCCACAAAAAAAAAAGCAATAGGGACGGAATATGGCACAATGACAATTTAAATTAAAGAGACAAGGCCAGATATTGTTTGATCTCCGCAACTAACGTCGCGCTGATGTTGATATTCCATATATCTATTTGGTGCGATGAGGGAGATGTTTTCATAGGGGATGAATTCTCGGGACCAGCATCCCTCATTTATTTGTTGTATTCTGTTAGAACAGAAGTAATTAAGGAATAAAATGTGGTTTATCCGCCCGAAAGCGATACTACACTTGGGATTTTATTTGCCGCCCACGCTGGCAGGATGTGAGACAAGATCAGTTTAATGTGCGGAGCCCGAGTTCACGCGCTCGGACTAGATCCCAAAATAACCAAGTCCCCATCAACCGTCGGTTTTACTGACATCGGTAATACTACCAACCCTGCATTTTTAGTGCAATGATGGAGGTACTGCAGAGAGCAGCTGTTCCCCGAGAACAGGCACCTCTTGATAATATTTTCAATAACGCTTTGATATAATTAAGAGATAAAATGTAGAGCAGGTACTACACTTAGATCACAGCCTAAAATCCGGTTTAATGCGCCCTTTTTATACGTCTTTCATTTCTCAGTTCTTATTCCAATATGGCGCGGTCATAATGCTCAGAACGTGACACACAGTAACCCAGATTCTGTTTGGGGTTTTGTTATTTTTCATCAAATTGCACCTGTCAAAGCAACTCTGTCTTTCTATATTTCCTTTTAATTCCCTTAAAGTGAAAAAATATATTTTTCTTTCTTTTTAAATGTTTTTAATATATAATCTTATCATCCACATTTTCTGGCAGATCGGAATGTTTCCTCTGCCATTGGCATCCCAATGCTGATAATTTCATATTTAATTAAAAAAAAACGACTATCGGAAACTCTAAAACCTATGCAATATAACAATTGTAAAAATGAGTCGCATTGTAAATAGAATTCGCTTAAATTTGCAATATGTGAGGATCAATATGCAGTTAACATGCTATTTTCGCCTACTTTATTTAAAATAATTGACTCGATATCATAGTGGATAATATGATTGCTAGCTTAGCGAGTTCTACCGCGCAATTTTAGAGGATAATTTTTTTTGATAAACATGATGAGGCGTCTGAACATTTTACCTGGAGGTAAAAACACCAGGCAGCCCAAGCGGCACATTTGTTGCGGGATCAAACAATTTCTGTACTTGGCCCATGTCCATGTGTTTGGGCTCCTTACTTTAAATCGTCCTTGTGCCATATCCCGTCAATATCTTTCTTTTTTTTGTGGTGTGGGGAGTAAGTACCAATTAAATTATCTTTTCTTCTCCTCTTTGCCATGTTCTGTCTTCGGGCAGTTCCAAGGAATCCAGCCCTTCAGTAGCATCTTCCTCATTTCAATAAAAGTATCCCTTCGCCAGTATATAAAAGTACCCCGTCGTGACAGTGGTCGTGGCAACTGGGTAACTTACATATTGGTTGATGGCAAATCATGTTACGATGAGCTTGAGTCACATCCTACCACCATGCGGAGGTGAGTAAATAAAACCAGCCTGAAGGCTAGGTGAAAATGTAGTATCTGTTCACCTTTGACTTTGGTCAGTTCGTGTTCTTACAATAGGGAAAATGAGTACTGGAGAAGCATTCCTGAAATAATTAGATGTCGTAACAGGATTCATTATTGGTGCACACAATCTTACCAACATTAGACATGCAGATGACATAGCATTAATAGCAGAAAGGAAACTACAGTCATTCCTACAGAAGCTAACAAAAGAAACCGAGAAGAAAGGACTAAACATCAACAGTAAAAAGATAGAATGCATGATTGTCTGCAAAAGAAACAGGACAATATTCGAATTACAAATTGGAGACATCAAAATTAAACAAGTGCAAAAATTAAAATATATAAGAATTGTTTTAACAGAGGATGAAAAATGCCACACCGTAATCTGAAGACACGCTGGAATAGCGAATGGTACTTTTCAAGCGATAAGCAAAATATTAAGAAACATGAAAATTTCACTGAAAAAATAGTGCTAAACTATTATTTAATATCGGTACTACATTCACATACGTGCTAATACACTTGAAAAAGGTATGAATCCTTTTCTTCTCCCCCAGCTATGGTTTTGTAAATAGCAGGACAGACCGGGTTCTGTAGCCTTGGATGGCTACTGGTCTACTGCAGAAAGAAATGGCAACTGGTCTACTGCAGAAAGAAATGGCAACATACTGCGGGAAAACATCTGCCTTGTCAGTCATGTATTGAAAGATACATGACCGCAAAAGCGCGTATCACGCATGGCACATGACTGGTTGAATGCCTGATCATTTGGTTAGACTCATATCTAGTCATTTGGTCAAAAGAATGCCATGCTATAATGGATAGCCGTTCGGATTGAGGAATCGGAGAGCCGAGTTCGAATTCCAGTCGAATCCATCACATTCACTTACGTGGTAATACCCTTGGGAAAGGCATGAATCCCTTTCTACTCCCGCAGCTATGGGTAAATAGCAAGACAGACCGGGTTCTACAGACTTGGATGGCAACTGGGCTACCGCGGGAAAAATGGCAACCTACTGCGGGAAAAAATCTGCCTCGACTGTCATGTATCTTTCGATACATGATCGTCTAAGCGTGTATCACGCATGGCACATAACTGACTGACTCCTATATGACAGTGAATGCTGGACAGTTTCAGCACAGATAGACTTGAGGCAACTGAAATGTTGTTCTACAGAAGGATGCTGAGAATGCCATGTTCTGAACACGTGAGCAGCGACGACGTTTTAGGGTAAATGGAAACAAAAAGATGCTTTAGTTAGCACCAGAAAGAGTTGAAATTTCTAGGGGGCATAATGAGGAAATAAGGGTTTCGAACATTTGACGCTCACAGGATATATTCAAGGTAAACGGGACAGATGAAAACAGCGCATATCCTACCTAACGAGCTTGAGTAAACGACTGAGAGATCATGGATTAGAGATATGGCAAAAAGAAAAACTTAAGAGCTACAAAGTACAGAAAGTTGAGAAGTACCATGATCGCCCATGAAGGGTCATGTCCCATTGAAAACGAGCAAGATGGCTCGATGATCCCAGCATTGCAGAAGTGTCTCTCTCACTTCATTAAATAGGGTTGGTAGAAGTGACTATGCAGTTTTTGTCCTTAGCTCATATATACACGTATAAGCCCAGTGGATATAGAGGTAAAAAAAAAAAATACTGACACCCGAAGAGGCTATAAGAAAAGACTCAGAAGGAATAAAAGATAATTTTCGTTCAAATGACACTAGTGATGATTTTTGTATTTTTTTCGTATGTGACACTATTTAGGTCGCTAGAAAGAAAGAAGAAAAAAAAAGAAAGGCGAGAATTAAATTTAGGTGATAAGAAGCCATCACGAAAAGGACACTAAGCGATGTTATTCTTTTTAACAAAGAAAAATGCTAAAGGTTTATTCTCATTAGCGAGGAAAGTAAGGTCGCGGATGTTTCGGATTTAATCTGATTTATGTTACGGGGCGGCGAGTAAGATATATCCAATCTGCCCATGGCAATGGTAAAAATTTCAAGTTGAACAAGCGACCTCCCGCAGAATTCTAAAGAGATAAAAATAAAATTTAATTAAGCACACACTGACCGAAAAACAAAATGTCCGCTGGACCTCCCGTAGGGTACTGGGAGATAAAAATTAATTAGGTCAAGCTTGACCGAAACCAAAATGTCCGTTGAACCACCTCCATGTCATTTGGGAAAAACACCTGTTTATTGTCAGGGCTGGCTATGATAGCGAAATTATTTTATCAGAACGAATAATTGGCACCAAGGTGCGATACGTCCAATTGACCAGCCACTTGATAATTGGCGAAAATCTCGTTGACGAATTCCATATGATAAAGTTCAAGTGACAATTGGCTAAGAAAAAAGTCCAAGGGTTTGTTGTCGGGCAGAAGGAAAGAAAGAGAAAGAAAAGAAAAAAAAACGGAAGATATATTTTTTCTTTGAGCAAGATTTTTTAAACCGAGGCTAGTCTAGCCACACCCACACTGCAGGGCGCCCATTGGCTGAATGGTGGCGTGAGCGTTAGGCGGAGGTAATCATGTGAAGAAGGAGTGGAGGCCTGTTGGCACCCATTGAAGAGATCGGTATGAGAGGGCACTGTGAGAGAGAGGGGAAACCCGTTGACACCCTCTGAGGGTATGGTGAGATACCAATATGAGAACAGAAAAAAGTGTGAGGACGAAAAGACTTCCAAAAATGGAAAATAATAAATTTTCCAGACCAAAAACAAAGAAGTGGATTGTGAATTTAGAATTATCAAGGAACCTCAAACCCCGACAAGCCCACCCCGGTTTTGGTCGGCGTCCATATAAGCAGAGTCGCAGCAAGTGAAAAGGAGTTCCAGTTAAGTTAGCAGTTGGAGTTGCAGAGTTAGTAGCCTCGCAGGAAGCTGACTGAAAGATTCCAGGCATCACGACCTCAAGTTCTAGCCAATAACAATTTATTTTTGAAGAACTACTTAGACTCATGCCGCCAAAACAAGTTTTACGAATATCGCCTGAAGATACACCAAAAACCAGTTCCTTGAAAAAACAACTTAAGATGTTAAGACTCGCCTAACAAACACAAAGTGTCACAATCCATATAATAGCGATTTGGGAGAAAGACGCAGTCCTGTATTCAACAACCAGATATAAAATATCCTTTATAACACATTTGAACTTTTCGAGTCGTTACCTTATTTTCTTTTACATATACTTGTGCGGTGTTGCCCTTGATCGAACTCGGCTTGCATTACAGCCCGGCGACTGATTGATTTCGTCTACCTAAGATCAAATCACAACGTGGGTAGGTTAGACTGGAAATCAAAACAGTTACTTCGGTAACCAGACGTTAGAGGCGAGCTGGGAACGACAAGGCTGATACCGGATCTAACCAGATTCCCATCCAAATCAGCAAAAGGTTAGAACATCACATTTGGTGCCGCGACCAATACCAATTCACAATGGTCATCACAGGACAGGATAGGACGGCGACGGCGCTGAGACAGACGGGGTGACGTTACAGCTGGTCACGTGACCGGGATAGTACGACGGACGCGGCCAGGCAGACGTCACATTTGGCGCAGCGACACCGGGGGACGTCACACGTAAATTATGAATTAATTCGTTTTCATTTTAATTTGGTAATCACTCAGAAATTTATATTTGATTAATTACTAGCAGTAGAGCCAGGCGTTGCCCGGGGGATGTAACAGTAAGAGATAGATCAAGTATCGACCATCATAGAGACTGAAAAATAAAATTGACAAAGATTATTGTTTAAGGTTGACGAACACGGATGTCTGAATTAGTTTTTTAGGGGAGGTGGGGGTGTTACGAATTGGTCAAACCCAAACTCAAACAAAAACTTTGTTTTCAATCGTTATGAGTCTACCGATTGAATAGAATTTTATTATAAACAATTGTTTGTAAATGGAATTTTTAAAGCATTCTGAATGTAAAAATAAAGAAAAAAGTGTGCAAGACAATAAGAAGCACTACCTGCCAAAAAAAGTGAAGTTTTGTTGAAATCGGTTGAAAAATGTAGGAAATCCGATCCTATATATAAACGAACACACACACACACAAACAACCTGGGTTTTATAATAAGTATAACTCGATATGAGTTGCCCCCCTTTCATTCTCGTGATGCCTCTTAATCGTGTTTTCAAATTGATTTCGTGCAAAAACAATTGTGTTTTTTTTCAATTTTTGGCACTGTTAGAACAACCGTAAGGTAATTTTACGTAGTCCTGTGAAGTTTTGTTGAAATCGGTTGAAAAATGTAGGAAATCCGATCCAATATATAAACGTATAGACAGACACACACAATCTGCGTTTTATAATAAGTAAAATTTTCGGTTTTATTTTATTAATAATTTTCAGTTTTTATTTTGTCTGAAATTAAATATTTAATAGAATATGTTCTAATAGCGTGTCCCTTATCATTTAAATCCGTTTCGCATGTTCATTTTGCCAAATATTAATTTAGATAGAATTTGTTTTACTTTTCTGCACAAAATCTCTATCTAATCTGTTTTATTTTTTGTTTGTTTTCTTTCATCTCTTCTTTTACATGTAGGATGTTATGAATTCCGAAATAAACATCAAGGGTTCACTTTTAATAGGCCTGTTCTGTTCATAACGGAATGTGGGTCCTTTATTTAACTTCTGTATACCCAATTGTCACCAAATAATGTAATCTATGTGTACAGGACGGCATCTCGGCCATCAACAGAGAACAGGGACAACTTAGAGAATGCTGGTGTCAGCCTGATTTTAGTACGTTTCCCATATTTATTGCACCCTATTAGTTGTTTCGGGTTTAGATCTAATAAACTATTTCGTGGTTGATTTAGTTGCATTCCCTTTCTCACAAATAATCTTTGGAACGCTATACATCCATCTTCTCTTTCACTAACTAGGGTTAAATAGCCAAAAAATCTCGGCTCTTTCGCAACCAGTCTAGATTATGGATAACTCTAAAAGCAAGACCCGAGTAGGGCTCTTTTGGAGATTTTGTGGCATAATGTTATTATGAATTTATCCATGGTTTCTGCTATCATCTCCAAACTAGATCCCCAAAAGGCTTCTGGACTTGACAGTATCCTTGGAATTCTCCTTTAGAAAATGTGCTCTCGAATTGGATCCCTTTCTCTCCAAACTCTGCAACAAATTCCTCGCTGGGTTTTGCTTTCCAACCAGTACTTCCGACTGTAGTTTCAGTTTTTATGAACTCTGTTGAACATTTTGATTCCTCGAATTATCGACCTATTTGTGTTTTTACCTCTTTTGGAAAAGTTCTCGAAGCTCTAAACAAATCCGAATTAATTAAGCATCTCACTTCATACAGCCTTCTTTCAGATACAATATATGATTTCCGTGTCTCTAGGTCAACCGCCGATGTGGAAACGGCTATTTCTGGATTTGTCTACCATGAAAAATTTATTAGGCTATCCAATCATGGAACAGCTGAGAGAGAGAGAGAGAGAGAGAGAGAGAGAGAGCAATGTGCGTGGGAAACATACTAAAATAAGCTTACACGGCGCTCTCAATGGGAGAAGCAATTCTTCAATCTAAGATATAGTACCTCTTTTACACTGGATATCAGATTATTCTTTCTAAGTAACATCTATTTTTTTGGTGAGCGGTGTATTTTTATCTATTTCCTAGTTTGCATAAAAAAAAGACAGTGTTAGACCTATAAGCGTTGCCGTAAAAACAAAACGTTGCATTTTGCATTCAACTGTTATTTGCCCTTCGGTTATACAATGAGCGTGTTTCTATCTCATACTCTCTTGAATCCTTATCAGTTGATTTATCTATCATTAATCTTGCCATTCTTTCAGATTTCAAGGAGTCAGAAGGCGTCTGAAATATTGGTCAAAGCGTAACAATGTCTTTTAAATTTTACTTGAGGACATAGATACATGGATTTTCAATATTTCTCTACTCTAGGTCGCTCTGTAAGTCTTCGTTATATTTTTCTACCTGGGTGAAAACCTCATTATTCTTTCTACAATTCTTCCTCAAATCTTCGATTTCTTTTAGCAGCTAACTGTAATTTCGAAGACAAGAACTTGCCTATATACTTGTGTTTTCTACCTGAACATCTCGACAGAACTCAATCATTCGTCTATTTTATTTCTAATAAGTGTTTTTCTTTTTTCTATCTATCTATCTATCTATCTATCTATCTATCTATCTCAGTCTGTTCATTATCTATCTATCTATCTATCTATCTATCTATCTATCTATCTATGTATCTGTTTCACAAATTTCGTACTGAATATGACGATAAACTAGATGCTGCATCGAGGCCTCTGATCGGGAAGTTGAAGGTTTTGGGGAGCAGGTTGATATGAGGCTAAAAATATCACCCACCCGACAAATTCTATCTTGCTCTGTTAATATCTATCTATCTATCTATCTATCTGTCTGTCTGTCTGTCTGTTTCAATCTATCTTATCTATTAGATCATTGCAAAAGTTATTGTACAATTAGAAAATTAAAAACAAAATTTGACATACTTACAAAAACAATATTATTAGTCAAGTACATAATTTTCACTATTTACATTGTTATGACTGTTTTCTTTATATTTATTGATATATTTTCGACGTTTCGGCCATTGTACGCTCCAGCCTACTTCAGGTGATTGTAATTTCGAACCAATCACTTTATTTTGTGCACCGGAGTAAATTTTTATAGTTTCACGTGGCGTGCCTCTTCTGAGTGTTTCGGTGTCAGTTATTTCCATTTGCCTCGTCTGCTGTAGCCAGGTATTGAACTTACAACCCTTTCGGTCTAGTCACCGGATTACTTCAACCAACGCTTTCATCCACTGGGATATGTGTCCTTGAGTAAATAGTGCAAGCAATTACAATACCTCGTCTCAGAAATATAGTGAGATTCCTGTCGGAGGACGCATATTTTCTATGAAAATTTCTCGGACATTCAGGCCGGTAAATGTCGTTAATACTGTTCATTATAAACAGAGCATTTACTTAAATATTTGTATCTATAAAAAGAACGTATAAACATAAAAAAATGTTTTAATATATATATATATATATATATATATATATATATATATACCATCAATCTAACCAATTATCCGTCTCAGTCTGTTCATATCTATCTAGTCATTTATCTACGTTTTTCTAAATCAAATAATCATTTTGATCATATCTATCTATCTATCTATCTATATATATATATATATATATATATATATGTATATATATATCAAACAGTTTCCTCATATCTATGTATGTATGTATGTATGTATCTATCTATCTATCTATATGTGTATATATATATATATATATATATATATATATATATATATATATAATATCAATCTAGATAGCTGCCTCAGTCTGTTCATATCTATCTATCTATTTATCTATCTTCATTTTTGTATATCAAACAATCAATTTGTTCATATCTATCTATCTATCTATCTATATATATATATATATATATATATATATATATATATATATATATATATATATATATATATATATATCCTTGTGCAGGTATGCAGAAAATAGAAAAGAACACGTTGGGTGCATAATCCGGGGTTCTTTAGTATTTTTGTTTTTATTTTTAAAAAACAGTGCTCCATACAGAAGTAGAGCTTATATTATAATAATATTTTTTGTTTAAAGTAGTAGGGTTTATCATTCTGGTTTTGAGGAAGACCCCACTACCAGAATGATAAACCCTACTAGACCCAACATAGGAAAGATAAGCAAAAAAATCCTGGAAAGGATCACTAGCCAAATTAAAAAACAACTTGGATTAACACTCTGGATTAACACCAAAGAAGTCATAAACTGGTTTACCAACATCGAAAATAAGCCCGAATGCACCCTAATCCAGTTCGATATTGTCGATTACTACCAGTCAATATCAAAAGACCTCTTCACGACTGCCCTGGAGTTTGCTACGGTATATACAGACTTAACTGAAGAAGAAACAAACATTATTCTCAATGCAAAGAAATCTGTCCTCATCCATAATGGGGACCAGTGGATAAAAAACACCAATGACAACTTTGACATTACCATGGGATCTCTAGACTCTGCAGAATCTTCGGACCTTGTCGGTCTATTTATACTGTACAACCTAACTGCCCACCGTGAACTGGACGTGGGGGACATCGCGCTGTACAGAGATGACGGGCTCATGGTAGTGAGGAGCTCCACAAGCTTTAAAACAGAGAAAATTAGAAAGGCAATTTACAATGAATTCGGGAAACTAAATTTAAAAACAATAATCAACACTAAATTAAAAAAAGTAAACTTCCTAGACGTAACCCTAGACTTAACTAACAACGTTCACCTACCTTACAGAAAACCTAACACTAATCCCTTGTACGTACATCCTAAGTCAAACCACCCCCCATCTATAATTAAGCATATACCCACATCAATAGAGAAAAGAATAAGTATGAACTCAGCAAATAAAGAAATATTCCAACAGCACAGTAGTTTTTACAACACAGCCCTGAAAAACAGCGGATACAAAAACTTTGACATAACCTATAGAAACGTTAGTACCAATAATAAGAGAAACAGGAAAAGAAAAATCATCTGGTATACCCCACCGTACAACCAAATGGTCAGCACCAAACTAGGCCATAAGTTCCTAGCTTTAATTGAAAAGCACTTTCCCACTAATAGCAAACTTAGCAACATCTTTAACAAAAACACATTGAAACTGAGTTACAGCTGCACTGAAAATATAGAAAGAATCATAAAAAGACACAATAAGAAAATCCTAGAAAAACACGCATACCAAAACAGTAATAAAACACATAAACTAAAACTAGATAAAAATAACGAAAAATTATGCGATTGTAGAAACCCTAAAAACTGCCCGTTGGAAAATAAATGCCTCACAAAATCCGTGGTATACCAATGCACTATCTCATCCATTGAGAGCCCTAACACTGATAGGATATACATAGGATCAACAAAGAATAATTTTAAAATTAGATGGAGACAACACAAGAGCTCTTTCAACAATATTCAAAATAGAAATCAGACATCTCTATCCCAATACTTCTGGCATCTAAAGGAAACGAATAAAACACCAAAAGTAAAATGGAAAATAGTAAATAGAGCAAGAACCTGTAGAACCTGGGATGACCCATGCCTCTTATGCTTACAGGAAAAACTACACATCATTAGATTCCTAAATAATGAAAAATTATTAAACCATAGGCAGGAGTTAACGGTTTTTTGCCGACATCAACAGACTTTCGCATTAGATAATTAGCATAAAAAAAAAAAGAAAAAAAAACATAGCTAAGTAAAATTCTAAAAAGCTCAGCCAAACCCTTAAATAGGAAAAACCCCTTTTTGTCGTCGTAAAAAAAAAAAAAAAAAAAAAAAAACTAAAAAAACAAACCGAAATTCAATGCAAAGCGATCTGTATATTAAAGACCCACTTAAATAAACAAATAAATAAATAGATAATTAGATAGACAAGAATAAAAGACAATTCTCCAGACACAGAACGACTGTAGGCGCGCCATAAAAATATCCTTCACTGGGAACCAACTAAAGGATGACCGTAAACATTAGCCTTGAAATAGATACCCTACCCAACCTTAGCAAAACCTCTCAGAGGATGATGAATCTACTGATAAGAATTAACTCCCTGACCACTTAAAGAAGGAAAATAGTATAGCCACTCCCACAATAACAAATTCTGTAAAAATACACGTAAACCGAGAGATAGCTTATTCCTAAAATTTCGCTTGAAGATGAAACGTGACTAAACACCTCAATCCAACTTAATTTTATTAATTATTTGGATGATTTCGGCTCACATTTTTGAAAAATGAGAACTCTTATGTAGCGAAGGAATCATATTTTTAAACAAAAAATATTATTATAATATATATATATATATATATATATATATATATATATATATATATTCTGCAGTATTACATTAAGACATGCACATACCCACTACAAAACTGTACATCTTGTTTCAACGTTATAAACTTTTTTAACACTCAGGTGTGAAATCACGATGCTATTATGTGCATGTTCTAATGTAATACTGCATAATAAATAAATATTTATTGCTCTACTTTTGTATTGAGTCCTGTTTTAAATTAATGTCTTGAACGTTGAAATCTTACTCTTCATTCTTTTACATTTGTGTATATATATATATATATATATATATATATATATATATATATATATATATATATATATATATGTATGTATATATATATATATATATATATATATATATATATATATATATATATATATATATATAATATCAATCTAGCTTGCTAACTATCTGCCTCTGTTCATATCCATCTAACTATTTATCTATCTGCATTTTTATATATCAAACAATCAGTTTGCTCATATCTATCTATCTATACATACATACATACATACATATATATATATATATATATATATATATATATATATATATATATATACATACATATATATTATATCTAGCTATCTAGCTATCTGTCCCAGTCTGTTCATATCTATCTAGTTATGTATCTATCTTCTTTTTTCTATATGAAACTATTATCTGTCTATCTCATTTTTTTACTGTGTTATTTTTTTCATTTCTGTATCTACATAATTTTTTTAGATTCTGTTTTCGGATTTATGCAGTTATTTACTAAATTCTGTTCGTTTGCCACAAGGCTGCAACTATTGATGCGTTCAGCGAAAGCCTAATTTACAACAATAAACCATCTTGTTGGTCATATCTATCTGCCTTTATATCTCATCCTACTTACGTCTGTCTATCTGTTCAATGAGAAGGCTAAGGAAATACCTCAAATATTAATAATATTATGTCAAGAAACCAATTAGAAGTATTTTTCAAGAACCAAACAGAAAGTATTGCAAGACAAAATATAATAACGTCACTGCGATGATGACATTTGGAGAAATAAACCTGAACAGCATTTTGGTTCAGGGTTATTATAAAAATAGATATGATTGGATGGGACGTATAATCTACTGAGAACTGTAAAAGACTGAAATTCAGTTAAGTAAACCAATATATATATATGCAAGATAAACGCTTAATACTTGCTTGGCGATTACATCTGCCTTCCAATTTCCACGGTTTTATTTGGGGTTGAACACTGACTTCTAGATATAGAATGGAATAAATGATAAATGGACTCGTTTGGGAAGGAATGGCAGATAACCATCTACTGTCTGAGCGAAGAATACAAAAACAGAATCAATGCCATTCACACGACATTCTTTTCAATTAATTTTTCCCCCCTGGTATAGCTGTTTATAATTCTAAACTGCTCATCAGGTAGATAGATAGATAGATAGATAGATAGATAGATAGATAGATAGAAAAAAAAACTTTGAAAATCAATAACCTGTGAAGGGTTTTTATCACGATAGCTGCATAAACTACCCATTTACTTATTAATCTTTTCATTTATTTATGATCAAATTCAGTTAAATGAATTTGTATTCAGCCTTCGATATCATTCCTTCCGTCGAATAGAAAATAATTTCTTTTCATTCGTTGTCTGTAAAGCGATTTCTTTCGCTGTTTTTCTTTCACTGAAACGCTTACAGGAAATTGTCTCTTAAGATTTACAATATCCCATTTGGGATGAACAAGTAATCAATAATAATAATAAGAAGAAGAAGAAGAAAATAATGCTGAAAACCTGTGTAGGTTTTATTAAAAAAAAAAAATATGTGAAGACGATAAAAGCATTAATAAGGGAAATAATTTTTTCATGACTGCACAGAACTTATCAGGAGAAACCGTGTTAAAAATATGACAGATGCCTTAAAACTTTCATCTGTACAATAACAAATAATAATAATAATAATAATAATAATAATAATAATAATAATAATAAGAAGAAGAAGAAGAAGAAGAAGAAGAAGAAGAAGAAAAATACTTCCTTTTCGGAAAGAAGACGAAAAAAAATTCGTATGGACACCACCAGACCAAGTTGCAGACATAGGACCTGGTCAATTAAAGCTAATCGACCAGACATCGCAATCAAAGGCCACAAAACAGAATGTGCTTTCTTATTGTGGTCTATAACGTTTCTTTAAAGATCTCCAAAAAACTATCCAAATACAAGGACCTAGAAATCGAAATCTCAAAAATGTGGCTCATAATGACATCACTAATTCTAGATGTAGTTGGCAGCCACGGATTGATTGGAAAGGTTCCGATAGACTCAATGCCGACTCGACACCGCCGACCCAACACCAGGGCAAATCAGAACTGAGACAACTTAGTACTAGTAAAACATAGCTATTTTTTATAACTAAATAAAATTAACTTACTCAGTATTAAAATCTTAATTCAGGAATATTTTTTTAAAAGAAACACAAAAAAATGTATTCACAAGTACAGCTCACGCGTTACAAACGGCTTTATCTATGTAAAATGTTGTGTAATCTTAGAGGTTTTTTTGAGAACAAAAAATCTTCATTGGAAATTTCTTGATGCCATTTCTGAACTTAGGTCTCTGGATGGTACCCGAAAGAAATGTGTATACACCAGAAATCAAAATAAATAAAATAAAATAATAAAAATAATAATACATGCCTCTCGTAACTAATAGAAAACAGCGTTCTTGTTTTCTCTGAAGATACCAGGATACCGATTTAGTGTTCATAGTTGTGGTAAAAATGATATTGAACAAAAAAAAAAACAACGTTCTTTATTAGCATTCCAAGAAATAGTAGTTACTATTACCCTTTTCAGAAACCATCAAATGTAAGTGCAATGAAAACAGTGATGGCACGTACCCTGAAATTATCATAAAAATACGGAATTCATAAATATCAAGCATTTCAAACAGCTCGGTGGATGGATCAATTATGACAAATTTAATACAGGAAATATAGAAATGAATACAGGAGAGACTGCACTAGGAGTAGTTTTTCTCCAACCCCATCCAAAATCTTAACCTAAGATATTGAGTTATACTCTTAAAAGATTTCTTCAAATCTAGACTCTTATATAAATGTAAGGCATGACGCCAAATCTGTTCAAAAACGTGAAGAACTTAACAATGCCGACTCGACACCGCCGACTCAACACCGGGACAAATCAGGAATGAGACAAGTCAGGACTGAGACAAGTCAGGACTGAGACAACTTAGTACTAGTAAAACATAACTACTTTTTATAACTAAATAAAAATAACTTACTAAGTATTAAAATCTTAATTCAGGAATATTTTTAAATTATTTTTAATAAACAAATTTATTTTTTTATTAAGTTAAAAATATTCACTAATTAAAGTAATGTTTTTCTGGTGCTGAATTGTCTCAGTCCTGAGTTGTCCCGGCGTTCAGTCGGCGGTATTGAGTTATACTGCACCCTTCAGAAATGTCTAATCGGTTTGCTGTAGACAGCAGTTCTTTTAGATCCATGATTTAAAATGGCTTCAAGCGAATCAATCTTCTATCTCTGAAAGAAGACAACCGTTCATCATATAGACTAAATAACCCCAAAGAAAAGAAGTTTACCGAAAAATAAAAACTGCATCACTTGAAGACTTCCAATATGAGTAACAACTAAAATAAATAGCACATGTAAGAAGGGAAAATAATGACATAATCAAGATGTTGTCATTCCACATTACCTTAAATAAATGGTTAGGAAGGAAACTCACGTCAATACTAGAAAGAGTGATAACTGTTACTGGCTTTGAGAAACCCAATTTCCTAAAAAAAATAAATAAAACAAAAAACAATTTTAAAGAAAAGTTTGTTTTTTTTTATAAATTTCATTCAACAATAAAACTGTTTGGTCAATGAATGTCGAATGTTTCCTGTATGGAGACGGCTAATCTCCCCATTACCGTTCTTATACCCTTAAAAGATGGATTTCTTGGGCTCCGTTTATTTGTACCCCTGCGTCAATTTGTATGATCTCTCTTTCTCTTTCGACTCTTTCTTTCTCTCTTTCAATATTATTATTATTATTATTATTATTATTATTATTATTATTATTATTTGTGATTCTTCCATCCTCTTAGATGTTTCGACCGGTTGAGGAAGGTCATCTTAAACAGGGAAATCATTTCATAGCGCGTGAACTGTTCCAACCGGAGCTGCCACCTGCGTACTCGCAATTATATCAGGTACCCCCAAAGCGTCTTGCGAAACAGAGAAATTCTTGCAGATAGACCCGAGCACACCAACTACAAAAGGGACAAAATGAGGTACTGTTTGGCACAATTCTCCGATTTCAGGTTTTGGTAACTCAGTAATTTGGCCTGCTCCGTTGTTGTTATCACAAGGATACATTCATGGCTGTTCCTGGGTGATGTCAAGACGATTGCTCTTCAAGCGCTTGTCAGTCAAGACACCCGTATCTAAAATGAGTACCACGTGTTCCTTTTCGGCCACTAACGGTGGTGAATACACGTAAAACTCCCCTATGCACAGAAGGTCATACTTCCTGCATAGCTTCCAGTGTGTCCTGAGGTCTACTTTGTCACTGTGTTGGCTGTACGTTTTTTGTGCAAGTTGAGTGCAGATATTGACAATGTATTGCACATTTTTGATAGTTTTCTTAAAAACACGACACAAGAGCGATTCAGCTTTTTTTTTTTATCAATAGCAGACTCGATAGAATTAAATTCTTAAAGTCTGCTCTTGCTTTGTACAGATAATCTTTCGGCTTCCTTCATCAAAAAAAATCTTTTCTAAGTCAATTTCATTATTCCATGTGGTGTAGCGGTTAGCTGTTCGGGAGGAGAAATAGTCATTCTGAGTTTGAATTCAGGTTGAATTAGTTGCATTCACTTTCGTACAAATACACTTTGAAATAGTATGAATCCATCTTCTTCCCTTCAGCTAGGGATTAAACAGCGGTATAACCACGTCTCTTTAGCCTTGGTTGGCAACCAGTATAGATGAAGGATAACTGTAAATACAAAAGCTGAGTAGGGCTTTTTCGAGATTTTGTAGTTCTGAAAAGTAGCTGGTTCTGTACAAGTCTTTAATGCTATAATCAAATTACGACAAAGACTAGAGGCTCTCATCAACTCAGAATTATTTAAACATCTCACTTCACACTTCCTTCTTTCAGATTACTAATATGTTTATCGTTTCTGTGGGTTGCTAACGGTTATTACTGAATTTGTCCACCATGCTTTAGATACAAAACAGCGATGCTCGGACTATGGCTTTAGATTTGGTTTGGTTTGGTTTGGTTTGGTTTGTTTTACGGCATATCAACATCAGTGTGTTATTTAATGCCGTCAAGATTTTATTGCTTGTGATATTTTTTATCAAAAAGTATCTCTGCTAATATTTTTTCCAAAAATGTATTTCTAGTAATATGCCTTTTTTCAAAAATGTATTGCTGGTATTTTTTAAAAAAATGTATTGCTGGTAATAATGCATTGCTGGTAATAATCTTTCTTCAAAGATTTATAACTGGTAATAATTTTTCTTTAAAAATTTATTACTGGTAATAATCTTTCTTCAAAGATTTATAACTGGTAATAATTTTTCTTTAAAAATTTATTGCTGGTAATAATCTTTCTTCAAAGATTTATAACTGGTAATAATTTTTCTTTAAAAATTTATTGCTGGTAATAATTTTTACAAAAATGTATTGCTGGTATTAAAACATATTTTTTCATGGTTTGAACCCACTTTAGGGGTTAACTATTTGCTCATATCTGGAATCCTAACAGGTGCTACCACCCCGGGTCAGGGTGAATCTGGGAACACCAGCAATTAAGAGGTGGTTCTACGCTTCTCAAAACCTCATGATCAAAGGCCTTGCCGTTGAATGTAGTTTATTGTCTTACTCAGGACGCTGATATAGTTTATCATCATACCCAGGACGATATAGATTTAGGTATCTCAGAAGGCGTTAAAAAGGATTTGATATGATGATCTTCTACACAATCTCAAGGAAATGGTGTCACTGGCCGGATATGTGAATTAATCGTATCGTTCTTCACAAATCGGCTATTGTGTCGGCGATTTATGGTCAGGTTGAATGGCCAGGCTTCTAGATGATTTCACGTACCCCAGAACTATAAATATTGTAATATATATTGTAATATATATTGTAAATTTTAATATCTCCGAAAAGAAACTGCTATCTCAGAGGGCGTTAAAAAGGATTTGATATGCCGACTTTCTCCACAATCTCAAGGTTTATGGTGCACAGGCCGGATATATGACTTACTCATATTGTTCTTCATAAATCAGCTAATGATAATCAACTTGAATGACCAGGATTCTAGATAATTTCATATCCACCAAGGCTCTATACTTCCACCTGCGTAGTTTATTCATCAACGAACTGGCCAGTTCTAAACTAGTTATTTATGCAGATAACACACGTATTTACATCCGTCTTCATATTAAGTTCATTCCGGGAAAGTAAATCGAGCAGCTGCTCCCGAAAACGATCTACACTCAGTTGCTAATAAAGGCAAGAAATGGATGGTAAATTTGAATGTCTTCGAAATGAAACTGCTATACTTTTTTTAGATAATCATTTTTGCCCTCCATCTAGATGGCTCGTGTTAATCTCCAGGAGATGAACTCATTACGAATCCTTGATCTCGTCATTTTTTTACTGACATGAACTGGAGCAATTATTTTAAATTAATTGCTACGTCTACTTCTAGGAAATTTGGTTCACTGCTTCGTGCCAGACATTTTTCTTGACACAATTATTCTTGCACGTTTATAAATCTACCATTTATCCGTGCAACTGAATACTGCTGCCATATCTAGCCTGTTCTGCGGTTATATATCCCGAGATTCTCGGCAAAATCCAGAGAAGGATCTCTAATGTTATCGGTCCTGACCTGGCATCTCGACCAGTGATTTTCCCACCGCGGTGACATGGTTCCCGTCTACCTTTTCATGGCAGCATGGATTTAAGCGTATTACTAGATTGGCACTTAGGTCTCATAGTTTTACTGTTGAAATAGCTCGAAGGAACTGTAAATTCTATTGTAATGGTTACCTGTCTCGCACTACCGGTTTCTTGCCGCCTACAATCTTCAGGAATTCAAATGCGTCGTCAATCACCATTTCTTTATCCCTAATCCTGATCCTGCATTGCCCTTTTTTTCTCACTAAAGTCTTCCCGTTCTTTTCCACTCCGAGTAAATCTTCGCGCCTTAGTAGCATTATCGCCTTGCTTGGGGAAAATGATTTAAAATAAGTAACTGTATTCCCATATCAGTTTATCGCGACAATTGCTGGAAACTGAACGACAGCATGTCTGTTGAAATATTCATAATATCAGCAACATGTGGCTTTCATAAACTCTAGGCCTTCCAATTGGTTTTAAGAGTGTTATCCGGATGATCCCGGTTCTTCCACTGATTTCCAGTTTATCCGGCTTATTTCTTAGATTTTAGAAATTATTACTGTAAAAAAAAATTTTTTTTTTAAATCGGCAAACATGGATAAACGTGCCTGCAATAAGATGTAGTGTCAAAAGGACGGATTTTCCCCTGACACCGCTTTTTTAACTACCTTCACTCTTCACCAATGTTTATTGATTTAAAAAGCAACGATTGTAATGAAAACTAACCATATGATGAAAGTGAAGTGAGACATTTTCTTTTTTCTTGAAAATTTACAACTAATATATTAAACATTATTTATTAAATTGTTTATTTACAAGAATTAATTTAATATTTGTAACATTCTAACTAAAAGCTAAATAATTAATGTAATACAATATTTATTATTTACCACATTTATCGTAGTTAATGGTTAACGTGCTGCTGTAGCAGATCCCTTACTCCATAGGGAATTTAGTCTTCGTTGGATGCCTTATATCTCTGTTCCAGTGCCAGATTAAGCGAAGCTTACTTTATGCGAAAAGAGAGAGACTCACTCTGAGTTAATAAGTAGAAAAATAGTTCGATACTCACTAGATGGTTATTCATATGGTCTTGTGTAAGATAAAGTTAATATTGATGGTAGTCGTAGTAATGGAGGCGAGAATGATGTTGGAGTTGTGATGGCGCTTCTGACTTTTGATTGATAATTGACGAACTCGCCTCGTCAACCATTCACAATTGGATTGAATTTAATCTTTAGTGGATGCGCCATTATTGCATCTTTCTGGTAGAGATTAAACATCACATACACAAAACCACACACACACACAAAACAACACACACACACAAAACAACACACACACACGGAGAAGCGTATTCGAAATAAGACGTAGTGTTAAAAGGACGGATTTTCTCCTGACAACGCTTTTTTTAAAATTACCTTCATTCTTCGGCAATGTTTATTGTTTTAAAAAGTGATTATTAGAATTTGAATAAAACTTAAACATGTGTCAGTCAGTTAAGTGCCATGCATGATACACGTTGGGACGATCAAGTTTGTTTCGATTCATGACTAACAAGGCAAAAGATTTTCCCGCAGTAGGTTGCCGTTTCTTTCTACGATAGAATGCTTGCCAGTCAATGCTTTAGTAAGCAGTCTGTCCTGCTATTCAACCCATAACTATAGGGAGAAGAGATTGATATATACCTTTCTCAAGAGTATTTGTGCGTAGGTAAATGTAATAAATCCGACTGGAATTCTAACACGGCGCTCCAATTACTCATATCAAATCCAAATCCACAATGATGAAAGTGAATTCATGATTTTTTTTTGTTCTTGAGACTTGACAACAAAAATAATAAATACTATTTATTAGATTGTTTATTTACAAAAATAATTTTATATTTACAACATTCTAAAAACTAATACAATTAATGTGATACTATTTTTGTCATTTAGCAAATTACCAAGAAATAAATGGGAAAATTATTTTTTATTTAAAAATTTGTCAATATTTATAAACTTAACTTAAAATATGTGAACCAACTATAAGGAAATCATTATTTACCATTTTATAAAGTTTGGTGCAATTAGCCAATGTTTTGCCAACCATTTCAATAAATAAGTAAATAGTGTAAATAAACAAATTAATAAATAGTGTTTATTATTTTTGTTGTCAATTCTCAAGAACAAAAAAAATGTATAAATTCACCTTTATCTTTAGATTTTATTCCAATTCTAATCACCGCATTTTTAAATCAATAAACGTTACCGAAGAGTGAAGGTAGTTACAAAAGCGGTGTCATGGGAAAAACCGTCCTTTTGACATTCTGTCTTCTGGTGTGCATCGTTTGCAAAAAATTCTATATCTGCTTCCGAAATAGTGCAATTGAAAATAAACCGACATGAACACGGCAATCGCTTTGAATACCATCCAAATGCAACGTCATAAAAACAAATGTACATAGGACAAGATATATTACACCAAGGAGAATAATAAATAAGAACCATATGAAATTAAACCACATCATCATCATCATCGTCGTCGTTATCATCATCATCGTCATCCTCATTCCCGTGACTGGGTGTTGGTCGTTGGGTTGTTACGCATCAGGATGCCTAACCAATTTCCTCCACATATACTTCATGCGTTGTGTGTTTTGGGCATTTAAAACTTAAGGTTAAACTACAGTCGATTACCTTCAATTTGAAGGCACGCTTCGGTTGCGGGAAAGTGCGCGTTGATTCTATGGGGCAGGGGATTCCTAGTCGTCCACTTCAGTCTTGGAAACCCTCCACGAATCGAATAGGGACATGGGCATGACATTTCACCTACCATTATCATAACTCTTAAAATATTGCCAAAATATTTTTGCAGCTGATTGTAAACCGGGAGAAGGGTCTAGACAGTGCTAGAAAGATGAGTAACCTGAAGGTAACATTACACTTACTATTATTAGAATGTTTAAACCAGTCCTGAAAAATCTTGCAATCCTGAATCAAAGAAAAAAAATTGATAGAATCATAAATCCAAGGACAAATCCAAACCATTCAGACGACGACAGCATTGTTAAAATCAGTTAGTTTCCTGGAGTACTGAGAAGTGTTGTCACTTGATCCCTAACGAAAACAGTGGGTTATTATTGATAGGAACACTAAACGTATATAAATATGTAGATGATGATGATGATGATGATAATGATTATTATTAATGCTAAATATTAGGTTGGTGTAAAAATAATGACATAATAATGTCGTTTTTTGACGTTAAAAAATACGTCAAAAAACGACATCATTACGTCATTATTTTTGCACCAACTAATATATGGAGAAAATTCTTCAGTAGAATCGAAAATCGTTTTCGTTGGATCTTAACAGGTTTATGGCAAATAGTGAGCAAAAGAGAAAAGAACGGATTTAAAAAATTGCGATATAAAAAGAAGCTAAATAAATGAAAGTTGATGTGAGAGAAAAAAAATCTATCAGCCAACGTTCTTCCCTCTCTCGCCTCCTTTCCTTATCGAAAATATCCGAATCCCAAAACGCATTCTAGAATCAAACTATCACGCCTATCTGTGGCGATAATCTTTTATGAAGCAAAATGGCTTAATCGCTACGGAAATTGGCAAAATGGGCTCGAAGATTAGCGGGGATAATAAGAAACGCGCGTGACGATGATTTCTTTTGCAGTTACCATTGGGGCCAGGCAATGTAATAAAATATGAAATCTCCATGAAGAACCGTGCGAAAACGGATCAAATGGAAAATAGGCTGTGGTAAACGAAAGAATGTCTGTGCGTCCCATCTCCGAAATGTTTTAGCTTCGCACTATTAAAACTGATTATGTTTTATGATTATAAGATAGTATAATATGAAAGTTGTAAATAGGAGAATTAAAAAATGTTTTATTGGACGGCATAACCGTACCTGAAATTGATTTTAAGTTATAATCGATTTAACTTAAACATATAATAAATTAGGTTATTAATATAAGTACACATATAGTTAAACGGGTTTTTTCCGTGATAATAATCGTTATCAATTTACTTATAAACACTTTTATAACTGCAGTAAGTTCGATTTCCAGTAAGTACTTGCTATTGATGTTTTTGTGCCGTGTGCATAATATATATGAATACAATATATATAATCCGGCTCCATACTTTCCAGCCAACTTTAATCTGTAATTCTTTAAATGCAATGTCAATAGCTATCTATTGTCCTCTTGGGTACTCTTTTCTCTTCCTGTTCATTATTAATGTTACTGTTACTTATTCTTCCACAACATGTAAACCCTTGTGTCTTAGTGAATTTACTGCCTTGCATAGGATGATAACGATTAATATATATGTGTATATATATATAATTGGTAGCAAAAGCCATTGGTTTATACCAACGGCTTCCCATACTTAATTCTTCTCGAATTCACTCTCGCGGGGGTATGTGTGACATCATAAGCTGCGGTGCGATTTTCACTTCCAGCGTCTTATATACATGTGTTGATCGTTGCTTGGAAATCCTCCATGTAAACAGAAACAGACTATCATCACATTCTTGTCCGTGTATTGCTTAATATGTTGTACTCTAAGTGTCATCTTTGATAATGGCTTATGCAAGCCGAAAGCTTAGATCGGATTAAAAAATATGTATCAATATTGTGATTTTCTTTTTTCGTTTAATGATAATGTTATTAAGCTTATCAGATGTTATGAAAAGAATTTACATAAAATAGACAACGCTTGTCTATATTATTTATTGAAACATGTATGAATGAATATATATATATATATATATATATATATATATATATATATATATATATTAGGTTTGTTCTGTCGCCTTTGGACAGTTTGCTTTTGCGAATCAACGTATTTAATTTGTTTTGTAAAATACAGATTTCATATATTTTTTTAAAAAAGACCCAATTACAAACTTATCCGAATCCAAATAAAAAATATCGGACATACACACACACATCCACAGACAGGCTGTTTCGCAGCTTATCAGTGTGAATAGACATCCGATTGCCTCAAGCCGAGATCGAAAACCGACTGATTTGGCATCAGTCGGAGATTCCACCCCTGAGCCATCATCACCCAGTAGAGCGGAAGGCGAATTTTTACGTACCTATTAAACTCACCAATATATATATATATATATATATATATATATATATATATATATATATATATATATATATATATATATATATATATATATATATATTGAAAAGGCTGCATCAATTGGCAAAACACTGTGCAATGAAAACATTTTTTCTGACTCCAAAGCCGAAATCCGAAATCCTGCGAGAAACGACTTGTAATAATAGAGCCATCTAAAATAAATCGACCAAATTTTTGCCGTAGTTTTTAGCATCATCTTTTAACACATTCAACTTTATGAATAAAAAATAGTGAATTTTATACAGTGATTTTTTTTGCAACTTACCATAACAAATTCAAGGATTTGGACAAAAACAAAAAGACACCAGAATGGCAAAAAATTTTCATTAAAAGAAATGTTGATCAGATAGCGAGGGTCACAAAGTACTGCCCGGGGAGCAATTTCAGGCTTGGAGGTTTGGAGATTAGGTGATAGCACGCGTCAGCCCGGTATGCACCCACAGTTAGATGGAAAGAGATTAGAACCCGAATCTTGTTGACAACATTTCTAATATCAAACGTTTTATCACCGAAACGGAAGGTTTAATTCTTGTCACAAAATTTTCCCTGCGATGAAGAAAAGATGAAACTTTCACAAAATGAACTAAAACCATAGATTCGAACACACCAAATTTGAAAAAAATTCCGTACAAGGTATCTTAGCAACCACCATTACAAATACCGATAAAACTACATTAACTCCAAGGTATTTACTGACATCAAAAACTTGTCCATGAATAAACGCACACACACATGAACACTTACACACACACACATACATACGTATATATATATATATATATATATATATATATATATATATATATATATATATATATATATATCCAAGTATAGGATTGGTGTATACGGAATAAATTCCAAATAAGCAACAAATATTATTCTTAAAAAAGTGCTCAATACAGAGTAGAGCAAATATAATAATTTAATCGAAAATTATAACATAAAAATGTTATAAAATCACTACAAAAATAGCCATTTTGTTTCAACACTTTTGGTTTCTTCTCAAGTGATGGTGTTGAATGTAGAATTAATTAAACCCTTAATTCTATATCCAACACCATCTCTTGAGAAGACACCAGAAGTTTTTTATAACATTCTTATGTTATAATTTTCGAAAAAATAATTATATATAAATATATATATATATATATATATATATATATATATATAATTATTTATTTAAAAATATGATTCCAATACGCTACATAAGAGTTCTCATGTTTCAATAACAAAAATACTAAAGAACTTTGGATTATTTACCTAACCAGTTCTTTCCTATTTTCTATATATTTTCACACACACACACACACACACACACACACACACATATATATATATATATATATATATATATATATATATATATATATATATATATATATATATATGCATAAAATATTGTTCAAAGGCTTGAGCTCACCCGTGGTAATTTTTTTAAATTTTGTTTTCGTCAAAGTATCTTCCTTTAGTCTTGATTATTGCACCACAGTGTTTTGGTATTCATTGCAAAAGTTCTTCAAACTATAAGTTCGAGAACTGATTCCATTCTTTTTACAATGACTCACAGTGCTTTTTTCATTTTTCGGCTAGAATGATTTCACCCTTCTATCAAGTTCCTCCCATCCTAATTCGGCGTGTGGCATCAAACTTTTGAACTGCTGTGAGTATATACATAGTTCATACAAATATAACTCGGGTCACGAACGGCTCTTATTACGAAAAAATCTCTTCAAGAACAAATTTTCCCCCAAAAAAAATCTCACGCGTGAACCTTGTCTGGAACGCCTAACACGCAAGTCGACAACAGCGTAAGGTAGCCGGTAGTATCAAGGAAAGCCGTGTGGTACTAAGAGACATAAACTAAAAAGAAAAGAAGCCCCAGAAAGATAGTTACCTGGGTTTTTTCATGAAGTAAGACACCCCCTTCGAAACAATGACATCACTCCACTTCCCATTACTCACTACCTTCCACTTACGGCATCAATTCTCCTCCGTACAGACACGGTTTAATTAAATTAAATATTCGTGTATATTTTATCAATGCAGTGTTGCGCTTATCTTTATTTTGTAATAGATTTAATGATTTTCATTGGTGTTTGGTACCCACTTGTTCACAAAGATGTCAAATTTGTAAATGTCTAAATAAGCAGTCATCTGCGGTCCAGGAACGGATTAATCTATTTTACCTTGATTTATATGGGGGAAAATAATTTCGATTTACACACATTTTAGGTTACGAACAAAGTAAAATTCGTGATCATAGGTTCCACTAAAGATATTGGGTATATTTAGGCAGCATATTTTCATTCAAAGATAATTTAGACATATCATGTCGATTAGTTTCCGTTGTGATCCTATCAAGTTCACGGATTAATTTCTTGCTAGCCTAAACTGATTAAGAAAAATGCCAACATTTTCTTTCAAATAGTTTTTTTTTTCCCCCAAGTACTTTCAATCTTATCTGAGAGCATTTTCAGGGGGTTAAGTGTTATACTGCGGAAAGAACCACCAAACCACGTAAATTTTGAACTTTGAAATCTAGAACGCTGCATAAGAAGTAAAAGCGAACAGTTGAAATGTTTTGAATTTACAAAAACATTATACACATACTCGCCAACCCAGATGAGATTGAAAGTACTTGGGAAAATAAAAAGTATTTGAAAGAAAATTTTGGAATTTTTCTTAATCATTTTTCTAAGGCTAGCAAGAAATAAATCCTTACTCTTGAAAGTATCACAACGAAAACTAATCGTCATGAATTGTCCAAATTATTTAACCAAACCTGTTTGAATATATATATATGTGTGTGTGTGTGTGTGAGAGAGAGAGAGAGAGAGAGAGAGGGAGAGAGAGAGTGAGTGAGTGAGTGAGTGAGTGAGTGAGTGAGTGAATATATATTTCTTATTGCTATAAACCAATGTTTCTCAAACTTTTCTACCTCTGGGCGCACTTGTAGAATAACTAAAAACTCTGGGGCGAACTTTCAATTTTAAATAGGAAAAATTAGTCATGAAATTTGAAAGTAGGAAAATAATGAAGAAGTCTTTATTTTTAAAACATTACATTGTTTTTTTTTAAAAAGAAAACTGCTTGTGCGAAACATGTGTTTGATGTGTCTTGGTAACCTTTTGAATGATAGTCCTTATATGTTAGCCATTGAGGAAAGCAAAGAGAAAGGTTTATCTCCTTCATATTAAAGATTAAAGAATTTAACATCAAATTTAAAATATCAAATAACAATGATTTGAGTTAAATATGAAAACCATGTGTTTGGAGCCTCTAGCTTTTTTATAAATAAAGATTTTTAAATATAAAAATAATTCATAAATAGCATTTCTGTTGACTTGAGGTGCACCTGGCTACCTTTCAGGGTGCATCTGTGAGCTCGGATGCACTGGTTGAGAAACACTGCTATATACGATACTCAAGAAAAATATACTAACTTATAGAAATCAATAGCAATATGAAACGACAGTGGTGTTACTATAACAAAGTCATAAGAAAATTCAGATAGATAACATTTATTCCTAAATACCATACACTTCCAGGGCGTCGTGTTCATGACATGTTATGGCCGAGTTCTTTGTTAACTGTGTATTGCAATGATTGTTCTTAGGTAAGCAATGGAATGATTTCCTGTTGTCTTCTTCACAGCTGTGAATTCAAAGTTCTCCTTCTTATAGACTGGATGTCAACATGGAGATCGCAGTTTTCACTTCATATGAACACACAGATATAGTGTCATTAAATATGAATATATAAAATGTATTATTAGGAAAATTAATGACAAAGTGGAAAAATTTCGTGTGATGCGTTCCGTCCTCGGACTCTAGTTTTGTTTACATTGATGCAAAAACATGTGTGCATGAAGGAGAGAGGACGCTGAAAACTTAAACCTATAATTTTTTTCAATATATGTTCGGCTGCTTACTCTCGCCAATTTCATTTAGTTTCTTTTTCTTTATATATATATATATATATATATATATATATATATATATATATATATATATATATATATATATTCAGCTTTCAACTCTCTTCTATTATCCCCATGTGGGGATACTTAAGAAAGCTGCAAAAAATATTGTGTGTCATTGTGTGTGTGTATGAAAAACATAAAGAATGAAGAAATATAGTTTTAAGGTGTGCTATATTTATGGGATAAAGTGCTCAATATATAGAACACACACACACACACATATATATATATATATATATATATATATATTGTTTAAAAATATGATTCCTTCGCTACATAAGAGTTCTCATGTTTCAAAAACGAAAGCCGAAACCATCCAAATAATTATTAAAATTAAGTTGAATTAAGGTGTTTAGTCCCGTTTCATCTTCAAGCGAAAATTTAGGAATATTATATTATATGCTCTACTTTTCTATGGAGCACTGTCTTCTTAAAAATTAAAACAAAAATATTAAGGAACTCCGGATTATGCACCCAACGTGTTCTTTTCTATTTTCTGCATACCTGCGCACTTATACACACACACACACACACGCGCGCGCGCGCACACACATACACACACACACACCCTATATATATATGTATATATATATATATATATATATATGGAATTTACTAAAACTTTTTTTGATGAATTCTTGCTATCTAAATACACGTTATGTATAATAGTGTGCTGAAATTTTTTCGGCCAAACCCATTTCTCATACTCCGAGCAGTAGCTAAACATCGGAATTTTTAAAGTCCTCTTTGTTCGGATCTGGAAATTTTCACCACCGCTTCATATCTATTTGTGTGTATTGATTTTCTCGAGGTAGAAAAACTTGCATCATTATGTAGTCATTTTATGACAGCTATTGAATTATGATTATCATAACTCATATCAGTTGAGTAATTAATTTTGTTTATTTACCGTACAATTCTTCATTAAATTCCTCTTTGACAATCAGCCATCTTTATCGTTAATCAAAAGGAAACAAGCCAAGACAAGTAAGGTCAATGTAATTTTTTGAAAGTTAAAACAAAAATAACAAACAGATGCCTTTCATTTCATCGCAGTGTTTTTTGTTTTTTTTATTGTTTATTAATTCACTCAGAACTTTGACGGATTGTATGATCAGATTGCTGAAAAATTTGGTGGATGTTCTGGTCAGATCATTTCTAACTTTAGTTATAAAAATCATTATTATTTCCTAAGTCATGATCACGATAATGATTCTTGTAACCTATAAGAGGGCCTATTTTTTCTACAACTGTAGCAGCGATGAACTTGTATCGGCGAGATAGCCCCACGGAGCACATTCCTCTACATGCTGCCATTGAGACCATAGTTTCCTACTCCTACACTAGTCGCCTGCCAAGCCTCAAACCCTAGTTTCAAAGGAAAGTTCTGGTCGATATTTGAGGTGAAATTCATTAAATTCAATAAAGTGATATATATACAGATTAGTTATTTATGTTTTTCGTTAAGATTATAAGAATATTATTCATAATATATTTATAAACTTGTGCCTCTGTTCGTCTTAATTAAACAACACATCATAAATGTAATCTATGAGCTTAATAAAGATGTCAACTCAAGTATAGCAGCGTCCTGGGTATGACGATAAACTATTTTTCCGAAAACATTATCTGAGGCTTTGTTGTTGGACGTAATGTTGCCAGCTATACGTTTTTGAAACAATAATGTTGCCAGTTATACGTTTTTGAAAGAATAATGTTGCCAGGTGTGCGTTTTTGAAATAATAATGTGCGTTTTTGAAACAATAATGTTGCCAGCTATACATTTTTTGGAAAAATAATGTTGCCAGCTATGTGTTTTTGAAACAATAATGTTGCCAGCTATGCGTTTGTGAAAAAATAATGTTGCCAGCTATATGTTTAATAGTACTGTATATTTAATATATGTATAGGTATATGTGTATGTATGCATATGTGCATATATATATATATATATATATATATATATGTGTGTGTATATATATATATATATATATATATATATATATATATATATATATATATATATATATATATCTTAATTTGGCATTAAATGACCCACAGCGGTTGATATGCCATAAAACCCAACCAACCAACCAACCAACCAACCAACCAACCATCAAGTACAGCAGGAAAATCCATCCAACGGGCTTAAGGGATCGACACATTGAGGGAAAGATGTTACAGGAGGCGGTTTTCTGTTTTCAAAAGTGGAAATTTTAGTCTAGAGCACGAGGCAAAGGAGGGTTGTTCAAAAAGACACGATTCAGAGGATTTGGAAGATTTTGTTAAAGAAAGTCAGTTATGTACCATGTGTGATAAACGCTTAGGCGATCATGTATCTTTGGATACATGACTGACGATGCAGATTTTTCCCCACTGTAGGTTACCAGTTCTTTCTTCGGTACACCAGCTGCCATCCAAGGCTATAGAACCCGGTCTGTCCTGCTATTTACCCATAGCTAGGGGAGAATAAGAGGATTCATACCTTTCCCAGGGATATTAGCACGTAAGTGAATTAAATCTGATTGGATTTCGAACTCGACGTTGGAGTAATAGATAACGGCTCGGATTGAGAAATCGGGGAGCTGAGTTTGAACTGCAGTCAACTCTATTTAATGCGACTTAATGTTTTATGGCTTATGATTGCCACACGCATGAAAATTTGACTGTAAGACAACTGATTGATGAAGGTAAACTTAGCGTTTAACGCATTCTTTGAGAAAATGCATTGATGGAGTGTATGGCTGGTTAAAAAAAAATGACTTTGAAAAACAAAATAAAAAAAAAACTAATAGATACGGACCCCCGGCATTTCCAGGAATGAATCTGTGGTAGGTTGGTCTGTGCTGTGTTGACCTTTACTGAACGTACTTCCATTTTTTATATAGATGTAATTTTGTTTGTGGGTTAAAAAGACTTCATCTTCCCCAGAGTGGAAATACATTTATTGCAAACAAATCATATACAAGATACCACACATCAAGCGTAAACATAAACGATAAAAAGCTTTCGTATACGTTTAAGAAAAAATTGTGTATTTTAAAACACACACACACACACATATATATATATATATATATATATATATATATATATATATATATATATATATATATATATATATATAAAGATAAAAAGTTTGTGCTTATCTGGTAGTCGCCACATAGCCCGTTAGAATACTGTGCATTAATATTTACTCCATTTGACCGTCGTAGATGAATTTGATTTATGTCTCAATTTGCGGCAAAAACGTCTGTTCCGATGCACGATGGGAATTTTCATATTTATTTAATTATATTTTTATAGTCTACCTTTTTCTTTATTGTTATCTTTCTTATCCATATTTTAAAGTAATTTTATTACTTAACTTTGGATTTTTCTTTTATTATTAAGTATTTATTATTTTGGTTTCATTGTTCTACATAGTCTAGTACTATAGGTTATTTAGTTATCTTTTTCTTTTTATCTCTTCAGGTTCCGTACGACAAATCCATCACGGTAAAATCAATTATTAATAAGAAGAAATAAAATAAAAATCCCTATTAATTATAGATCTATTAAAAATCAGGTATCTACCAATAAGACCATAATGTATTAAATGGATGGGGTATTTCCAACAAACATTACGAGCTTTGAGACATTTCAGTCTTTTCAGAAACATTAATGGAAATGTATGTTGAAAACTTCAAGATATATACCATCCTGTGTATGACGATAAACTACATCCGCATCCTGGGTATGATGAGAAACAACATCTGCGTCTTGGATAAAAAGATAATCTACATGCGCGTACTGGGTAAGCCGATAAACTACATCCACGTTCTGGGTGTAACGATAAACTACATCCACGTCCTGGGTGCAACGATAAACTACATCCGCGTCCTGGGTGTGACGATAAACTACATCCGCGTCCTGGGGGTAACGATAAACTACATCCGCGTCATGAGTATAACGATAAACTACATCCGCGTCCTGGGTGTGACGATAAACTACATCCGCGTCCTGGGGGTAACGATAAACTACATCCGCGTCCTGAGTATAACGATAAACTACATCCGCGTCCTGGGTGTAACGATAAACTACATCCGCGTCCTGGGTGTGACGATAAACTACATCCGCGTCCTGGGGGTAACGATAAACTACATCCGCGTCCTGAGTATAACGATAAACTACATCCGCGTCCTGGGTGTAACGATAAACTACATCCGCTTACTGGGTAAAACGATAAACCACATCTGCGTCTTGAGTAAGACGATAAAATACATCCAACAACAAAGCCTCTGATCTGGAGGCTTTGAGGAGCGTGGAACCACCTCTTAATTGCTGGTATTCCCAGATTCACCCTGACACGGGGAGGTCTCACCTGTTAGGGTCCCAGTTATTGGTAAATAGTTAACCCCTAAATTGGGGTCAAAACACTATGAAAATGTAAAAATAGGTTTTAATGCCAAAAATACTTTGTAAAAAATGATTACCAGCAATACATTATTACCAGCTATACATTTTTGAAAAAAAAATATTACCAGCAATACATTTTGAAGAAAAATATTACCGGCAATATATTTTTAAAAAAAATATTTCCAGCAATAAAAATCTTGTCGGCATTAAATAACCCATTGAGGTTAAGATGGCGTAAAATAAATAAACCAAACCAAACTGATTTCTTACAAAGAATACATATTCTATTCATACGAACCTATCCTAAAAATCTTGTCGGCATTAAATAACACATTGAGGTTGAGATGCCGTAAAACAAAACAAACCAAACCAAGATATACAATAATTGTAGAGCATCTTTTCTGTTGCATTCATAAATAAAACACAGCCAACATCAGTAGGACATAAATTTGTCATTTAAATGACTATGATTTAATTAGCGCAGGCATTTGTATACTTGCATCAAACTCAGAAAGCAGATAAGAGAAAACTACTGAAAGAATTTTTCAAGACTGTTCATGGCTGATCCTTTGATTATATTCGCATCTAAGAAAGGTATAAAAGGAAATGAACGTTTCTATGCAGGATATTGAAATATTTGAATTGAATTCTCGATCAAAGGAGAATGTTTGGTGCTTGAAGGAATGACAATTGGATATTTTTGCGAGGTTCATTGCGAGACGTAGATTAATAACTGTTCGTGGAATGATAAAAAGAAAATCACACTGGCTCGAAATTCTGATATTTGATCATTTTGCTGAGATTTTGGGAATCACGAAGAAGCAATAACTTTTAGACATTCTACCATATGTTAAGTTTGAGCGCAAAATTTGTTTTTCAAACGTGTTACTGAAGAATGCAGCAAATGAATCGAAAATTGGAAATAAAGGGAGAGAGGAAGCATAGATAATATAAAGTCTGAAATCATCCGACTTCCTGAAATTAGTATTAGGTTGGTGCAAAAATAATGACGTAATAATGTCGTTTTTTTTATGTATTTTTTAACGTCAAAAAACGACATTATTACGTCATTATTTTTGCACCAACCTAATATTTCATTCCGTCCTGGGTAAAACGAAAAAATAGGTCCAACAGCCAGGCCTCTGATAAGAAGGTTTTGAGGAGCGTGGAACCACCTCTTAATTGCTGGTGTACCCAGGTCCAACCTGACCCGGAGTGGTAGCACTTGTGAGGCTCCCAATTATAGGTAAATAGTTAACCCCCAAATTGGGGTCAAAACATTAGGAAAATGTAAAAATAGGTTTTATTACCAGAAATACTTTGTAAAAAAATTATTACCAGCAATAAATTTTTGAAGAAAAATTATTATCAGCAATACATTTTTGAAAAAAAATATTACCAGCAATAAAAGTCTTTTTGGCATTAAATGACCGCTTGAGGTTGATATACCGTGAAAGAAAACTAACCAAACAAACCAAACCAATATTTTAATAAGTAAATATCAGAATTCTGTTGGGAACATTTAAAGAAGCTTGAGAAATACTGCAGCTAGTGTGTTGAACTGTGGGCTTACTATGTGGAATATGTTTCATAGCTCTCGTCATTCTTTCTAAAAAAAAAAAAAAAAACATCCTTTTCGATTTATGTTTTCGATGATTATTTTGCGGATAAAAGTTAATACATTTATTTACTACTAAAAATTAAAGACAGCTAAACATAACAATCTCCAACAACTGTCCAGCGAAATTCAAACTATACAGACCGAAAAATATTTACGTATTCAAAGGGAACTATATTTCTGACAAAAAAATTACTCATGAATGATTACGTTGGACCCCCAATCGCCTATCAAGACGACAGACCCTACATTTCTCAGAACATTTAAACCGACGTGAAAATTTACCAGCATCGATGCGCAACATACTTGCAGGAAAGTAAACTATAATACACTGTACAAAAAAACTTTAAAAATAATTGAAGCCTTCAATATAAAAAGATAAATAAATAATCCTCAACAATATTATCTACTGGCACAGCCACAATGTATTAGCGGTGTTCGGGAATTTAATATACAGTGGCTTAAGAAAAGTTTTTAGCCAGGAGAAATAAACTACATCCAATTTCAAAATTTAATTACGTAATCCCTACTCAGCATAAATAAGCAGTATTTGGAACTGGTATAAATTAGGTCCCCCATTTGATAGTTTCAGTGCTTGTATTCGATTTTTCATGGTTTTGATCAAGTTATCAACAATCGTCTGATCCATATTTTGCCACTCCTTTAGCAATGTTTCTTGAAGGGTTGCCAATGACATGATTCTGGTTGCACGCTCTCGAAGGTTTCGATGAAGGTGCTCCCAAACGTGCTCTAATGAATTAATGTCAGGATTTTGGGCTACCCATGGCAATGACTTGATTCCTTCCAGGCCTTTGCTACTTTGCTCTTATGACATGGCGCTCCATTTTCTCGAAAATGGTAGACATTCCTGTCAATCTAATTGGTTTCAAATAGTGGGAGTATTCCTTTTTCTAATATTAGGTTGGTGCAAAAATAATGTCGTTTTCTCACATATGTTACTATGTGGGAAAACGACATTATTTTTGCACCAACCTAATATTTGACAGTATTTTGGACTATTCGACCGCCTGTCAACAAGAATCAGCTCAAATTTCCCTCCAAACCAGACAGCGCCCCACACCATTAGTTCAATCCCTCTATGTTTCATGGTGCCCTGCAGAGATTCAGTGTTCCAAGTCTCATTCTGATTTCTCCAAACATAAACCTTGAATTCGAATATTAGCAGAATATAGTTTTATCTGGCCAAATTAAAGACTGCCAAAATTCATAATCTTTGCTCTCGAATTCTCTCGCCCTGTCCAAACGCCTGTTCCTGTTAACTTCTGGAATCAACAACTTCTTTCTTGCAACTCTTCTTTGATAGTCTTGCTCTTTCAGAGGCTTTCTCACCAAATATGGCGACATTTCCATGCTGATGACGACATCTTTGACGCTCCGACGACGGTTTCTGATGACTTCCCTCTTCAGCACCCTTTTCGTTCACTCTGACACAATGCTTGTTCTTCCTGAACGTTGTTCCACACGACAATGGCTTTATTCATTAAATTTCTTGACAATATTATTAACCGTTTGATGATTAACCTGGAAAAACCTAGCAATTACTCGATTTGACTTGCCGCACTGATGCCATCCTATTATTTGTCCTCGTTGAAATTCACTAATTTCCTTACTTCCGCGAACTTTCATTGCAAAATATAAGTCAACTATTGTTCATAGATTAGACTAGCTTGATACTAAAACGGTATTTTCTGAAAAAAATACATTATTACACAAGCCAAAATTGCTGTTATTAAGGGTGGCTAAAAACTTATCATAGCCCACTGTATATGCACTTTTCAGCAACTTACACAACATTTACAATAGCGCTTACCATTTGCAATAGAACAAACAGAATTAATGAAAATTCCTAACGCATTAGACAAAATTAATGGGAACAAACAATGATTTGAACAATTTCTAAACGCATGCCCCAAAAATCTCTTTTTCACATACAAGAAAAACGCAGTGAAATAGAACTACTTTATCAGTTATTTCTAATGAAACACATGTACACACACATGCACACACACATGCACACAGACACACTCTCACACACACACATACACATACATGCACACATACACACTCTCACACACATGCACATACACGTGCACACATACATGCACACATACACACTCTCACACACACATATGCACACACACATGCACACATACATGCACATATACGCACTCACACACACACATGCACACATACACACTCACACACATGCACACACATGCACACATACACACTCTCTCTCTCACACACACACACATACACACACATATATATATATATATATATATATATATACATGCATATATATATATATATATATATATATATATATATATATATATATATATGTATATATATATTTATATATATATATATATATATATATATATATGGTGGATAGATAGATGTGTTATCATATATTTCCATAAATACAAATTTTATGTTTAACTATAATTTGCCAGATGAATTTCGAGAATAAACAATTGCTTCTTTACTACTTAGAAAAATAAAGAACTACTTCAGGTTTCTAATTATTCTGACATACAGCAAATAAAATCTCCAACTGCTGAAAATATTAGTCTACAGTGCTTAGCTAATTAATTTACTAATATAATCTACCTTAATTCTGATATAGATGCTTTATTGTTTATCATATCATGACACAACAGAAGCCTAACCTCACAATTCTCGAGTATTCTTTAAAAATCAGATAAACTGTTTTTAGTCGAAATTTAGACCTTTTTTCCTGTATAAGGTCCGGGGGTCACTCGAGGTAGAAGGTTAATGGGTAGTTTATATGGATAGGAGAGGTTAACTGTAGGCTTGATCAGGTTAAGATTGTAGTGATCAGGGAAACATTCTTTTGTGAGCCTGTTCTACGTAGCAGTAGTTCGCGGGAAGAAGGGGTTCGGTGGAATTTACTTATCACCGATGGCATCATACAGAGGGAATGTGGGTGGTTTGCTACAATGTGAGCGGCATGTCGGTTCTTAGCCTTAAAGGCTAGACCTGGCAGAACTAAGGAATTTTGTTCGTCCGAACACTTTCCATGGAAATAACGATGGAGCAGTGAGAGACTCGGCACATCTTTCCTCTGAGAGGGAGGTTGGAGAAGAGAAAAGTATAAAACTAAAACGGGTTGCTAATTATTCTGACATAAAATCTCAAACTGATAAAAATATTAGTCTACAGTGTTTAGCTAATTAACTTACTAATATAATCTACACTTATCCTGATATAGATACTTTATTTTTATCAGATTATGACACAAGAGAGCATAACCTCATAATTCTAGACTATTCTTTAAAAATCAAATAAACTTTTTTAGTCGAAATTTTAACCTTCTCCCTGTACAAAACCCGGGTGGCACTCGTGGTAGAGGGTTACGGTAAGTGTAGTTCAGTTGGATAGGAGAGGAAGATAACGATTAACTGTAGACTTGAACAGGTTAAGAGTATAGTGATCTGGGAAACATCTTCTTAGGAGTCTTTTCTACGGAGAAGTAGTTTGCAGGAAGAAGCTGTTCGAGTGGAACTTATTTCTCACCGATGGAACACGAGGGGTATGTGGGTAATTTGCTACAATGTACGTGGCATGGCAGATCCTAGCCGTGAATGTTAGACCTGGTGGAACCAAAGAATGACGTTCGTCCGAGCACTTTCCATGGAAGTAGCTATAGGAAGAGACTCGCCACATCTCGCCTATGAGAGAGAGGTTGGAGGATGGAAAATAATTCTTCTGCACCAAGGACTCGAAGACTATTTTGAAATCTGTCAAGACTTGAAAGTGAAGACTGTGCAGCTCTCCGCCCAAATATGTCAGCAGTACTCCATTTTCGTCCTGATAATCGACATTATTGAATTTTGACAAATTTAGTAATTTCAGATTTAACTAAATCGATGTTTTCACAAATATGTGCGATAAATAACTTCATATATTCTTAACAGCGTTTAATATTTAATTCCGAGTAGAAAGGAATCAATAAAATATTTGTTTAAAAATAATTTAAAAAAAAAAAACTCGAAAAATAAATACATCTAAAGTGAAATCCACTTAAGTATGGCTTTTGTGTTTTAACAAATGAAAAAATGATGATCCTTTGTTTTATCAAGCAAAAGCAGATAATGGAAATATATATTCTTGAATGCTTCCGTCATTGGAAACAAAAGTCTAACACAAATTGTAGTAGCTCGTGATTCGTTTTTTTTTTAAGGAGCGAAAAAGGTTTTGCATTATAAAGAAATGAAACTATTTCGTTTGATGTTTCTAAAGCCTGGTGGCGCTAAATATACAACCATTAACATTATCCCTTTTGCTCTCTCTTTTTTTCTCTACTCATCTTTCTGGTTCAGTTACTCTTGTGCAATTTACATTCAGAACATTTTAGTCATACACTTTGTTTTCTTAGGTGTTCCGTTCTTATAGCCACTCAGTGACGTTGACCTTTTTTTGTGATTCTTTTTGAGTGCGTATCCATATCAAAAACAGGCGACGAGAAGAGTTCTTCAAGCGGCACTTGAAATCGTTTCTGCGTATGTTCTTTAAAGGAAAACGACTCTGTGATCTAGACGCGAAAGTGCTGTTTCTGGAAATGGAGAGCTCTCAGTTAGCTGCGCTAAAAGTCGGAATGGAGAGCTGTTTTGATGACTTTCTATGTTGCTAAATGATAATGAAAATTAAACAAGAAAACTGAATCAACAGATAATGTAAATCTAGCATGAAACTTGTAGGCAGGTAGCAAATTCATGACTTGATTAATATATTATCTATCTATCTATCTATCTATCTACTTATATATATATATATATATATATATATATATATATATATATATATATATATATATATATATATATATCTTTCATTGAAAAGAGACGACAAAGAAGATTTAATTATTCTTTTATTGAGTTTTTCCACCAATCTAATATTTTACGTTTTTCAAATTAAAGAATATGGGAATTTACCATAGTTATAATTGTTCCGAGCGCTTTCGGCTACTTCGCTAACCATTATCAAGGATGTTGTTTTTGTTTGGTGAAATTCTGTGTGTGGCTACTACACTATTTAGCAGAGGAGATGATGTGTTAAAAGTGTTCTAAAAATAATAGTCTTGCCCCCAGTTAACTGGCCGCGCATAGCACGTGACCGCCAATAGGCAGACAAACCAATTGAGTTCCACAATGTAAAATTACTATATAGTAGCCACACACAGAGTTTCCACAAGCTAAGCAAAGTATTCAGAAATAAAAAAACTTTGTTAGAAACAAAGAAAAAAAGGTACTGAAATACTATGAGTATTCGGCAGTGAATGTTGGATAATGTCCTCTCAGATGAAAACGAAACTTGAGGTAAAAGAAATAGGCTTCTACACAATTGATTGATTCGTTTTTTACGGCTTGTCAACCCAAGTGTTCTACAGAAGGATGCTGAGAATACCATAAACTGAACATGTGAGTAACGATAATGTTTTAAGGAAAATTGAAACAAAAAGCATACTCATATATAGAATCAAAAACATACGACTGTAATTTCTAGGGCGCATAATGGGAAAAGAGGGCTTGGAGAGTTTAACAATCATAGGACATAATGAAGGCAAATAGAATAGTTGAAAGCACCGAATAATCTAACTAATGAGCTTGTGTAAATAAATGGCAGAGTGGGGATTGGAAGAGATAACTAAAAGACAAAATATCCTCAGAGCTACAAAGGAGAAGTTGCGGCCATCTATGATACCTCACGTTTCAATGTGCCATGGTACACAAAAGTTCTTATTTGTAGTATTTGCCAATGGATCTTGAAATGCATTGAAACTGGATCTCTGTGGTTCATGTCCAACAAGCTTCTTATCAACAGAAGTTATAGAAAAAGTTATTCGGTAATAATTTACTTGAATAAGCGCAGTGCACAAAATTAAACAGTAGAAACATTATGAAAGTTATAAATCAACGGCCAAAATATGGCAAGTTATTCTCTGAAACTACCTAGACAGTAAATGAAATAACCGCATATTTAAATCACAAAAGAAGGAACATTGTGCCAAGTTATTCAAGGGATGATGTTGTCAGATTTTATGTAAGAAGAAACAGAAAGAGGATTAATAAAAAATGAAAATTTCCAGTAATTTTCCAAGTTCCGAGTTCAAATTCCAGTCAAATCTATTACCTTCACTTACGTGCTAATACCCTTCGGAAAGGAATGAATCCTCATTCCCCCCCAGCTATGGGTAAATAGCAAGACAGCCCGGGTTCTCTAGCCTTGGATAGCAACTGGTCTACTGCAGAAAGTAATGTAAACCTACTGCGGGAAAAACTCTGGCTCATTAGTCATGTATCGAAAGATGCATTTATCGCCTACGCGTGTATCACGCATGGCACATAACTGACTGACTTTTCTACAGTGGTTTATCATCACTTTATTATTCTTATTTTTAACAATGGGTTATATTGAGGACAAAAGAGACAGAGGAAGGCAGCGAACCACTTACCTGACCAGCTAGAGAGACCATACACATGTCTAAGTCAAATCTTTAACATTTTATATTTTAAACTGTATGCTAAATTCCTTAATCCTTAAGGAGTGACTAATCCTTTTTTATGTTTTGCATAAGTCTCTGCGTAATAGTAGTTGTAGTACAGTTCTCCGTGTCCTGAATATCAAACGGGTTTGCTAGGCATAGCCACCCTATGTTCGCCAGTTGTTCTCTATTTATACTTGTATATCTAATTTGCATATGATACTACACCATTCTCTTGCATCCCTCGAGGGATTTAAATCCGACATTATCGGCCTCTCTAAAAATACAGACTCTTCATAAATCTTATTTAAATGAAAACTGTATCACTAATCTTCTTTGGGAATGCTAAACCAATTTTTTTTAATTTCGTGACTAATTTTTTCCTTATTAAGATTTAAAGTGTGCACCAGACTTAATTATTCTACAAGTGCGCCCTGAAGTTAAAAATAAAAGGTTCGGAAACACTGTCTTAAATTATTATCTATCTTTACATTTCCCTTTTCAGATGTTCTCTGCGCGACCAGGCTTATGGTATTATCTGAACAATTATTTTTGTTTGTTTTCTGATTACTCAATTTGTGTTTTATGTTTCAATTTTTGCGCATACGTTTTCTTTTTTGGCTGTTTTATTTTTTTATTTTTCGTTTGAGGCTTTATCAACTTTGTAGCAATTTCCAGCCGTCTTAATTGTTATTTGTATGCATTCTCCGAGCTAATTGATATTTGAAACAACGTAACATCCGTTGTTTTGATCGCTTCGGCCTTCGGCGAGTGGAGGCTGCAGCTAGTAATCGTGAATGTCTTTGGAAAATTCAACTAAGCAGTAATTCAAGAAATATAGATTAATAATCCTCATGGCAGATGAAAATTTTGCTTTGGTTTTTGAAAGAGCGATAGTTACCAATGAAGAGCTATGTATTAACAGATAAAACATGTTCCTGAAGAAAACCAGTGAGCCAAACAGGCGAATGATACTGATTGAAAACGAGAATTCTTCTCAGAATGATTTATCCAATATTTGGCAAATTATCTGCAAGACCTGATGCCAGAGCGTCTGTCTTTGATTGCTTCATTTCATGAAAGACATTAAAGCCAATAGTTACTTCAAAGCGGTATCACTAAAAATAAAGAAATAGACAGTTCTTAAAAAATTATTAAAAGAAGTCTTTTATTCCAGTGAAGAAAATAAAATATCTTTAAAAATTTTAGAATGAGTATCATCTATGCTTGCCGCCGTACTTCGACGATCACAGAAATGTTTTGTTATTTTAAGGTCTGTTTGACATGTTAGCTGTGAAATGTTTAGGCAAATGTTTAAAGTTCGATTTTGTTTCGTCTTTTTTTTGGTCATCGAGAAAAGAAAAGAAACAATAATAAAATGATGACATCATGTAACTAAAACAATAAAAACATTTTTTTTTTTGAAACAGACGCTATATTTTTTTTTCTGGAAGCTTCTTGATGTTGGCATTTTTTGATAACAGGAGAATCTCGATGTTAAAGTTAAAACAGGAAGAAAAATAGTTTTAGAATCTACCAATTCTCGTCGCCGAATCTTTATGCCTGTCTATAAGAACGTGCATGCCCGTATGTAGGTTTGTTTGTCTGTCTGTGTGTCTGTCTGTCTGTCTGTCTATCTATCTATCTATCTACAGAAAAAATATACATATATTTATATACATACGTATGCATATAGAAATGGGAGATACTGTATAAATCAGCATGCGTATATATACATAGATACCTATATATATATATATAGGTAGGTATGTATATATACGGATTTACATAGATACCTATATATATATATATATATATATATATATATATATGCGTGTGTCTGTGGTGTGTAACTTGATGTAACGTGAAGTCACGAAAAAGATGATAGGCCAAGTTAAATGCGTTTTATCATGATTTATATCGATATATATATATATATATATATATATATATATATATATATACATATATATATATATATACATATATATATATATACATATATATATATATATACATACATATATATATATATATATATATATATATATATAGCTAGCTAGCTAGCTAGATAGATAGGATTAATACAAATATAAAATTTGTCACATAGCTGACTGATGTTATTTTCAGCATCTCGATTCTGTAGTTTCATATACAGACGCTCTAGCAATCGCTCCGTCTTCTAGTCAGGAGATATCAGCAATTTACACACACATCTATATATATATATATATATATATATATATATATATATATGTATGTATGTATATATATATATATATATATATATATATATATATATATATATATATATATATATATATATCACTTAAGGTAACTCACAGGCAAGTTTCTATGGCATTTTTCTCGTTTGTGTACAAGAGATTTTTGTTTTAGTGATTTTATCAATATTTTAAATGATTGTTCCTTCCTAACTTTGGACAATTTATTCACACAAAAACACGCTTGTAAAAGGATATTTGTACATTAAAAATAAAGAGAATTAAATATAACATACACAAAATATCTATTGTTAAAAATTACACATTAACACACGTACACACACTCGCACACACTAACACACACTCGCACACACACACACACACACTTACCTATTGTGTGTTTATCTTTTCCTATTAGAAGCAGCAGAACATTTTTCTATCGGAACTGCTTCCAAAATTCTGACCAAATGACCAAACATTATCTTGGAATCCATTATTGTTCAAATCGACAAATTTTCAGAGACTTCTCGTATCGTACAGCATACTAGGTAAGTAGGTGTATATTTGATTAATCCTTCATTTAATTTTGAAACCATGACACAGTTTATTGATTTATTAAATGCTTTAAGTTGAGATTGACCAGAGTTTTTCATAGAAAATCTTTCTCTGAAAATTCATCCTTCAAGGCATTATATTTTCTGCTGTATAAAGTATATATCACACGACAGAGCACCAAAAATATCACACTCGCATACAGTATATATCTGTTTAATCATAACATCACAACTAAACAAAATTGGATTTGCTCTTCTACGCCGTCGCATGAACTAAAAAAAAAAACAGAAAAAAACGAAAGATATAAAGGAATTTCGAGAAGTTGAAATAGTCAAAGTTTTGTTAATTTAATATAAAGATTTATGTAGAGGGTGGTCCGAAAATCATGTCACTGCTACATAATGTCTCATCATTTTGGGCCAGAAAAATAATGATATTTATACAGACCTTCTCGATGTGTGATGGCGTCAATGAAATTGAATAAACTAAACCCAGTACATGTGATTTGTATTACCGTATTACTTGTCCTTCTATTGCTTTCATTACGTCTTAGTTGGGGATGACAAGACCTTCGGACCACCCTGTAAATATGTATATACATCCTGCTTCGTAAATTCATATCAAATCATATATTCATACTAATATACCACGGCTTATATTTTCATATTAAGTCATGAGCTTTATTTTTCAAAGAAATTACCTCACACCTCAATGTCATAATAAACCATAGATTTTAGTTATAAAATCTTGACCGCTTCACATTTTCACGCCATTCAGATAAAATTTGTCCTTTTTTTTGTTGTTGTTTTTTGTTTTTTCATTTCTCTGAATTGTATTATTTATCAACAATTCTAATACACCACTTAATCTTATAAAACGATAAAAAAAAAGACATAGAGAAAGAAAAGAGTTACAAAAAATAAAATAAATTAAAACAATATGCCAAAAATATTTTTCGAGTTCATTCAAACGTTGGAAAAAAAACCCAGCCAATTTACCTGAAAACTCAATGAAATAAGGTATTTCGTGTCAACAAATGATACATCGCTTCTCATTTTTTAAAACTAAAAAACGAACTTGCAGTCACAGATCGCGATAATCTTAAACAGACAACTATTTTTGACACAAAAACTGATTACGTCGTATTGTTTCTTCGCAAGGAATCCAATCACCACTGCTCTCATCTTGTTTTTTGAGGTATATCGTTCGTGTTTTAACACGAAAAGCATTGATTTATTTTTAAATATTAATATTAAGAACGTCCTTTAGAAGCTCTCCTTCATAACTCGCTTAGATCATTCAATTTTTCATATTTATTAAAGCGGCGTATGATAGCGCAAAAGAGCTAAAAGGAAAGAGATTGATAAACAAGAGATGAATTATTTGTTGCAATCATTTGACCCCAAGCAAGGCGATAAACACATTAAAAGGCAAGAAATTACGGAGAATGAAAAATAATGAAAAAACCTTAGTGCGGAGAAAGGACGGTAAGTAAAAAGAATTAAAAAAAAAATGATTGACGTTACATTTACATTTCTGAAGATCGTAGATTACATGAAAACAGAAAGACGCAAGACAGCTCCACAAGTGAGAGAAGAAATTGTTAGTAGAGAAATCAGATGTATATATATATATATATATATATATATATATATATATATATATATATATATATATATATATTAGGATATTAAAACAAAAACATGTTAAAAATCGGTGCACTATTACAATCATGTTTCAACACCACAAACGGATCTCTTCTTTTTTAACATGTTTTTATTTTAATATCCGAAAATAAATAATAAATATCTGTATTGAGCCCTATTTTAAATTAAATGTTACGCGCAGTTGAATTATACTCCATTTGTTCTCATTTTACACACACACACAACATATATATATATATATATATATATATATATATATATGTGTGTGTGTGTGTGTGTGTGTGCGTGTGTGTAATTGTGTAGTTGGCCAGAAATCTCTCTTTTATACAAGTTTCATTAAAGACGACTGACAAGGTGGTGCGTTCGTTAAAGAAGACTGATAATATACTGACATCGTCCTTAATAATGGGTAAATGAATAGCCGAAAGCGCTCATATATGGAGAAGATTTGTGCATTTTTTACACAATTTATGTCCGCAAGAAAATGCTTACAGGAGCAAAAGAAAAATTAAATGAAAAAGTTAATCGCAGTAAACAGTCAGCCACCTTGTGTGTGTGTGTATATATATATATATATATATATATATATATATATATATATATATATATATATATATATATATATGTATGTATAAACTTGTGTGGGTATATATATATATATATATATATATATATATATATATATATATATATATATATATATATATAAGTATTTGTGATGTCAGACGCCTTCGCGTTATCACTTTTCCAGATGGTGAAAATAACATCAGTGGGCTAAGTAACAAATTTTATAATTGTATTAATACTATCTATCTATCTATCTATATATATATATATATATATATATATATATATATATATATATATATATACATATATATGTGGCGGGGTGCATGTTTATAAATGATGATAAAAGGCATTTGACTTCACCTGCCATCTTTTTCGTAACATCAAGTTACATCGAGCAGTCTGTTTTCTCTAAGGTTCGCCTTTGTTGATTTTATACTACACACAACATACATATGTTTGCGTATGTGTGTGTGATGTCAGATGCCTTGTCGTTGTCACTTTTGTGATATCAACGTGAGCTCGTTCGTAATTCTAGTTGTAGTCGAATCTTTGGAATCGCAGATACTAGTAGTGACTCCTTTGAATAACACTCACACTAGTAATACTTTTTCGAATAGTCAATCCCGAATAGTAATCCGAAGAGTACTTAGTATAGAGAGATAATATAGAGGATATTATAGAGAATCGCGAACACTAAGACACCACGCTAATTCCCATGCATAACTTACACACACACACACACACATATATATATATATATATATATATTTAAAAGAAAAAAGACCACTTTAAGGTACCATTATAATAATTTATTTTACCAGAGCCCTTTTAAAGGACGCCGGATCATCAGATAGCACTTTTTTGGGGGGGAAGTGCTATCTGATGATGTCCTTTAAAAGGGTCTGGTGAAATAAATTATTATAATGGTACCTTAAAGTGGTCTGTTTTTATTTTAAATATTAGCTCTGGATTACATTGAGCTCTCAGGATTTCCTCCTCCTTGGGATTACCCATACGGATTACCAAGTTCATAACTTATATATATATATATATATATATATATATTTAAATAAATTGTTGGAGGTACAGAACCGTAATATTGCAAGGAATATATACAAATTATTTTCTAAAGGCATTATGAAAAATAAAAAGTAAGAGATGAAAACACTTACAGAACAGACCAACCGGTTTCGTTCCCAAGCTCATCAGGGTCGTCTGGGAACAATTTAACAATTATTGCAATATATATTGACTCACACAAACACCCTACATACAATTAAAATATTAAAAAATGAAATGATTAATGGTATGAGGTGGGGAAAAAATTCAAACCGCGCGAATTTGCACAGCACAAAGGAGAAAAAAATTTTTAAAAATTGGGGGAGTGTGAGGGCAATATATGATACACACTAGATTCTAATAACGTGAAGCCCAAGGAGACAGTCTTTTTGCTTACAAAGAGACGGCTCCCTGGACCGAATATACAGAGACTCACGTGCTCACAAATGAAATGGAGTGTGCGAACTGGACAGTACAGTAAACCAATTCGAGCTGAAATCCTTCGCACTATCCCTGCAATTTATCAAATGTTCTGAGATCGCTGACCCGGAAGTATTAACCAACTGGCTCTTACGGGCATCCGGATTAAGAACTCGCAATGGGACATGCTGCCTGATCTTACAATCTAAACGTTGGGAAGTCCTTCCTATGTAGTTGCTACCGCAACCACATTAAAAAGGAATAAATCACGGAAGAAACATGATGGGGAGGAAGAGGATCCTTACGCATAGAGGGAAAGGCAGAACGAGTCGTAAAATGAATCCTTAGTTGAGCCAAAAAATAGCACATATGGACAGCAGACAAGACTCACCTAGCCACAAGCTCGCCCGCGAATCAATAAATGGAAGCCGCAAGTAAATAGGACATTTCTGAACTAAATATTGTTTTTCCTTTCGAAAATTAAGAATCTTATCACGCATGACGCTATGAAGAATATCACTAGGATATCCATTTTTTAATAGAGTGCAGCGGATAAAATCCAATTCTTCATCCAAATATTGTTGACTGCAAATCATCAAGACCCTATGAGTTAAGGTCTTGATGAGATTAATTTTACTCTTTCTGGGACAAAATGAGTCCCAACGCGTATACAAACCAGAAAACGTTGGTTTGCGAAATACTGAAGTAAGAAATTGAGAAGGAGTCCGATGCACAAGGACATCAAGAAAAGAGAGACAAGAATTAGACTCCTTTTCGATGGTGAATTTCAAAGATGGATGAAGTTGGTTCATAACTGTGAGAAAGGAATCAGCCTCCACTTCACTATTAAAAAGACAAAATGTATCGTCCACATACCTACGGTACATAGACGGTGCATTGTCATAAGTGAGGAGGGACGACTCATAAAAGCCCACAAAAATGTTGGCCAAAACGGGACCCAAAGGGGAGCCCATGGCAACCCCATCAATCTGTCTGTACATAAAATTGTTAAAGCTAAACTCCACAGACATAGTGGCGAATTGCATAAGCTCAACAAACACATTTTCTGGGATATCCGGACGTGACAAACCACTTCGATATAACATGTTACAACAGATATCAATAGTTTCCTTTACTGGAACACAAGTAAACAGAGAACATACGTCAAAGGAACACATAAATTTATTTTTAGAAGGAGTATCACGATTAACCTGAACAAATGAAAATGAATCCTTAATAATATACGAGCTAAAATGTTCAACAACATGTTCAAGAAGGTCTGAAAGAAAACTCGCAACCTTATGTTGAGACGAGCCTGACATGGTTCGAAGGGATACATCATCCTTATGAGTCTTCGGAAGACCATATTCCGTGGGGGAACTCTTACTGAGTTCTCTGTAACCATAGGACTGTGCCCCCTGGAGCCACGACTACTCTCACCAAGCCGATCACTCTAGAGCATTAGAAGCCGGTTCAAGCAATGATGTACATGATAGAAATTGTTAGGAGGATTTGATAATTATATTATGTGATACGGAATATGTGAGTGAGCGGCGCTTTGTTGAGTCTGATTTGCAATCACTTCGTCACCGATGCCCAGTGGAACGGTAGATATGATGTTTACTTGACAACCTAACTGTCGGGGTTTCAATTCTCGGTAGTGGATGCGCACTGCTGATACACGTTTCATTAAATATTATAGACAAGTGTTGTTTATTTATTTTATGTAATTTTTTTTCGTAACATCTGATAAGTTTAATAACATTATCGTTGAACGAAGAAAGAAATTGACAATATTGATCCATATTTTTTTTAATACAATCTAAGCTTTCGGCTTACATAAGCCATTATCAAAGATGTCAATTACAACATATTAAACAATATACGGACACGACAGTGATGATAGTCTGTCATTGTTTACATAGATTATTTCTAAGCAACGATAAACACGTGCATAAAGACGCTAGAAGCGAAAATCGCACCGCATCTCATGACGTCACACATGACCACACAAGAGTGAATTGAGAAGTATAAAGTATGGTAAGCCGTTGGTATAAACCAATGGCTACTGTTACTAATTATAGATATTTAAGAATATTTGTAGAGTCCATAATTGATTTTGTTTAGGTTGGGTTTCAACTGTTTGATGCATAATGCTTCAAGGATTTTTAGTTTTTGTCTATTGTTTTCATATCGAAGTATAATTGTGTTTTCGACAAGTATTTTACGGAATTGTGTGTGCGGGCAAGCATGTTGTTTTAAATGCCTAAAAATGTTAGAGTTTTCATTCAAATGTAGTGTCAAGCGTCGGGAAAGCGAGTTTGTTGTGTGACCAACATAAATATTATTTAATTCGTTGGGGATACACTCTCCCAAAGGGCACTTGAATTTATAAACTATGTTGGTTTTTTGCAAATCGCTAACCGAGGGAGAAGAATCATTGCGAAGTATTAAGTTGGATATACTAGATTTAGTGTAGTATATGATTAATTTAAATTTTTTGCTAGGATCTGTAGTTGATATATTAGAATTTACTAATTTTTTTAGTATATTTTCATCTTGTTGATAATTAGTATGCATTTGATTACGATATAGGAGATTAATATATTTGAGATCAGAAGAAGCAGTATTATGTACAATTTGCTTAGTATTGAGATTTCTAAGGAAGCATTTTATTTGTTCATCAACTATATAGTTTGGAAAGCTATTATTAATAAGTGTCTGTTTTATATTCTTTAGTTCACTGTAAAAAAATCTGTTTTGTGGATGAATTAGTTTCTGCACGATGTATTAGATTCTTTATAATTGCTATATTGTAGTAATATGGGCATTCGCTCTTATAGTTAAGTGTACATGAATTTATGCTTGTAGGTTTTTTGTATGGCGAAATAGTAAATTTGTTATTATTTGTGTTTATCAATATGTCAAGGAAGGGGATTTTATTATTAGTATTGAGTTCATATGGGAATTTAAGGACAGAATTATTTTGGAAATGTTTTTGAAGTTGAATTATTTCATCTGTATTTATTTCATATATATTTCATATAATTTATATATATATTTATATATATGTGTGTATTCGTGTGTTAATATATATATATATATATATATATATATATATATATATATATATATATATATATATATGTATGGATTCACGTGTTAACAGATATATATATATATATATAGCATTCAACCCCAAGCAAGGCGGGAAGCAACTAGCACGCAAGGGGTTACAAAGTTGGAGTGAGAACAAAGGGGAGTGATAGAGGAAAGGATGGAGAGACAGTTAGGGGACAGATCAGGGCCTCTGGAGACGTCGATTGACGTTAAATTTTAATAGTTGGAGATTATAGCTATCTGGAATACAAGAAATGGGGAGTGAGTTCCACAGGCGAGAAGTGCGAGAGATGAAGCTGTTGGAGTAGAAGAGACGGCTACATTTAACAGTTTCGACAGTGAAAGGGTGAGAGCGAGATGCCAGCCTAGTTGAACGTTTAAATTCATGAAGTCTGGGAATCAACAAAAGCAGCTCATCAGAGCAGTTACCGTGAAAGTATTTGTAAAAAAGACAGAGGGAGGCAACGGCACGTCTGTGAGAAAGCCGCTTCAGACGAGATGCCAAATCAGGGCCAATTATATATATATATATATATATATTATAGCTTATCAACCTTTTGAAAGTTATTTAAAGCCATAATAATATTTTTTAGATTGATACAAGTCTTACTAATTAACGCCTAAAAGTTCTTACCTTTTCCAATGGTATTTGCGCGTAAGTGAAAATAGCGAACCATACGGGAATTAGAAATCGATTCTTCGATTAACAATGACGTACATCCTAGTTTACAGCACTTAGTATTCCCAAACGGTCACCCATCTAGGTACTGACCAAGTTTGTCATTGCTTAACTTCGGTGATAGTACGGGAACCGGTGTTTAAATGTGGCATGGCCGTAAGCCGTCACGGTACATGCTGAGGACCAAAAGATCTTGAGAGTATCCTATACTTTTCATGTGTTCTTGAAGACAAGATCTCAAATCGAATAAGAACTGCCGACTCAAGTTTTGGCAAGCTTAAGTAGAGGGTCTTTCTAAATCATGACCTGGTGCTGCATACCAAAATAAAAGTCAAGGCTGAATGTCAACCCATGTTCTTGGACTATATAAAAAGCTGGAATCAGGAAACTGGGGGCCTTTATCATTTGGTGACTGTAGATCGTTTTCGGTATCTTTTGTGATGTCGAGGAACACTTGTTGCCACTTTTGTAATGTCAACGAATACTTGTCCTTTTCGCCTTGCTCGTTGTAGTAGAGACTTTGTAATCGCAGATACAATTATAGTACGCCGTTGAACAATACTGGTGTCAGATGCCTTCGAATATCACTCCCACTAATAGTGCTTGCTAGATAATACTCGCTTGAACAGTAATCCGTATAGTGATCCGAATAGAAGAATGGTATAGTAAATAGAGTAGAGAATAGCGACAGGTATAGTAATAAAGGATAGAGTAGGATTAGCGATCAATTAGACGTCAGCTACGTCCTACATAATCCGTATAGTGATCAGTATGGAGGAATAGTATAGTGAATAGAGTAGAGAATAGCGGTCCGTATAGTAATAGAGGATAGAGGATAGAGTAGAAGGGCAGATCAATCTCGACGTCACGCGACTTCCTACTTATGCGTTTCCTCTATGGTCACGAGGTCTACTTGATTCAAAAATTGGATCGCCTGTGTTTACTCACTGGTGATCTATGTTCAAACTCAAGTGTCGGCAGCGACTCTTTGTTCCTATATAATAGTATCCCATGTCCAGACAAAACCCAGTCTGTAAAGATACTGCAGAAAGCAAATATCACAAGCGCTAAATGCATGATCATCACGCTAGCTTGGATTCGTTTTTTTTAGTCATTTGCACCCAAGCAAGGCAATAAATCAAGAGGTTAGTCAGTACGATAGAATATTAGAAAAAGAGAAAAGATTATTAAAGAAAGAAAACAATAAGAAAACAGTAATTAAGAAAACAAAGAATAACGATTTCCATTACATTTGAATTTTTGACGGGAAAGCAAGAAGTCGAAAGAGGATTCCATAAGCAAGAACCGCGAGCGAAGAAATTGTTATCATAGAACATACGAATGCATCTAACCATTTCAAATGTAAAATGATGAGTCCTTGCCGCCAATCTTGTACTGCGCTTTAATTCGTAAAGTCTAGCGACGAAAGATGAAAGCTTATCAGCGGGATCGTACACGTAATGCCAGAGAACCGTTGACCTCTTCAAATCTTATACAGAGATCTGATAGATGCTATAAATTTAACTCGGCTTACACCATTTACATTCCTCATATTTATTTTCATATTCACGATGTTTCGGCGGTTATACGCTCCGGTCTTCTTCATGTGACATACGTTGGAATTTAGAACCTAAATCCACTGGGGAAATTTTTTATAATTTCACGTCCCATGCCTTTTCTGGATATCTCAGTTTCAGCTATTTCCCTTTAGTAACTTAACTCTCCAAATTTTTATTCACCTCTGCTGTGAACAGATAATAAACTCAAAACTGTTTGGGTTAAGTCAGTGGATTAATTCAACCAACACTTTTATCCACTGTGGCATGTATCCTTAATACGTTGTTCAGAAGAAAAGTAGATCGGTTTAAGTCCACCCTCCAAGAATGTGGCGCTCAAACTGTTGTTCTGTAATTGACCTGTCTACTGAATCTTTCAAGTGAGCCCGCTACACGGCTAAAATAAAATCTGCGCCCCCCCCAAATATGAAAGAAAGAGACAGGAAAAAGGAACCCCAACTCCAGGAGATGGAATTCCATGTAAACCATGTAGCAAACGTTGTGTTTTTGCATTTGAACTGAGAATTCATTTGAAGAGGCGTCAGCGACAACTAATATGACAAGCTCACATGTTCCATTCTTAAAATTCATGCCAACGATGTAGAAGTTAAAATCTCATCATCAGTAACTATGCACTGATTCCCCCACTACCTGATCAAGTAATTTACCTTACTATTTAACAGTTGAACGTTATATTTTTATCCACAATGCTATATTTTTCTGATATATAAAACTCAAAGTGTGTTTCCATTTGAAAAGAAAATGTAGTTTAATTAAATTTATATTAAGTTGGTCGTTTACCCGTCTGTGTGTGAGTGCGCATGCGCGCGTGAATATTACGCAGAACTTGGACACGAAATTAATGCCCACGACATTGACTCTGGCTTTTCATTTCTTCCTTCAATGAAACTGGTCATTGCTTGTGAGGATGACTCACCTGGAATTATATCAGTCCCGAATGAGAAATGCGATTTTCTCATGGGATTTGTCTGTATATTCACTCGAATGGAACCTGGTAGAAAGCCATTGTGCGAGCCGAGACAAAAGATTCAAAATGGAGGTTTTATATCATCTTAAGCTGAAAATGTCTCATCATTTTACAATTAAAATCGCGAGATGTAGCCGTATGTTGTTCTATGCTGTATGTTTCTTCTCTCGCAAGTTCCGCCTGTGGTACTGTTTTTTCTTTCTTTTATTAATCAAATCACCCCATGCAGGACGATAATGCATCTAAAATGCAAGGGGTTAGTCAGAGTGAAAGAGAATGGGAAGACTTTATAGAAAACCTGAAACCCAATCCTAAACAGGAAACAAGGGATAAAGGTCTAATCCTGTTTTTTCTTTCTTTTATTAATCAAATCACCCCATGCAGGGCGATAATGCATCTAAAACGCAAGGGGTTAGTCAGATTGAAAGAGAATGGGAAGACTTTATAGAAAACCTGAAACCCAATCCTAAACAGGAAACAAGGGATAAAGGTCTAATCCTGTTAAAAAGATCGGGGATGAGTTTGAACCGGACGATAGTCGAACGTATCTCTTTTTATTCTTCTTGATTTCCAGTCAATTTTGTTTTTTAAAAATTTAAATACAATGTCAATCGTTATCGTCTGTCTAATTCCTATTTTTGTATCGTTCACTTTCCTTAATTTTCTTTTTCTCGTATTCTTTTTCACTCAGTAACTTCTTGCGCCCTATTAGCTTTATTGTCTTGCTTGAGGAGAAATGATTTTTAAAAAGCTATTGACGCACCTACGTAAATAATATGTCCGCATTTGTAAATCTAGAATGACTGACAATGTTTATATAGTCACTAAGAAGTAAAATTAAAAGGTGATAAACGACAAGAGATGACGTCATCTAGTCTAAGTTATTATAAATCGTTAAGAACATTGTGATAGTTAAACCTGAAAGAAGAAAAAAGATTTCTTATGAAAATAAATTAAAACACTGAATATAAAAAGGAAAACCGAAAAAAATATATTTAAATGGTATAGCCGAGAACAATCATTCTCTATTTGAAAACTTAAAATATCCCACACCTTTTAAATCTCAGATCAACAACTAAAACAATTCTAAGTTCAATATACAATGAAAAACAAAAAATGTGATTTTATCAATAAAAAAACAAATATACGTCTTCCTTGTTTACCCCAGGTCTCATTTCCCACGAGCATTTTAATTCTTGTCTCTTCCTCTTATATACCCACTCCTTCGATCTATTCTTCGATACTTACCAAACCAAGGCACCTTTGCCTGCCTCGCCCTGTCAGTTTTACATTTTTCGCGCCATTGGTGCCCAGTGAGCAGAAACCGTTCAAAACACACGCTCCGCGCGATTACAAGTAAACGAACGCGGAGGAAGTTCGAATGTAATCCATTGAAGGAATAGGCACGAATGGAAAAACGAATGACTCGACCAGGGCCATCTCCGCATCTCCATCACCCTCTCCCTTCACTTCCGAAACCCCGGGTTAGCTTTCTTATGCTTTCCTAGTCGTTGCAAAATCTGCTTCGAGCAGGAACGCGCGGATAAAGAGAATGGATGAATGCCCACGATGCCGAGTTCTTGATTACGGTTCACTGCTCTTTTCAAGCAACTCTTTATTCCGATTTTGTATCAACAAGACGCATGCGTGAACCGCTGGAATCAAGCTAAATCAGACACTCTTTTCAGCTTTGCATTTTGGAAAGAATTGAAAGAAGCCTTACGTATATTTTTGTACGGATTTATCTAATTACATATACACACGTATGGAACTGTATACTTGATTGTAGACACATGCACACACATGTATTTATATATATATGTATATGCTTATACGTGTGTGTGTATATATATATATATATATATATATATATATATATATATATATATAGATAGATAGATAGATAGATAGATAGATAGATATATTGATAATATTAATGGTCAATATATATATATATATATATATATATATATATATATATATACAGTGTAACCCAGATATAAGAGAGTTGTCAGGACCGGAGAAGAGGTCTCTTATATCCGGGTTTCCCTTATATCCGGATTTCTCTTATATCCGGGTTTGGTCTATTCTGTTTAGTTAAGTATCGCTCTAACTTGGGAACAGAGAAAATCTCTCCGGATTTCTCTTATATCCGGGTTACACTGTGTGTATATATATATATATATATATATATATATATATATATATATATAAATTCCCAAGAGAATAGAATCTAGGTAGAACTCAATGTCCAGGACAGAGTAAGAATATATAAAAGACTCAAACACTAATATTCCATGGTTATAATTTATTACATTAGAATCGTAATTCATCAGACCTACAAATTCAAATTAATATTCGCCATGAGTCGATTCAATTATCAAGATGAATATCTAAAACAATAAACATATAAAAAAAGAATTGTCCGAAAATTATCGAAGGATATCGTATGAAGTGTCGCCTTAGTCCATTTCAAAATGACTTAATATATTCAAAAAATCCGAAAAAAAATCTTAGAAAAAGGAATATCTTGTATAGCTTAGTCTGGCTGCAATATTAGATAAACCAGTAACTAATCCAACTTAAACGGTCATATTTAAGTCAAAAGGGATATAGGAAGATACTGTTACGTCTCTTATTAAAATGAAGAAATCATGCCTGTATAGAAACAAGTATATAAAATGTTGACTTTAACCTACTTTGTGTAGGACAGGCAAATAATTCAAACATTATAACAGATTAGATATATTCCTAGAAATTATAAGTTCAATTCCTAAGAGAGAGAATATGAATGAAGATAGAATATTTTCATTAGAAAAAAATAAACAAATCCATATGAAAAAAAGTCGGAGTGTTTATAAAAATAAAAGATATTGATTTGGCGCTAAGATAAGATACCTTTGAGTGTAGGTAAAAGGTCAATGCTTAATAAGTGCAAAACAAATTGAAGTACATTATAAAGCCACAATATTCACTATGAACCGATTCCATTATCAAAATAAATATGTAAGACCGAAAGAAAAACAATCGACAAAACGAGATCTGTCTGAAAAGTATCCAGCAATTCAATAATGGCAACAAATACACCCGTCTGCAAATTAATTGAAACAAAACGAATAATTCCGTTATTATTTACTTTTCTTCGTATTTCTCCTATGAAACATGACCCAGTGCACACGCTAGTACTTAGTATGTCCATTCCAAGAAGTCTTTCCTTGCAGATTGACCACAGATTCTCGATTGGGATTAAATCAGGAGAGTTTCCGGGTCAGTCTATAGTACTTTGATTTGCACATTGATAAGGCTTGCCAGTGTGTTCGTGCAGCGTAACAATTTTCGTACGCTTCCTTGGAGTAACCTCCATCGCATACAGTGTCCGTAGAACAACTAATCGACAGTCAAGACAATAGTGTCTAGGCATGATAAAGATCTGATGCAGTCACGGATGACGCAATATTTTTCAAGGACAAACGAATATCATCATACACCCCAAAAAGAGGTTCATATTACTGCCCACCACTGCAAATGACTTAATTTGAAGAAAATAGAAATCAATTACGTGCTGTCACTCCAGTGGGGTTTAAAACTGACCGTATGTTGAAAGAAAGGAAACTAAAGTAGTTGTTTCAATTAATTTGCACAAGGGTTTAAGATACTTTAGAAAGTGCCGCCTTAGTCCAATTCAAAATGACTGAATATTGTTCAAAATCCTCATCCACAGAAACAACAATAGGATAACCAATAAAAAAACAGTCATTTTTTTAAAAAAAAAAAACGGATAAAAACTATGAAATAAACCATTTAGTCCTCAATTTAACTCAAATGATCATATTTAAGCTAAAACGGCTATGGGAAGATTATTAAAATGAAGAGACCATGCCTATACAGAAAACAAGTATTTGAAATGTTGCCTTAAACCTATTTTACCGTGTGGAACATAGGCAAATAATTCGAATATAATAACAGATTAGATATACAGTGTAACCCGGATATAAGAGAGTTGTCGGGACCGGAGAAGAAGTATCTTATATCCGGGTTTCTCTTATATCCGGGTTTGGTCTATTTTGTTTAGGTAAGTATGTCTCTAATTTGGGACCAGAGACAATCTCTCTTATATCCGGGTTTCTCTTATATCTGGGACTCTTATATCCGGGTTACACTGTATTCCTAGGAATTATACGTTCAATTCATAAGAGAGACAATATGAATCAAGATAGAACATTTTCATTAGAAAAAAAATAAACAAATCCATATGAAAAAAATCACTGTTTACAAAAATAAAATAAATTAATTTGTCTCTGAGTGTAGGTAAGAGGTCAAACTTTCAAAAGTGCAAATAAATTGAAGTACATTATAAATCAATAAGGCAATATCATTTGTGTAGGGAATTAAAGTTAAGAAAAGTTTATCTTAAAAATCTGTCTCCTCCTCCCCATCTCTCTCTCTACATACATACACACACACACACACACACACATATATATATATATATATATATATATATATATATATATATATATATATATATATAAATATAAAAGTGAACATAGTAAGTGGCCTGACGATTGCATATAGCATGAAACAGACTGTCGCCTCTAAGTGTTGACTTCTATGTTCACTTTTATATTTACACACGCTCTATCTCTGATATTGAGCACTTTATTCCATAAATATAGCACACCTTAAGACTATATTTCTTTATATATATATATATATATATAAATATATATATATATTTGGCAAAGTAGAAAAAGTTCGAGCGAAACGAGTTTCGTGTTTTAAGACATAGTTGTGTTATATATATATATATATATATATATATATATATATATATATATATATATATATATATATATATGAGATACCGATATATATTTTTATATATCAAAAACAAAATTGGGGAAAAATGCATAAAAATGGAAAAGTTTTGTTGTGACCGTTTATTATTTCGGCTGAAAAGTTCATAGGCTGACCAAGATATAATTTTAAGTCGACACACCAGTTGGCAAACTAAAATACATACAAGTGTACCAAAATAATGGAGTCCTGGCTAAGACAGTAAACTACATCCTTAGCAAGGCCTTTGATCAGGAGGTTTTGAGGGGCATGAAACCACCTCGTAATTGCTGATGTTCCCAGGTCCACCCTGACCCGGGCTGGTAGCACCTATTAGGGCCTCAGCTAAAGGCTTTATCTGTGTAACATATGTGTTGTTTTTTTTTAATTGGTCAGTAGAAAATATCATGAAGCCATTTCTGACCTTAGGTCTCTGGTTAGGACACGAAAGGAAATGTGTATACAACAGAAACACAAGGAAATAATAATAATAATAATAATAATAATAATAATAATCAATAATAGACAAATAGGACAAAAATATAAAGCGATAAATAATATTTGCCATGAAAAGCTGCACGAGAATTTTTTTTAAACATTCAAAGTCTACGCGATCATATTAAAATATAATAAAACTTATTGGTGTCGGAATTGAAACTCCAAATGACGAAAAGTTTTGTAAAATAGACAGTAAGAAAACGGTATATAAATCTTTGCAGTAAAATGAAATAAAATATCCTGATTAATCAGCAGAAACCAAGCAATGTTTTCCAAGTATTTAAAATAAAGAAACCAGACTGCTAAAATGATCGTTATGGAGCCTGGAAATGGCTATGAATAAGAAACTTGTTCGTCGGTGAGCATTAAAACGGGAACATGACTCCTACGCTATACACAACAATGCATTATTATTACAAATAGAGCAAAAAATGTCATACTTAAGTATTTTGCTCTTTGATAAACTTTAAAATGTATAGCCATCAAGTTTATCAAGAGTTTTTCCCTATTTCACATTGCAAAAAAAAAAAAAAATTACTAAACACATACAAGCGTTTGATAAATTAAAATATCCAAACAAAATATTTAAAATAAAATACATGACAATCAGTTGAATGTTTAATTGTTTTATTTATTTAATAATTCTCGTTTTACACACCAACACTCTTTTCCCAAAAGCATGAACTTTTATATATTATGTATTGTGTAATCAAATAACAAAAATAACACCTAAGTAAAGCGTTTCGTCTCTAGTATGCACATCCTTGGACTAATAATGGTTTTATCGATGATGTAGCTTAGATGTGGCACAAGTCTGAAAGTATAGAGAACCCAGTGAGGATCGAAGTCACTATTCATTAGTAACTGTTTTAACAGGACAAGCTTGATAACCATTACATCACGCGGAGGTGCCACACACACACACACACACACACACACACACACATATAGATAGATAGATACATAGATTGATAGATTGTCATCCGCAGACTTCAGTGTGGCTACACGTCCGGTTGCCTCTAGCTAGGATCGAAACCCGGCTGAAATAGCGTCAGTCGGCGCACGGCAGGGATGAAGGTGAATTTTAGCGTATTTATTTTTAGATAAACACACAGTGAATGAGAGAACTCGATTCGATTTACCGATGAGTCTTGCTATAATAGCCGTAATAGTTCACTGTTTACCCACACTCCCTCCTCCAGAGAGCTAAACCAAAATTAATTTTTCAGGAGCCTATATATATATATATATATATATATATATATATATATATATATATATATATACTTCTTTTTTTTTCTTTCCATTTTTCTTTATTTCTTTTTCTTTTTGCATCATTTGACTTGCTCCTCATTTTTTATTTTTTTCTCTACCGTTGACCAGTTTTCAACGGTCTCCTTACTCTTCTAGAGAGTTGTACGCATCTACAGGTTTCTATGGAATGAGGTTGCAGTTGAGAACCAACGGAGAAGTTGAATTCAACATTTTTACGAATAAATCTCAACACGATAAAATATTTTAATGTATTTTATATTAACAGCAGGATTCCCAAAAGACAGAAAATATATTAGTGCTTATATCCACAATTAAGAACGATAAGAAAAAATATATAGGGCTAACACTAGTATGTATGTTTGACTACGTGCATGTGGAAGATGCACCTTTTGGACGGGTGAGTGAGTTCGACTCTAGGGAAAGATAGGACAAGCCTTCTACCTACAACAATCTATTAGAGTGGTGCAAAAATAATGTCGTTTTCTCACATAGTAACATATGTGAGAAAACGACATTATTATTTTGCACCAACCTAATAGAACGAAAAAATAGATAGAGAGAAAACTATCCCCGTTCTTTTATATTCATGAAAAGCGCCACCTAGCGATCATTTTTAAATACCAAGTGGAGGTAATCTGCACAATCTTCTCTGCATTATAATGTTATTCATTTTCTTTCATATTCCTGTTGTTCTATTTTTTTTTTCTTTATTCTTCCGTTTCTTTCCCTTTCCTTTCATTTATGTTTAGTTTTCTTTTCTGAAACCGAACCTTCAAAGTATGCTTGTCCATATTATTTTCTGGTGCTAAGTGCTAAAAACAATTTTAAATCTACAATTACAATAAGCACTAATATACCTAAAACCATTGTTCACTTTCGACACACATTTACAATAGTAAAGACGAGACAAAATGCCTGACTGCAGGGAAACAAATCAAAAAAGTTTTACTAAAATAAACTGAAATAATGATGAATCATCGTTGTTCGTCTTTTATAACAGTTTGAAAAATAACATTTCGCATCATAAATTAGAGAAAATCGTGATGAAGAGTGAACCAATATATAAAAGCTTCTTCCCAGTTAAAAATAGATAGATAGATAGATAGATAGATAGATAGACAGACAGACAGACAGACAGACAGACAGACGACGGCCAAACTTGACCTGGAGTTACTTACGCAAAACAACACAGTATGTATGTATACAGAAAATTTTACCGAAATAAATAATCTCTTATGTTATAACATAGATGATCATGGCACTCCACTTGTTTCTTTTATTTATTATCTATTAATTGCCAAGACTGCTCCGGTAAGATAATAAAGTGTTTCCCCGCTACCTTCTCCACTGTGTTGATTCAGAGTTGTCTTTCTCTTAAACTGTCTGGCCCTCAAGGCTAAAGACTATGTCTACCTTGCTACCTTAAGAAATAGCTAGTGCAATGGAGAAGAGATAAATTGTTTCTTTCCCCAAAGAACGCAACAGACTATCCCAGGAATCGAACTCAGCTCGCCTGTTCGAATTAGAGCGCCGATAGTAATTCCGCTACCCGGACAATAATAAATTTACAGTAAAGCATAGACTTTTATAATGCAGTCTGACACAGTGAATGAATACAAATTTCACGTTAAAATTGATTTACGTCGAAAATCATATATCAAGAAAAATTTATATATAGATAGA
>OZ010573.1:51640079-51655079 GCA_963932145.1 Acanthosepion lycidas | reverse complement strand
TATATATATATATATCAAGGCAATAAAGCAACTAAGACACAAGAGTTACTTCTTGAATTTAATAATCGATATGAAAATGCATCTCATTTGCGTTTCTCTATGAATTACCATTCATCGTAAGTTTTTAAGATGCTAATGTAAAAAATAGAAACCATACTGAACAAATGAGAAAAAATGGGCTTTTGAAAACTACCAATTGACAAACAGTCCTTGGAGTTTTGCTGAATAACAAATTTCTAAGATGAAAATCAATCATAGTGCCGGCTTTGATAATAAATCCCAAAACAAGAAATACGATCGGATGCATCTATAGCGTTGAAAAATAACTTGAACATCTGTAGAGAGTTGTTTTCGCTGGATGACTCTGAAAAATCTACGAATATTTTCTTTTTAAATGGATCCGTTCTGGACGTAATACATTGTTTTGATAACTTTGGTTTGCTCCATAAATCATAAGAATTGAATTACTTTATTTACTGGCTCGTACGACGTTTGTATATGTGCACAGACAACACAGATTTCTCCCTTCATCCTCTCGTGAAAATAGTTAAAGTATTAGGCGAAAGCACTGGGGACGACATGAACAATTTCTCTACAAACTCAATCCCCTAAAAGGAACAACTAAAGACACAAGATATTGAATAAAAATTTTAAAACATATTTCTTGCTGTTCGTTTTTAACAAAATACCCACACACGCAGACACAAACACACACACACATACACACACACACACACATATATATATATATATATATATATATATATATATATATATATATATATATATATATATATATATGTGTGTGTGTGTGTGTATATCAGGCCGCCCGTCGACTGCGTCGAGCATGAAACAGCCTGTAGCCTCTGAGTGTTAACTTCAATGTTCACTTTTATATTTATATTTACATACGCTCTATCTCTGATATTGAGCACTTTATCCCATAAATATAGCACACCTTAAAACTATATTTAGGGTTTATCAAAAGTAATATTATAAACTTTGGGGGCGGGTTCCTCACAACAAAACAAGGACAAAAATCCATATAAACATATGTCCGCAAATCTTTTCAGTTATTACGCTTAAAGAAAGTTTTTATTATTATTATTATTATGTAAAAATGAATATGTAGACGTTTATATATGTATATCTATAGTGATGGGAATGATTTTCTATTATCCAAACATGGTCAGCACGTTGTGGCCGTGTTCATAATTGATATTATTGAGTTTTGGCTTTTTATTATTAATACTATTAATGCTTCCATTATTTTGGCAATTATTTTATTGACAATGACTCCGTTATTATATATCGGGTGTATCAAAAATAATTTTACAACCGTTGGGGGTGGTTTCCTCACATGAAAGCAAAGACAAAGGCCCATATAAACATATGTCCGCAAATCCTTTGTTTTAGAGTTTAAAGAAAGTTTACGGCAGATGGCGCTCCATTGCCATAGAGACTAAGTTACATTTATCATTCGTATACATTAGTTGAGAGTCTCTCTTGAACATTTAATGTGTCTCGTAGTGTCTAGTACTGAGAAGTGTTCCGTTTAACATTGGCAGGATATATTCATATCATGAGCAGGCAGATATGATTTTTTTTTTACATACAGCCGCGAGAATGGTAATGGACGCGAGGCTGCATAGCTGTATCATATTGCGTTTCCAGATCGAAGACAACAGAGACATCCAACTTTCGCAGCTGTTTATCGTCGCGTTGCTAAGACAGGATCAGTGGCTCCAAAGTTTGTAAAAGTATTTTTTGCTTGTATCTTGGATTGTAAATTTAAAAGCGTCTCCCGTAAACTTTAAACTTAATGACTCAAAAACGAAGGATTTGCGAACACATGATTATATGGAGTTTTGTTTTTCTTTCAGCGTGAGGGATCGCCCCCAAATTTGTAAAATATTTCTATACACCTTATATATATATATATATATATATATATATATCCCGGTAAAATGAGATCAAATGGAGTATAATTCCACTGTCAGTAACATTTAATTTAAAAGAGAGCACAATAGTGCTACACAATTGTAATTATGGTTCAACACTACAAATGTGTCTCCTCAGGCGATGGTAAACTACTGCCGAGTGAAAGATTATTTTAATTACAAAAAAATACTTCCTCTTTTTTTCTCGAACAAAAGCAGAATCAAAAATAGGCTTGTCGACTTTAATGTAATTAACCAATCGAAAGTAATCTACACTAAATTCAAACTAAACCGAATTTTATTTTATTATAGAGGTCATTAAACGAAGTTGTCTGGATATAAATCCTAGATAATTTCATTGTGGACAGATACAAATGGTTAGATTATTTCGTAAGATGTATAGAAGTTTGGCCTTCAACTTTCCTTAGAAGTAAAAGCGAAAGAGATAGGGGCTTAACTTAACTTAACATAAAGCTAATTCGTTTTGTTCGGTCAGCTACCAACATAAAATTTTCTAGGTGATAAATAAGACTTCTTTAAGAAACTGGTAGATAACTTAATGTTATAGTGCAACACACCTATACTATAGTTAATAGACTCTCCCACCTATAAGTAGGACTAGTAGGAGTAGCTCAAGGAATTGGTCAGTCAGTAGACTGGCTGTTCGGTTGAACTCTCTGACTTCGGACGGGGAGGAACCCGAAGGAGGCTACGCTGAAGGGGTGATTCTCTTTCGGGGAGGTAAACCGACCCTGAACCCGTTTATACGGGTTCAATGGCATATTTTTGGCTGAGCCCACGGGCTCGGCGATCCCACGGGCTCGGAGATCCCACGTTAAACCGGCCTTGTGCCACATGATGCCCTCGTGTGTGTGGGAGGGGGACTAAATATCGTTGGTCAGTCAGTCGACTGGCTGATCATTTGAACTCTCTCCCTTCAGGCAGGGAGGAACACGAAGGAGGCTACGACGGAGGGCGGATTCTCTTTCCTGGAGGTAAACCGACCCTGAACCCGTTTATACGGGTTCAATGGGCATATTTTTGGCTGAGCCCACGGGCTCGGTGATCCCACGGGCTCGGAGATCCCACGTTAAACCGGCCTTGTGCCACATGATTCCCTCGTGTGTGTGGGAGGGGGACTAAATATCGTTGGTCAGTCAGTCGATGTCGGACGACAGTTAGTCGGATATTAAAGTATCAGCCACCACAACTAGATTACTGCGTCATTAACTATTATATCAAGTCCCTAACGTTTTGTACGTCGAACCTATTTTAGGACCGACTTAGTACAAATACAAGCCTCCACTGTGAAACCACTACATAACACTTAACCACTTGGAAAAAACAAAAAATAAATAAACAGATCATAAATGCAAAACTATATTTGCAAATTAATATGCAACCGTTAAATAAAGAGCATCAATATAAGATGTTAATAATATTAACTAATCAATGCAATCATTTTACCTGGATATATATATATATATATATATATATATATATATATATATATATATATATATACATAAGATAGAGATTTAAACTTTATTTACATGACATCAAACTTATAGATCATGCTTTTAAGCTTTTCTGGGCGAATATATTTGATAAGTTATAGTCTAAAAGAATCATTTGTACATCACAAAATATCACTTGCTATTCTGTCTTGAAATCTAAAACAAAAACTTCATCTGGAAGCTGACAGCTTAAAATATTTGTTAATTTTTATTATGTCATATTCTTAATTTCTCACGAGAAATTTTGTTACTTCTTTCAAGGAGCCAAACTTTTTTTATTTGATTCCACGTCACCACGTTATATTGTGGAGGCTCCTCTTTGCCTGTTATCTATAATATTATTTCTCTTTTTATATATCCGTACGCATGTTTCAATAAGTGTATATATATATATATATATATATATATAGTGCCGCGCAAACCCCCAAGATAATATATAAAAATATTTTTTCTTTTTTTCCAGATAATCTAGAAATCTTAATTAAACTATATATTCATTATGAAAAAACTCGAATTGTAGAATTGCACCCACTTTCAAAAATGTTATCAAGCTGAATAAAAATATTAATAAAAAATTAAGTAATTAAGTGAGCCCTTCCATTAACACTGTGTATTATTGTTTTCCATGATTACCAATGCAAATAATTTTCTATGAATATCTAAAAATCAACATGACACACGTGTTCATTTTTTTAAGCTGTGTATACTTCATTTAAATAATATATTAGGTTGGTGCAAAAATGACGTAATAATGTCGTTTTTTGACGTATTTTTTAACGTCAAAAAACGACATTATTACGTCATTATTTTTACACTAACCTAATAACTCATTGTGTAATGCAAAGGATGCAGTTAAGGACTAAATTTTTTTCAAAAAAATATGCCAAGATCGAAAGAACTTCCGGAAGCTTTAAAAATCGCATAGTTGAAGCCTGTAATGATGAATAAAATTTCAAAAAGCTCTCAAAACGATTTGGGACGTACGTCTCCACCGTGCGACAAATTATTTATAAATATAAGGCTTTTGATATGATGACATCGCAATCAAGAAGTGGATGCCCACTAAAAATAACTGCAGCTTCAAGTAGATATCTAGTACGACAAGCCTAGGCGAATCCTGCTCTAACCTCTTCGTTTCTCTAAGGCTTTCTGGCCAATGTCAGAATGAACGTACATACATCTACAGTGCGTCGATATCTGAACGATGCCGGTCTTCATAGCAGAATGCTTAGAAAAAAAATTTTGCAGACGAAACAGCAAAAACAACCTCGGCACAACTATGACAAAACTGATATTAATACGCTACAAATGTTCGAGCAAAAGTTGTTATGATCGGATGACACCAAACGAGCTTCTTGGGAGGAACGATAGGGGTATGCCTGGTAAGCTCTTAATAAGGCTTTTAAAGAGAAAAGGTACATCAAGTGGGTTCACTGGTTCCATCTTATGTCCAATGAGGAGCCCCGCCGGAGGATCGGCCAGCTGAGCATCCTCCGCACCGTTGCTCTGCACTGTGTTTGCTGATGATCAACCTACCAGTGTCATATACTAGTTCGACGCGCCATCTTTAAACTGACGACAATCTCGAAGCGGACCACATAGACGATGGAAAGACATCACCCGTAAGGACAGTCACTAGATTAATCTGGTGCCGGATGATATTTTGACGCCCTGCTATGTATTTAAGAGCTGGAGGGACAAGGTAGCTCTCCTGGGCTCAACACCTTCATGGCTTAGAAACAGCGGTAACAGTAAAAGCCATATAACGTTGTGTCTACATACGTTAAAATCATTACATGTTTCAAAGACGAATCTATCAAGTTGTAATGTGGACATAATAATATTCTTACTTTAGGATGCTTTTTTTCCGTTGGCAGTTGCATAATTAAAAGAAAGAAAAAACTTGTAATTCCAACAAATGATTATTTTTATGGAAATATTTTGGCTAGCAGTTGCTAGTCTTTGTCACTTCTTAATTTGAGTAAAACTGTACAAAGAAGTTCGAAACCATTAAGAATTTAATTCAAGGAAAACAAACCAAGTTGATGACGTTTACAATGTAATAGCAAGTCGAGGCATAAAACAAATTCCATATATTTTTCTTTGGAACAAAGATGTCCAGACAGGATGGAGTTGTGCTGCATCTATCCTATTGCAGCCATTTTTGTAGTTGTTATTACTATTTGTTTAGCTACTCTGATTTACTCAAATTAAGGAGTAACACTGGTAACTGCCAGCCGAAATATTTCCATAAAAAAATAAATCATTCGTTGGAATTACAAGATTTTTCTTCTTTTTTTTTAATTAAATATTCTTGTTACTTCCATCGCCCCTGTCTATGCATTATACACTTATTGGATGTTCCAATCTCGAATCTAAAGTGAAGTCATAGAATACTTTTTAATTCATTAGGTCCTGTGTAGTCTCGTTCTACTAACTGAATTTCACAATGTCGAATCTAACCTATGGTAAAGGTTTGTAATAATGTCCTTGTTGCTTTATTCATTCGAGTCTACTCACTTCCTTCTGTCATGTTCTATTAGGTTGGTGCAAAAATAACGTCGTTTTCTCACATATGTTACTATGTGAGAAAACGACATCATTTCTGCACCAACCTAATACCAACTATCGAATCTTCGAAGTGAGGCACATCACTATTTCCGTCTATACTCAACTATAGTGCGAGTTTGTATGACCAGATTGATTTGTATAATGGGTCGCACTATACACAGGTAATTTTTTTTTTTTTTTTTTGAAGAGGTTGAATCATGCATTTTTCGTGACCGGTTGCATTATACACAGGTAATTTTTTCTGGAAGGGTAATTGATTCATGCATGTGATTTTTCTAAACATTTTGTGGTGGCTTTGCACAACAAAATAATAAAGACCGTTTATTTGCTATAAAATATATCCAGGATTATGCCCACTTCTGCATCATTTAACTACGATAGACCGGCTAGTATTGCTCAGAAGCTGGGGTCACGTTATGCACGAGTTATATATTTTTAAAAAAATCAGGTTTTTCACAAAGCAAATCATGGGTCACACTATGCTTTAATTATATACTTATCTACGGGCATATCTTCGGAATCTTAAAAAAATGGAGTGGACAAAGCTTTTGCTAAGGAATAATCAATTTGTAGGCCGATGCAACTCAGCTTTTACGAATATATTTTGTTGTTCTCCATATATTATTTCAGTAGACGATATATATATATATATATATATATCCCGAATCAACGACGACAGCTTTACACCCATCATAACAACATCTCTCACTTGGCAGCAGTTTGTAACGTATGTGTGTGTATTGGGCGTCCACACCAATGCTTTTTTTCCAGAGTTTCTTTTGATCGAGTGCATTTGATAAATTCGTACGTGTCTTCACCACAAATAAACGATCCATCAAGTGGAAATAGAAATAGTTAAGTAAAATATTGGAAAGACATCTTCCTTAACAAAACACACACACACACACACATATATATATATATATATATATATATATATATATATATATATATATATATATAATTATTAATAACTAGACTACCCGTGAACCGTTGGGTCACTGATGGTTCAGGCTATAAAACACTGAAGGTATTTTAAATTTGAAAAAATCTCTGAAGAAAGTTGAAATAAAGATATTTATTGTATAAACAACTCGTATTTTTAAATCCTGTTCACTTAAAATATTTTAAAAATCAAACTAACTTGTAAATATTTTTTTAAATATGACAAAAATATTTTTTAAATACTTAAAATTTTGTTTGTTTAAAGTAGATACCTCCACAAATTTGGTAACGTAAGTTTTAAATGATTTTTAAAAAAATGAAAAAGCTTACCTGAAGCTTTCAATTTAGCTTTAAATGAAAGCTAAAGGATTAAATATACTATACCCTGGTGTATTTCAAACAGAAATTATATTGATTAGAATAGACTTCCATTTTTTTTCAATAACCGTTCTAAGCTGTCAGCTTCCAGATGAAGTTTTCTAGATGTCAAGACAGAATAAAAAGTGTTATTTTATGTGATGTACAAATGATTCTTTTAGACTATTCCTTGTCAAATACATTCGTTCAGAAAAGCTTAAAAGAAGGATCTACAGGTTTAAATGTTACGTAAATAAAGTTTCTCTCTCTCGTGTGTGTGTGTGTATATATATATATATATATATATATATACACATATATATATATAAATAAATGTGAACATAGAAGTCAACACTTAGAGGCAATAGTCTGCTTCATGCTAGATGCAATCGTCAGGTGGTCTCACGATTGAATCTAGTATGAAACAGACTGCCGCCTCTAAGTGTTGACTTCTATGTTCACTTTTATATTTACACAGGCTCTATCTCTAATATTGAACACTTTATCCCATAAATATAGCACATCTTAAGACTATATTTCTTTATATATATATATATATATATATACATATACATACATACATACATACATACACAAACAGGTATAATTATTGCATTGATTAGTTAATATTTTAACATTTTATATAGATGCTCTTTATGTAAAGGTTGCATATTAATTTACCAAAGTTGTTTTGTAATTATGATATGTTTATTTTTTCCCCCAAAAGGTTGAGTTATCTACCAGTTTCTTAAAAAAGCCTTTTATTTATCACCTACAAGATTTTATGTAGGTCGCTGACCGAGCATATAACTAGTTAGCATTATGTTAAATTATCTCCACATCTCTTTCGCTTTTTTTTTCTTAGAAAATTTGAACACTAGACTTCTATACATCTTACGAAATAAAGTAACCATTTGTATCTGTCCATAATGAAATTATCTAGGATTTACATGCAGACAACTTCATGTCATGACCAATAGAATAATATTTTCAGTGAGTTTGAATGAAGCGTATGTCACATTCGATTGGTTAATCAGGGTAAAGCCCATATGCCTATTTTTAATTCTGTTTTTTTTTTGTTCTCAAGAAAAAAAGAGAAAGTATTTTTTTAAAAATAATCTTTCACTCACTCGTAGTTTACCATCACCCGAGGAGACACATTTGTAGTGTTAAACATAATTGTAATTGTGTATTGATTTTTAAATATCCTAAAGTAAATAATTATAAATATATCTGTAGGTAGATAGATCAAATAATAATGGAGTATTGCTGAATACCCTGTTCTCGCTTTCGTATCTAGATAGAGTTCAAAGGTGTCTACCGAGACTTGTGTGTGATGAATTATTTTCTATCCTACAAACTTTTTCCCAGAGATGAAACATTGCAAGCCTTCTGCTATACAAGTGTTTTGTTCTGACTAGTTACATTCTTTGATTCCACCAGACCTTAATTTGGCAGCTAGAATCAACCATACCTCGTACACAGGGATGAATCAGCCTTATTCCCTTCCTATTCTATTAATAAGTGCCACTCAGACAGCTTCTTCTGAATAATTACACCTGCCTTGTCTAGCGTTATCTTTTTTACATCACTTTTATAAAATGCACTTCTTGCTTATTCTTACACTCATATAGCATGACACAGTAATACTCTACCTTGAGTGGCTATTCAGCCTCATATTAGGTGAACATTAGCATACAGTATTAGGCATAGTGGAGTAATTGATTGTAGTTCGGATTGAGGAATCAGAGAGATGAGTTTGATTTCTAGTCATTACATTCGTTTACTTACTATACCATGGGGGAAAGGTATGAATCCATTTCTTTTCCACCTCAGCTATGGGTAAATAGTAAATAGCAGCATAGACTAAATTCTATAGACTTTGGTGGCAACCAAACCAATTCAAACCAGCCTGGAGTGTTGCTATTGCAATATATCTGGACTTTTGTGCAGATCACAAAAGGGAGAGAGGTGTCACTGAGCGAGGTTGCCGGATCCTTATGTGTTGAAATCGATGGGTAAGTCCATCATATATATATATATATATATATATATATATATATATATGTATGTGTGTGTGTGTGCTTATATATATATATATATATATATATATATGTATGTGTGTGTGTGTGCTTATATATATATATATATATATATATAAGGAAAAAGTTATAATTACTCAAACTGCAGACCAGCAAACCCAACCCAGCAAACCCAGACATTAATGCTCTATGCATTTATTTTCTATATGAAGAATATGAATACATTCTATTTAAAATCATGAAGTTTTAAAGTCTTTATCAGAAAATTTTTGCTTACATTTGTCTGCCTTATGCTACAACTAAATTTTCTTTGTTTATCATTTTTGAATTGTTATTTTTAATCTAGTTTATAAACTGAAAATATAATGCATAAATTTTGACAATGGTTCAGTTTAAGCTTTTTAAACAAAAACTGATAGAAGAAATATAATTTTCTTACTTAGTTTCTTTAAGAAAAATATAGTTCTTCCAATTACACATTAATATTTTTCACATTTAGAAATTAATAATCCAAATATATAAATTTTAGCCTTTCAACAATTATTTTTCATATGAGTTTCATTCTCCAGTTGAAAATGAATGTTTTTTTTTTTACATATATGTATATGCCCATGAGGTCATGCTCTGTTTATTAAAAGTCAGTCATGATTATGGAGAAGTAAGTTTATTTTTTTATTTTAAGAAATTAGTTGTTTTTATAATAAATATAATGGGATTTGAATTTTAAAAATGTCATCGCAAAAACCTCTCTTCATTTCTTAATTAGTTAAGCTAGTTCAGACAGGACTAGATGCGACTCCATAGCCATAGTAAAGGCAGTTAATCTTTGAAAAGGAAAACTCTAATGAAACCAGGAATAAACCATTTAAATCAGCTGCCAATTGAATACAAGATATCAGTCAGGTGTAGACAGAATTGTATGATAAATTATGTATTTGTCTTTTACACTGCCTTTAAAGAGCAAAATACACATGTAAGGTAAAAATATGGGAAAAAAATGGTCATTAAAACTGGCCCTGATACACTCAGCAAGAATAGTTAACTGTAGATGAGTACTAAGTCACAAAAAGAAAACCTCTCTAGTCACCCCTAACTAATTTTCTTATCCATCTGGATGATGTAATGATGTTGATTTCAGACTTGCTGTGAAAAAAATGAACTTTAAAAAAAACAAAAAAAAAATTCCTTCGCAATGAAAAATATTACATTCAGAATTTTAAAAGTTTTCAACATATAAAATAAATCATAAAACATTTAAAAACATGAATATTTCAGAAGTATTTATTTTTCATTTTTGTTTTTTGGAAGTTCACAGCAGCATCAAAGAAAATAAATTAGGAATGAAAATAAATGTGTATGACCGAGAACACCCCCACCCAACACACATTCATATGTTCAATGAAAGGGAATATACCCAGTTCACAATATCAGACTTTGCATATGGCTCATTCTCCAAAACATTATCTCAAAGTGCAATACTGAAAATGAAAGATGACATAAAAAAAAACAAGTTGGTCTTTGTCTTTGCGTTTTTTCTTTAAAACAAAAAACAATGAAAATTCATTATTTAAAAATAAAGAAATATTCGTCTACTGCATTGCTATTTCTCATATTTTGTGTTTAATTCTCATGACAGCAATTAAAAAGCAAAATTTGAATTAAAATGATGAAAAAAATGTGTAAGCATTTCTGTTAATTTTTTGTAGTTTAAAAATATGGAGATATGGAAGGTTTTACTTTATAAACAAGACTCTCAAGTTGATATCCTGCAAAAAAAAGTTGACTGATATTGACTATGCAAATGATCACTGCAGATGCCATTACCAATGCCACACTTCTCCTACATCACCTAGAACATGCTGCTAGTGATGTTGGATTCTATGTCAATGCTTCTAAAAATGAATTCATAAGCTTTAACTAGCAAGGCTCAATACAAACTGTCTCGGGTAAATGAATAAAATCTATCGAATCTTACATACTTAGGACGTGAAATATATTCTACTGAAAAAGGATGTGGAAATTCACATAGTTAAATCTTGGACCACCTTGAATAAAACAAATGTAATCTAGAAATCTGATCTACCAGACAACCTCAAACAAAGATTCTTTTTTACCACAGTAGAGGCAGTTTTAATGTATGGTGTCACTGCTTAGAAATGAAATAAACCCTATAGTCTAAGCTTGATGTAACCTACACTCAGATGCTGAAAGCTATACTTAATATCTCTTTGACACAACACCCAATTAAATCACAGTTCTATGGATCTGCCCCTGATATTTCTACAATCTTACATGAATGCAGTTGGTCAACCAACAATCACTTACACTGACCAATAATATAGAGACACAGGATGCCACCTTAATGACCTTCCAATCTTGATGCAGGACTGTGATGGATGGTGTGATAGATTCATGAATGGCCGAGTTAGCTCAAGTAAAGAAGAAAAAGGAAGTTTGATTTTCAAATTATACACTCATTCTTTGAAATGAGCTCCAAAGTTTCAAATAGTGTATTTCCAAGTTTTTATAAAGTCTACGTTTCCAATATATATATATATATATATATATATATATATATATAGATATGTAAAAAAAAACAGATTTTTAATCTACAGAATTTATATATTGATTTAAAGTTGGCGGAGCACATTCTTTTACTTTTTAAGGAAATTGGTGGGGGTAAACCAACTTGCGGTTGGAGGCTCAGTTGGACAAGGGTGGAGTCAGTGACAGCATTCACTTGACTCAGTCAGTTTATGAGTCAACGAATGGACTACATTTGGTGAACAACCCAGGTTATGCTTTGGAAAATCCTATGAAGCATTTAGGGTACTGCATAAAATTCAGTTAGCTAAACATTTGTTTTTTAGAACCTGTCCATATCAAGCTTAATCGACCGAATTTGTGCAAGCAGAAAGAGAACTTTCTTCATTCTTTGTGTCTCATGGGTGGATTGTGAGTACAAAATTTTTATCTGTTTTGTACTCATGAAGAGTTTATTTAAATTGATTTATTATTTTATATTCAATAAGGAGACATGACTAATCGTATCTACTTATTTACTTCAAATTCACTTGTTCATTAGCAATATTTATGATTCTTTTTTACATGTTTGTTTTTTTTTTTTCCAACAAATCTTTCTGAAGAAGTGTTGGATGAAAAAGATTCCTTTTAAAGAAAAAGAATTTGCTCCATCTTTTTTAAAACAATATATACAGGGTATGGCTGGTATTTCAGGACATACAGATTTAAGATTAATACTGCTTCCCACTAACTTCTAATGCTTTTATTTTTCAGAAATCAAGAATGGCAAACCTTATGATAACAAATTAAATGAAAAGGGATGTTGTGATTGTGACATTAAAGGCTGATCATTGCGATTTAGATATTGCACGTTTCCTCAAAGTTGCAAGATCGTTTGTCCACAAGATATGAAAAGACATAGAAGAATCTGACAGTTCCCCAATGTTTGTATCAAAATGTAAAAGACATTCTGTGCGTTGTGATAAAGTAAGAACATCCAAATTTATTCAGGAAGTCAACTAGACAACTGATGAAAACCAATCAATGAGGTCAATTGCCAAAAAGCTGCACGTGTCTGAAAAAACAATCAGAAGGAGTGTTCATGAAGGCATTCGATACAAGTCCTACGTGATGAAGAGAGGTCAATTTGTGTATGAAAAATCAAAAGAAAACTGTTTAAACAGATCCAAAAGGCTTTTAAACAGACTTAAAAATCCTTTAGAAGCTGGTGTGATTTGGTTTTTCTCAGATAAGAAAAATTTGCTCAAGATCAAAAACTTAATAGAAGAAATGATAGATGGTTTTGTTCAGATCCTTCTGATGTGCCAAGAATGATGTGCACAAAATTTCCTTCAATTGTTATGGTATTGGATGTTGTTAGCAATGAAGGACATGTTATGCCACCACACTTTTTTCTACAAGGTCTTAGAGTAAATGCTGCTGCTTATATTTAGGTTCTAGAGAGAAACAGTTGTCAAGCCCTGGATTGACAACATATTCAAGGGTAGGCCTTACATATTCCAGCAAGATCGGCTCCATCCCACAAAGCTCTATGAACTCAAGAATGGATGGCTGACCATTTGTCCGACCACATCACACCCAACATTTGGCCTCCTAACTCTCCAGATCTTAATCCACTAGACTATTATGTGTGGAGCATTGTTGAGAAGGGAGTTAATAAACAGCCTCATAACACCAAAGACTATCTTAAAGCTGCAATAGTTCGAGTAATGTCTGATATAAATAAGGACCAATTAATCAGAGCTTGCAGCCGATTTCGACCTCATGTAGAGGCAGTTATTGATAATAGTGGTGGTTTTATTGAATAAAATTAAATAATAATTAGCTAAATTTTATGTGTACTTGTTTGTAATCAAATATAATGTTCAGCAAGTTTTTAGCTAATCCATAAAATCTGTCCTCAAATACCACCCACACCCTATATATATATATATATATATGTATGTATGTATGTATGTAAAAAGTAGAATTTGTAGACACTACATATACAGTGCTTAATGTTAAGTATAAAAAATATATACAAAAACGGAGCAAATATAAAATATATGAAAAGCTACTTAAATATCACTGCTGTCCAGGACTAGAAAGTTTCAAGTGGACATATAAAGATGGCAATGTTATTGTCACACAATCCTCAGGTGATAAAAAGTAAGATAATGCTCATAAAATAGTTATTTTATGGCTATTATATAATTTTTACCACCTGAGGATTGGGTGACAGTAACATTACGATCTTTATGTTTGTAGTAATATTTAAGTATGGCTTTTCATATATGTTCAGGTGACATCATGTAAATTTTTTATGATGAAATTTAAAAATTGATCTATCAGCTTTTTCTTTAGTGCCTAATCCAAATAGCAAACTTCCTATTTACAATTTCTTATGCTGTAGAAATTATTAACCATTTTTTCAGACAATAAAAAAGAAAATTGCTACAAAAAAGTGAGATAAAACTTAGACTGCTGATTACTTTTTGAAACTTGACTAGAATTTTTTTTTGGGATAGAAAAATGGAATCGTCTACACAAAAAGAAAATGGCTTCATTCATCCATAAAAAGAAAATAACTGAAACTTGATTGAATAATATAAACATTCTACTTCGCTCTTTTTTGTTTCATGAGGCAGCAAATGAAGCTTGGATTTTTACATAGTCTACTGAGCAAAAAGCAGAAAATTCAGCACAAAATTGGATGTGTGCCTTAACACAGCCAATAAGTTATATACAATCCAATTACCATTCTTATAAATGTACTACTGAAGATGAAATATCTCAGACATGTTCAGGTTGATTGGGAAACTCAAAGTCAAAGATTTTTTTAATATGAAAACTTGTATTGCTGTTAGCGATGGTCTGTCAGAAATTGCCATCCAAGATTTTCTGAAAATAAAATTTGGCCCAGTAAAAAAAAAAATATAAAATAAATCCTTAGCGTTGCATATGATGTGTATAGAAAATATGAGAAATTGGTCAATTCAGTTTTTGGTTTATACAATGATTCTGAATATGAGATGAAAAATTCTTGGTCTCTCTTGAAATTCTCCCAAAAGTTTGGAAAAATAAAAATCAATACAACTTCCTTTA
>OZ010573.1:51605079-51635079 GCA_963932145.1 Acanthosepion lycidas | reverse complement strand
TATTATTGAACTTAAAGAAAGAATTAAATATGAATGCAGTAAAATGACAGGGGGAAATCTCCGACATGTTAATGAATCAAACAGGCAGAAAATTGAAATTTGTTTTGAAAAAGGACATTTTGAACAGCACATATAACAATTAAATAACTAGTAAATTCAATTTTCCTGTGTAATTATAAATTTAATAATAATCCTTGTAGTGTGCGAATTTAACCTCAACTTGTGTGTGTGTGTATATATATATATATATATATATATAGCCGTGTGGCCAAGTGTTTAGAATGTTCACTTTCTGACCATGAGACCCAGGTTCAAATCTCACCATGGTTGATTTGTCAGGAAGAGGACTTCTTGATGTTATCGATCTGGAGGTGGGATGATCCCTTTGGAAAGTGCCTGAAAACCATACCACAGGTTGACCCAAGCCTTGTGAGTGAAACTGGTTAGATGGACCACCGATAGCTGTGCTAGCACAAAGTCACAAGTCATCATCACTGAGGGCTTGAGTGTGCTGTCCTTCTTGAGATTTTTGATCATGCTATATAACACGGTCTCTCCCAGAAACTGTAAGACCTGCTCAGCTTAGTTGCACTATAAACTACAGATGGGCTCTGTAGGTGTTGAACAAAAACAAATTTGCCTGAGCGAGCATCTGGATTAGGGATTCACTAGCCGCCCTAATAAGACAGGTATCCTCGAATACTAGTGACCAGCTATTATGTTATATATATATATATATATATATATATATATATATATATATATATATATATATATATATATATATTAGTGTGTTTGTATGTATGGGATAACAATATATGAATTTTATTATATCAAGAATAATTATAGAGGATGTATGACTAAGTGGAAAAAAATTTTTTTTACGTTTCATCCTTTAGGAAAACAGACTAAATTTTACATTTATTTGATATGACTACACATGCACACAAATGATTGATGTTGGGAATTTTAAATTTAAAAATGATATTATTTTCTATGTGTTTTTGGTATATAATCTGACTGATTTAGATTTTTTTGCTTTTTGTTTCCATTGCTTTTGTTATTAAATATCCAACATTGTGATAACAGAAGATCTGCTAAAAATGGTGAAACATTGGGAAAACCTGGGCACAGACTTATTGTGGATGATCTAGCGATTAAAACAGGAAAATGTTTAGAAAGTCCTTTAATCACTAATGTAACAAACACGATGGGAATTCAATTTCAGCTGTCTAATTTGTTATTTAGATCCACTATTAATCACCCCCCCGGCACATCTAATATATAACTTTGAATAATATTGCATTAGGTAATCTGAATAAAATATGAGAAAATATAACCAGAGTTAAAGTTCTCATCTTTGCTGTTATTATCACAATGTTTCAGTCTTTGTGCTTCGTGGGTTTGTCATGATTTTGTCAATCAGGTTAACTTTCAGGGAATTTTGAACTAAACTCTTATTTAATATACAGGGGTAGATTATCCTCATTTAGGGATACCTCACCTTCTTTTTAGTACTTCTTAGTTATTGCTCAACCTTGTCTCTACTGAATTTAAATCTATACTACCTTCCTAATCAGCATTTGTACAAAAGAAACATCAGCTGACAAAAATTTGATAAAAAAAAAAAAAAAAATTAATTTCAGCATCTCATTCGCATGAGCAGTTACATCAGCATGAATATCATTTTAGTCTGAAGAAGCCCTAAAGAACGAAATGCATAAAAATGTTTTTCCACTTTGTTATAGATTTGCCTAAAATAGATTAGCTCGCAAAATGAATTTGAATCTTCATTTTCAGTTGTGAAATCAGGAGCAAGAGAGAAATTAACTTACCCTTTTTTCTGTGGATACTGAATGTGTAGGAAAGTGGGGGAATTTTTCAGGCAGTCTTTGAAATAAGAAATATCAAGAGGCACACTGTTCTTGAGCAAACTTTGAAGAGAACTCTCATAAACATCTTTCTTTAAATCTTTTACAGCAGAGAGTTTCACGTGTTGCTCCCTGCAAAGAAAAAAAAAAAAAAAAAAAAGAAAAGAAAAAGAAGAGGTACACATACAATGCACTAGAGAGAATTTAAAAAATGCTAAACAAAGAAAATTTAGTCATAATGAAAGGCTGGTAATTGTAAATGGAAATATTTTGATAAAAGCTTTAATAACTTTTTTTTTAATTGTGAATAATTGGATTGATTGATCGTATTTAATGGCTCCTCAACCTCTTGTCGGTTTGAATAGTTGGAATTTGCTAAGATGCTTTGCATACAAAATCAATGCACGGAACACAATTCTTAATTTTTTTATCAATAATAAATCCACCTGAATAAAGTAACCGTGAACAAAAAAAAAAAAATTTTTTTGTTATACTCTGCCAACCACAACAATAGAGAAAACACCACCTTCGTACCATTGCCAGTGAGACATGCTATAAGATCCACCCAATGGAAAAAGAATCCCACCAACCCTCTGAAGGAATGCCATTGAATGAGCGTCAACAACCCTAGAAGTCTCCACAAATCTGTCTGTGAGAGAAGAACATTCAACTACTTTTTCTATCTTGGCGTCCTGTGCGACAGAAGATAACCATAGTAAAATTTACTCTGAGTAGGAAAATTAATTCATAAGAACATTCCTGTGTAAAATTGTTCAAAATTATTTAATCAAAATATTTTTTTAAAAGTTCAGATTTTTATAAAAATTACATTAAACGCTAACTAATTTGTCTTTGTATTAATTCATTTTTATATTTTTAATATTTACCTTTTTAATTTATTTCCTAAACACTTTAACAGTATTTTTATTATGCTATTAATAACTATTAATGAATTAAAGTGTTTTTTATAGCCATTTCATGCCAAGCAAGACAAAAAAGCTATTAAGATGCAGGGAGTGGGGTTACTGAGTGTGAGAGAATATGAGAAAAAGAAAATATTTTTAAGGGGCAAAAAAACAGGAATTAAGAAGATAAAAGTTAAAGACATTGCATTTAAAATTTTTGAAGATCAAAGTTGACTGAAAAGCAAGAAGCCAGAAATAATCTCAGGAAAGTTTAAAATTTCAGAATGACGATTAAAGCTTTTTTCAGTATAGTTCTAGGAAGATAGTGAAAAAATTAGTTTGGAGCATGGGGGTCAGGCCAAGTATTTTTCAAGAACTTCCTCATCAAACCCTGTTCTCTGAATCTTTAGTATTTGTATGCTTTTGCTAACAGATCACTTACAAATTAGTCATCCGAGGTTTGTGAAATAAAATTTTGAGGTAGTCTTCATTGCTGGCAGAATTCAGGAATGGTTGTCGATAAACTCGGGACACATCAGGCACAATGACTTCTGCATCAGCCAAATTCTTAATTGACCATCCATCCCATATCCTACAAGATAATGAAAGGGGCAGTAAGAAATAAAGTAAGTAATTTGTAGACCAAGAATACTTACCTTGTCACAGAATAATCACAATATCAAAACTGGGTCAGCCAATATGCGCAATATCAAAAATAGGTCACAAATAAGCAGAAACAGTGGAGTCAAATGAAATAAATTAAGGGAAACCAAGAAAATTACAAACATAGTATAATTATATTTTCTGAAATCCCAGTTATAAAAAATAATCTTGTTAACACTGCCTGTGCTATTAGACCAAAATTGTTAAAAATAAAATCTTCCTGTTATGCATACCATAGACACAATCAATATCCATTCTATAATATTAGCATACTTTCTTAAATGATTTTCAAAAGCATTTTCTTTAACCCTTTATGGCCAGAAGTTCCAAATGCATTTGCAATTTTCTTATGTTTACCGTCTGGGTACACCTGAATGTGCTTTCAATTGGGTAGCACTGTTTCAATACGTAGTGTTAACAACATCACATGATCAACTAGAGGTGCCTGAAATCTACAATTTTATAAAAGTCTTTGCTTTTATTTCATAACCAGTAATACCTAAGAGACATGTTGGTGTAATGGATAGCAGCTCAGATCGAGGAATTGGAGAGCCGAGTTCAGATTTCCAATTGAATCCATTACATTCATTTACAAGATAATACCCTTGGGAAATGTATAACTCCTCTTCTTTTCCCCCCAGCTATGGGTAAATAGCAGGACAGAGCGAGTTCTATAGCTTTGGATGGCAAGTAGTCTATCACAGAAAGAAATGGCAACCTACTGCAGGTAAAAATCTGCCTTGTCAGTCATATATCAAAAGGGGTGGGGGTGGTGGGGGTGACTAAATACCGCAGTACGAGCTTAGTGACTGACTAGTGCTAAACTTGAACTTCACAACAATGGGGTCGTCGATAGGATATCAGTTGTCTCTGGAAGATCCAGATTTTGTGGATACATGGATTCGTTGTTTCTCTGCCACTGCGAGAACAAAGAAGTTGAAAGACAACAAGGAAAAGGGAGCCGAAAATGAAATGACTGATTTATTTTTTGCTACAGCTTGATGCGAGGCGGTAATGGAAGTTTCCACCATGGCATATCCCTTAAATTTGGAAGACCTGACTTTCGAAAAAATAAGTCAGATTATAAAAAAAAATATGAGACCGAAGAAAAGGCTGGTAGTGGCAGAAAGAACGAAATTCATGTCAATGAAACAAGAAATTGACGAACCAATTATAAAATATTTACACCGTCTACGAAATGCAAGTAGATATTGTGAATTTGAGAAACTCAGACAAGACGAACAGACCACTGAAGAGGACCTGATTCAATTAAGACTAACTGAAGGTATGTCCAATGTGTCACACCGATATAAAATATTGGAACAGTTACAAATAGGAAATATGTCTTTAAATGCTTGTATAAAATTTATGCAGCAACAAGAGCTAATACAGACATACCGCCATTATAAAAGTCAACCCAGCGAACAAAGATTCGCTGATACACACACGTTAAAGAAGATAGAAAATGTTCGTATTGTGGACGTGAACACGAAATGAAAAAGGAAAAGTGTCCAGCATTTGGGAAAACTTGTAATAATTGCTTAAAAAAGAACCACTTTCAAGCAGTGTGTAAATTAAAAAAGAAAAAAGTTGAAAGAGTTGAAGAAAACGACACCGACAGGGAAGTTTTTACTGTGAAAAATAAGACTATTGAACAGAAGAAAAAAAGACATTATAGTAAAGGTTAAAATTAATAACTGCAATTTAGATATGCAAATGGATACTGGGAGTGAAGTAACACTGACACCAAAATATTTTGGGGAACACATTGGTAAGCCACCTTTACGAAAAAGCAATTTACAACTCCGCCAGTTTGATGGGTCGGTTATAAAAATATTAGGATACTTCGAAGGTTCATTGGAGTTAAAAGAAAAATTTGAAGTAATTCGTATAATTGTTGCAAGAAAAACCATGTCCTTATTGGAAATGATGTGCTTAATATGAATTCGACTAAGTTAATTAATGAAATAAAAATGGAAAAAAACGGGAAAGTTAAAAAACAAAAACTTATGAATCAAGTTTAAAAGTAAAAGAAAATATTTCCCCCTCTTATTAGGAGGCACGAAAATTACCAGTACATTTATTGCCGTTAGTAGTGACAAAACTACGTAAACTAGTAGAACAAGACCACCTAGAACATGTTCCGCCTGAAGGTAGCAAGTGGGCATCACCGATTGTGGTTTTGAGGAAAACAGATGGTGATTTACATATTTGTGGAGATTATAAAATAGAAGTAAATCACAAGATATGCTCGGATTCCTATCCCATACCCAATGTTGAACTTGCATTACATGCACTGGCAGGAATGTCCGTTTTTTCAAAAATAGATTTAAAAACGGCATACCACCAAATACCAATAGACGAAAACTTCAAAGGAGTAACCACGATAAATAAGCCAATAGGGTTACTAAGATGGAAGAGAATGACATGAAATAAAAACCGCAAGCGCCATATTTCAAAGGGCCATTGAACAGGTTTTAGGAAATGTACAAAATATGGTTTGTTACCAAGACGACATATGCATAGGAGCTACTAATGAAAAGGAATTAAGATAAAACTTAATTAGTCTTGAATAGATTAAGAAATGCTGGAATGACTATAAATGAAAAGAAATGCGTAAGCAATTCTAACAAAATATCTTTTTTTAGGTTATTCCATTTCAAAAGAAGGTATATCACCAGACCAAGCCTTGATAGAAAAAATATTAAAAGTAGCTACACCTTCAAATAAAAAAGAATTGGAATCTTTTTTTGGGATTGGTAAATTTTTACAGCCGATACTTACCAAAATACACAGACTTGACGGAATCGTTTGCAAATTTAAGAAAAAAGAATGTAGAATTTATCTGGTCAGGCGAACAGCAAAAAGCTTTTGAAACATTAAAAGAAATAATGTCAAAGAAACCTGTACTGAAAATTTTTGATCCAAAAAAGGACATAACACTCACTACAGATGCAAGTGAACATTCAATATCTGGAATATTATCACAATGAGGACATCGGATAATGTATTTGTCGAGAAGATGAACGAACACTGAATTCAATTACTCGAATATAGAGAAGGAAGCATTGGCAATCGTGTGGACAACTACCAGAGCCCGACAACTTTTGATTGTGAAAAAATTTCTATTAAAAAGTGATCACAGACCATTACAGTTTATATTTAACCCAAGGAATGAATTGCCCAAAGTCACTACATCAAGGATTCTACAATGGGCGATAAGATTGATGGCATTTGACTTTGATATAGAGTAGGTACCTCCACGAAATCGCTAAAAAAAGACGCCAACCTTTCCGAAAACAAAATCTTATTGACTAAATGCTTATGTTTAAGAGGAAAGACCAAAGTTTTTTTTAATTATTTTTTAAAATTTTTCCTTCTTTTTAGAACATTCTAAATTTTGATTAAAAAAAACCTTGTTTCTATTTGTATCAGCGGAACTAGTAAATAACATAGACAATTTTTAGTACGGTTTTTTTGTATGACACACATTAATTTGAAAAATCGTGCAAAAATAGAAATAATTATTGGATGTTAATGAAACTTTCAGGAACTATTCACAGATGATCGAAATTATTATAAATATGTTTTTTTTATTAAAGTCATGGTAGAAATATTTTTTTAAAATATTTATTACCCCCACCCCATAACTAATTTTATGAAAACGCTAGAAATTCGATCGCATCGGGTTTAGTGATTACAATAATTAAAAGCACAGGGCTTTGAGGAATGCAAATCATTTTTTTTTTTTTTAATTGGAGCCAACGTATCTGAAAATCAGCTCTGAATTGTAACATACAAAACTCAATAAAACAAAGATATTATTTAATTTCAAATGCTTTTAATTGCTTTTATTTGTTTTTATTGTTTTTCTGAAAGCAAAAAATTTTTTGGGATGAAAAATGAATTTTTAATACAGTTATTTCTTTAATTATAATAGATTTTACATTTAAGTTGTTAAAATATTATAAAATTAGTTAAATGCCCCATCGGCTTTCCTAAGTGTCCTTATGAGATAGATCTTTTTTAGCGCGTTGTAAATTGTATCATTTTGACTAGTCAGAAGATCCACAGTAATTAAGAAATGTAATTTTGTGCTTATAACCGGGCTGTAATTATAAAGTACGGAAGACCAACCAGAATATAATTAAGTTGCGTTATTTGAGTTAAGCATTGTTCTCCGCTGTCAAGGCCTTTACTTTTGCGAAACACTTGTGGAGAAGTTAATTTGATTTTTCAATTTCAACTGAAAAGGGTACCTACAAGTATCAGTATCATCTTATGAAATTTATGATCTTATTTTTATATTAATCTCAGTTATGACATTTTTCCATAAATGAAATATCAAAATTAATAATAAAATGAATGCAAATACAAATAACAGTAAAATGTAATAAATGTACATAAAATTATAGTATTTTATGTACAGTTCTGATAAAATTTCATAAGGTACCTATAAACTAATTAGATACATTTCTTAGGAAATATGAAATTTAATGTCACTCTTAAGTCTTATTTTAATTTCTTTATAATATATTTTCCATAAAGCATCATAAACGTAAAGGTGAAAGCTAAGTACAAAAAAAAATTAGACCGCTGAAAGTTTTCGTTAAAAATAACGAGGTAAATATTTTGTTCACTTAAATGTAAATTATTTCACTTTTATCCTTCCGTAGAACAAATTAGCCTCATGGAATTTGTAAATGTCATTCATCACCTGTCAAGAGACGCGAAAGTTTATGACCTGCTTTGTTTTATTTTCAAATTACATCTTTTTGGCACAAAAGCTAAGCTAAGTTTGGTTCAAAATATTTTAAATAAACATTATAATTTCTGATTTTCTTAAAATAAGTTTTGAAAAAATGATAATTGATATTTAAAAGAATTTCAAAGTGAGATTTCCAGTTTTTTTTTTAAATGGAAAAAAATGGTCAATTTTGCTGACTCGAAAAAACTAGACTTTTAACGAAAATTTCGGACGTGCTAGGAACGATTAAAAAATGGAAAGAAATACCCCCAAAATACTTTGATCTTTCCTCTTAATAATAACAAACATTTAGACGATAAAATTTTGTTTTCGTTAAGTTTGGCGTCTTTTTCATCATGCTATACTCTTTTTTAGCGATCTCGTGGAGGTACCTAATATAGAGTATGTCAAAGGAAATTCAATTCCACATGTGGACGCACTATCAAGGTTGAGGTTCTACAAGGAGTCAAAAGATAAAACAGAGGAAGAATTTGAAGATTCATTCCTACACTTGATAGACTGATGTTTTGTCTTTAGACAGAATGGCTGCGGAAACGAGACATGATCCAATACTAAGTAGGATAGTGTCGAGAATAAGAAAAAACTCGTGAGGAAATTGTTCTAGGGCGGAAAGAGCCTATAAAAAAATAAGATACAAGTTAACAATAGAACGTGGAGTGATTTGCAATGGGGACCTGGTAGTTCCCCCAGAAACACAAAGAAAACAGATAATAAAAAGTGCACATAATGATATACACTGTGGAGTAGTGGCCACACAAAAAAGGATAAAATTGGAAGCTTGGTGGCCTGGATATTCAAGAGACGTCGAGGAATATGTAAAAAGGTGTAAAAAATGTAAAGAATTAAGAAATTTTACAGAAACCAAATTACATTCGTGGCCCAAAGAAGTGGAGCCACGGAGTCGTGTGTGCATATGGATCATGCATACATTAATGGAGTGGGACTCTTATTAATACTAGTAGACTCCTTTTCAGGTTGGCCTGAAATAATTCGGGTTACAAACAAAAAAAAGTTCTACTATAAAGCAGATTCTAAGAGTCATATTTTCTAGAAATGGTGTACCAAAAACCTTGGTATCTGATAATGCACCAGAATTTTGTGAGGAAGAACTGAACATATGGTTAGAAAAAATAGGGTGTAAACCATATAAGACACCTCCATATCACCCTCAATCAAACGGGTTAGCAGAAAGAATGGTACAGACCGTAAAAAAGGGGCTAAAAGCATGCTCTCAACAAAAAGAAAAAGAAGTTTTTCTACCGAGGCTGCTTTTAAGCTATCGTACCATACCACATGCGGGAAAACTAGAAAGCCCATCAGGTTTAATGGGAAGACAGATTAGAGTTCCGTTAACGATGTCATATTCCACAAATGAGAAAATGTGGTACAAAAAAAGTAAAGATGCAAATCCAGAAGGAGCCGAATTTATAATGCAAAAAGGCCATAATACAACCATAATAAGTAGAGAAAATGGCGATAGTGTGTTAGCACATGCAGACCAAATAAGGACCCAGGGTGAAGAGGAAAACGACGAAGAAATGTCTTCAATTCCATCTGACAACGAGTTGGTAGAACAACCATTGCAGACGGAAATGTCAGAAGACGAAACAATGCAGGATGAAGAGGGCCAGAAGGAGTCTGAAAGTTCGGATGAAGACCAGGTTAGGAGAGATGACTACAGCCTAGCCCGGGACAGATCCAGGTCTCCCAGGGAAAGAAATATGGGGGAGAGAGAGAGAGAAATAGAGCAAAGTGATGAAAATAGCAGGAGAAGGAGTACAAGATCTACGAGAGGAATAAAACACTTAAGGTTCAAGGAGATGTAGTAATACTAGCAAATTAGTATGTATAATTTGTGTAAGTGAACACTCATATAAGTGGTCACTGGGAATAAGGAGTCAGCAGTACGAGCTTAGCGACTGACTAGTGCTAAACTTGAACTTCACAACATCCCCTCTACAAGTTCTCCACTGCCTTAACTGGGTATTGAACTCACACTGGCACATGGAACTAGAACAGTCAACCCCAGTGAGCGAAATAAAGGGTTCAGTTCGACATTCCAACCACCTGAAGAAGGCCGGAGCGTACAATGGCCAAAACATAAATATGGCAACAAAGATGAGGACAATAGTCCAAATAATGTAAATATTGTATATGGATCAGTTATATTAAATTTAGTATAGGAGATAAGGAAATTGACCATAGAACAGGCTGCTGCTCTAGGAGTAGTTTTGCCCAACACTGCAAGTTACTACAAAACTGAAATATTATTACGAACACTTAATGCACGTTTTTTAAAAGTCTAGTAAAATACAGTGGAGGCATGGTAGAGTAATGGATTGTGGCTCGCTTTGAGGAATTCAAAAGCCGATTTTGAATTCCACTTGAGTTCATTACCTTTACATATTGGGAAAAGTATGAATACAACTCATCTCCCACCAGATATGGACTGATTGGCAGTAGGACAGACTGGGTTCTATAGCCTTGGGTGGCAGCCAGTCTACCACAAAAAGAAAAGATAACCTACTGCAGAAAAATTTTCTACTGCCTAGTTAGTTGTGACTTCAAAGAAACATGATTTCCCAAGTGTGTATCACATATAGCGCTTAACTGATTGAGTCAAATCAAGATTTGCATATGTATGTCGTGCATGGTGCAAAACTCATTGAGAAAATTTTAATTATCAGCTGCATACAACTGCTTATCCAGATCAAAAATATCTTCCTGTGAATAACGACTGTAGGTCTTAGTGAGGATCATACTTCTTTAAAGCTTGTGGGCTGGTGCTACAGAATCATTAGGAACTGTATCAAGTAATAGAAATCACATCACTTGACTTTCAACACTAGTAACAACTAAAATGGACAGCACATTTAACTCAAAGAGAAAATAATGACATAATCAACATGTTGATATTTCAAACAACTTAAAATAAAAAATGGTTAGGAAGAAAGCCCCTACCCACTCACTACAGGAAAGAACAATAACAGTTACTGGATTTGAGTAACTTATTTTCCTGAAAATCATTTTCAGAGAATGCTTTTATAAATTTAAATTGTAAGTAGCAGTAGCTGCTCGATAAAGGAATAGTATTTTTTTTTTTTTTTAGAGTAAGGTTCACCCTGTACAAGGCCCAGGGGCCACTCAAGGTAGAGGGTTACATTAAGGGGTAGTTTATATGGATAAGAGGGGAAGATAATAAACTTATTTGATTTGCAGGAAGAAGCTGTTTGAGTGGAACTTACTTCTCGCTGATTGAATACAGACAAAATGTGAGAGGTTTGCTATTATGTAAGTGGCTTGGTAGGCCCTAGCCATGAAGGTTAGACCTGGCAGAACCAAGTAATGTAGTTAGTCCGAGCACTATCCATGGAAGCAGTGATAGAGCAGTGATAGACTCATCACTTCCTGTCTGTGAGGGAGAAGTTGGAGGTTGCAAAAATAATTCTTTTCTAACGAGGACTCAAAGATGCTTTTGAACTCCATCAAGATTGAAAAATGAGGAGGCAAATGTTTCCTTATAAGGAAGCAGCTAATATTAACATTATTATACAACACAAAATTTCTCGCATTTTCAATGTTTTATACAATCAATTCCCATTTGTGTATGTGTGACCAAAAACTGGGAAAGGCCTGGTGCATGTTCAACAAAGGAATCTATCATGAAATACCGCCATGATGAGAACCCCCCCCCAAAAAAAAAAACAAAAAAAACAAAACAAAACCTGTTTTTCAGTGGACTGAGTTCTTTATTCACTGGTCTAGTTTCAAGTTGGACTTATCACTTTCTGAGGTAACAGTTAGGTCCCTTTATCCTTTCTTCTTACTTTGGCTGAGTGACTGCTATCAATGTAACTTATCAGACAGACAACTCCTTTCTATGCTTATTCTAACCATGACTCCAACTCTTAGCTAAATTGGGACCTGAAAATATAAGCCCATTACTAGAATTTTGTATGTTCCAGTCAAGAAGAATCACCAATGTTATACGTCCTGACATAGAATTTTGGTTTTAATCTCATTCTTGTGACTCTAAAATAGCTTCCCTGTGCCTTTTATATGAATATTTTCATGGTAATTGTTATGAAGAACTTTACTATTTGATACTTTGGCTTCACAAATTTAAGCATAGTACTAGAGTGGCTGTTAGGTCTCATCATTTTCCTACTGAATTTGCCATCTATAGGTTAAACAGTAGGGCTTGTATGTGGAAAAAAAAAGCATTGTTACTCTTCAAAAATTGTTAATGCAATATTCATTCACAAAAAATAGTTATTCACGCAATCCAAAATATATCTAAATAATCCACAAAGGGTTGATAAACTTAAAAAAAAAAAACAAAAAAAAAAAACAATCAATCAAATTTCAGTAACCCCTTAGTGGCTTTATCACATTGGTTGGCTAAAATGATAAAAAAGAAAGAGTCACTTGATCCCAAATGATTTTATTTGTTTATTAAAAATTTTATTTCTTTTTCCTTATAAAGGGTGTTTCATTAAGATGGATTGCATATAAGGGTGTTTCGTTAAGACAGATCAAAGTCAGCAGTAAATATATCAGTGTTATTGGTGAATTTTTTTTTTTTTCTATTGGATCATGTTATTTAAGTCATGGCAATTATGTGTGAAAAATAATATCGCCCAAATGTCTGCCAAATTTGAAAGAAAAAGAAAAAATCATTAGGCGCTTAAACTTAATTCACATTTGAAATCAGTCCAAGTTATTGGAACACCCTTTATATGTGCAGCAGGTGTTGTTTGTTTTTTTTTAAGCTCTGTTATCTTGATTTTACTGGCAACAGTCAGCAAACATAAAACACAAGTCACTTCAGGCCCAGATAAAATTATTTACTGTTCCTTTTACTCTGTGTGGGTCCTAAGCCAACTAAGCCATTGCATTACAGGTTGACGTGAATACAGAAAATAATGTTTTATATTAGGTGTGCACACAAATTTACAGTGTATTCACTCTTAATTTTTCAAAGAGGTGAGCACACTTAATAGTTTCATCAGGACAGAATATGAAATAGAAATATCTAATTTCTGTCTGAATGTTTGGGAAGAGTTATCATTATTTACTCTCAGACCATTGTCTTCAGCTTTTGTTGATATAATCACATATATCAACTTTTGTCCACTTATCCCTCTGTTCTACATCAGGTGCCTATTGATCTGGGTAATTTTGAACTGAATTTTTTTATTTAATCAATGGGGATAGATTATTCTTACTCTGATGACCATTCCTAGGGACATCGTTTAGTTTGTATTTAGTACTGATCAGTTATTGGTCACCCTGTTTCCACCAAGTCCAAGTTTTTACAACCCAGTTGAGGGATTGAACTTAGAATTACTATGGTGTCCTTAGATGTATTAACAATCTATCTTATAGATTATATAAAGGGTTAAATTTGAAATTCCTTGTAGATTACCCAGATTGTCTCCTTCAGCTTTCATCAGTTGCTTGTCAATGTCCAAAATTTTGTTATAATAACATAAAAAGATGAAGACAATAGTCCAAGTGTAAATAATTTAAAGACATGTATGCTATGATTTGCCAGATGCTCGATGTAGTGACTGCTAAATCAGCATTAAGAGAGAAAATAGCAACAAAGAGAATTTGCTGTCAATATAGTTCTACTTGGAATAACTGGGATATTGTGAGGATCTATCAGTGTTTTCTAAACAGTAGAATTTATGAGTCATGAATTTGACAGCAGCACTCTGTGGAGAGAGGGAGAGATAAGGAAAGAAGATGCTTTAAAAAAAAAAAAAAAAAACTTGGAAAGGTAGCAAAAACAAAACAAAAAAAAAATTGAATCCAACCTGGTAAAAACCCAACTTTAAAAAGACAAAAAATTCTGTTTTTAATTCTTTGAAATTTCATCTTTTCTTCACTCAATAAATTGAATTTGAGAACAAATACAGCATAGAATCCCAAAATGAATTTGAAAAAAAAAAAAAAAAAATTGAATTGAGTTGAAGCAAAGATTTCTTTAGGAGATATTTAAAAACAAAAAGCCAAATACATAAGATTTTTTTTAAATTATTTTCTAAGAATAAAATTAATTTCACAAAGTATTTTTAAAAAGTGTATTAAATAAAATCAAGATATTTATACTAGTCCAGGATTGATTCAATTTTTAAAAGTTTGTAAAAACCTTTTTTTAGAATTTTAAAAGTGGAAGAAACCAATAACTGCAGCAGGTGCTATGAATAAGACACAAACAAACTTGCTCAAGCAAAATAGCACTGATATTTTGGCTCACAAGTGACAGACATCGGTACATTGCTATCTATAGGGGCTATCAAGCATAATTTACTTCAGTACTTAGTAGATAAATAAGTAACAGAAAAGAAATGGACCCTGGTATTAGCTGTAAAAGTGTTTAAATTTCATTCATGCAATTAAAGAAAAAACACATAAATCAAAAGATTTTGATCTTGTAAAAATGCCATCTATATCTAAGATTGCCACAGATTTGTGAAATTGGTGTGGGATTTTTTTTTTTTTATCAATATACAGACATGGCATAAGATTATATACTTTTGACATTTTTCTAAAGAAATTAATGGATTTTTATTAATCTAACATATTTTTTTTTACCACTTTAAACATTATATTAGTGGATACTCATATTTGAGTAGACAGTTTATTTATTCATTTTTGTTTACTGGCCTGAATGTTTGAGAAATCTTATACAATCTTATACGTGGTCAGGGGAGGCTACCATTAGAGACAAGAGTTAAGCTTTTATTTGTTGGTATTTACATTTAGATGTATTAAACAGCAAAAGTATAAGAACAGATAGTTTTAAAGTAACATTTAATGTTTAGTTGCATAACCCTTGTTTGCAATAACTGCCTCTGACTGACATCACCAAACTGTTACATTCTTCATTTCTGATGCTTTTTCAAACTTTCAACACAGCCTCTTTCAGTTCTTGTTTGTTTTGAGTGATTTATTCCTGAAGTCTCCTTTCAAGAAGATGAAATGCATGCTCTATTGGGCTATAAAGAAGTGACTGACCAAACTGCCCACTTTTTTCCCCTGAATGAAGTCCTTTATTGTGTTAGCAGTATATTTTGGGCCAAATTCCATGCTGCATGATAAACTTACTCACAATTAGTTTGGCTATATTTCTCTGTAAATTGGTAAACAAAAAGTTTATGTAGATTTCTGAATTCATTCTGCTGTTATCATCATCAGTTACATCATCAATAAATATGATCCAGAAGCAGCCATGCAAGCCCAAACCAAGACACTGCCTCCATTATCAGAGATGAGATTGTATGCTTTCAATCATAAGTAGATTCTTTCCTTCTCCACACTTTGGATTTTGTATCACTTTGGTAGCGATTAATTTTGGTTTCATCCATCCATAAAACTTTATTCCAGAACTTGTCATTCATCTCTGTACTTCTTTAACAAATTCCAATCTGGCCTTCCGATTCTTACTTCTGCTGAGGGGTTTGTATCTTGCCGTATGGCCCTATATTTCTGTTCTTGAAGTCTTCTTCAATATGGTAAATTGTGAAACCTTCACCCCTGCACTGTGAAGGGTGTTGCCTTTGGGTTTCTTCACAGCTCTCACAATGTTTCTGTAATCAACTGCTGTTGTTTTCCTTGGCTGATCTATTCTATATCTGTTGCTCAGTACAGCAGTAGTTTCTTTCATTTTTAGGACTTTCCATATTGTTGTGTTGGATATGCCCAAAATTTATCTAATGTCTCTGATTGATTTTCCATCTTTTCCAGCTTCAAACTGGCTTGCATTTCTCCCATAGTCAGCTCTCTCGTCCTTATGATGGTTTATACTTTTTAACAAGAAATGCAGTATTTACAGGTGAAACGCAAGGCTAAAACCAAGAATAGTCATTCATAACTATTTAATATTTAAACAATCAATCTAAAAGTCAATGCCTGGGCAACAAGAAACACCTGTCCATGAAATGTTTCAATAGTTTTGCTCACTTGAAAAACCGGTGGGTTCAAACAAAAGGTGGTGTGTCCTAAGTTGTTTACCACATTTAAATGTAAATACTAGGAAATATGATCTGAAATTCTGAACTCTTGTCTCATATTCATCTTTTGATTTTAAACTCAAATGTCTTCAGTGGACAACAAAAACAAAGGAATTGGGGACAGTATATGCGAACAATAGGCACTGCAAGATGTATAAGTACATCTACAACAGTAGATGTGTTTTCATGAAGATTGATTTTCTTTTATTTATTGTTTGACGTTAAAAAATACGTCAAAAAACGCCATTATTTTTGCACCAACTTAATATTTATTGTTTGTGAAGGCTTTCATTTAACACATATGTATACTGACTGAATCAATAAATTTGATATTAGCTGCGATATTTAATACAAAGTTGGTAGATCAACTTGCACTTGCTACCTGTGCACTCCTACCAAGATCAACAGTGGTTGAACTGAAGTTCTTTTGTCCATTACTAACCACTTAACCTCTTCCACAAATGTCCAGCTAACTATGACTGGTCATCTTTCTCTAGAAACTTATGAATCTCTACACAGCAAGCCTTCACTCCATTGACAAAAGATCCTGCAGTGAAAACCTGTCCCTGCCAAGGTTACCCTGAAGTTAGTTCTGATTGTTAATGGAAAAGTTTTGCTTTCTCTGTGGGATGACAACTACAAGTGGGAATAAATATGGCCAATCTGATGAATGTAAGACTGAAATTTTAAAACAGATATGAGTTTACATATGAAGGTGAATCAATAAATTCATTACTTTACATATATTTAAGGAATTATGCTGAAGAATTCTCAAAAATTATTTTAAAATCATTTCACCCCAAGCAAAGTAATAATGTCATTAAGTTGCAATGGGTTATTAGGAGCGAAAGAGAAGAGAAAGGACAATAAAAGCACAGGTTAAAGAAGTCAGAAAAATTGGGATTGATGTTGCATTTAATTTTGAAAGATCATAGGTGGCAGGAAAGGGCACTTCAGCATGGTGTAATGGCTAACAAGCTTGTCTTGCTAGATCAGTTATAACTGAGAAGGGAGTTTGATCCTTGCTTAGAAAATCATTTATGGACAGTTCATTGTGGTGTAATATTTAGCAAGCTTGTCTCGATAAATCAATTATGACAGTAATGAGTTCGATCTTCATTCAGTGCTCCACATTTTCGGCCTTGTGCCACATCTAAGCTATACTTAGAAAATCACTGTACATGGTAGGGAAGCAATAAACCAGAAGAGAGTTTCCTAAAATATGACAAATGAACAAACGTCAGAATTCTTTTTGGAATTCCTTCTTAGACAAGCTGAGAAATTTTCAGCATGCCCTCATGGTATATGTGAATAGGTGTAGCAGTAAAGCACAATCCTTCATGTTGTTATATATATATATATATATATATATATATATATAAAAGTAAAAGGTTTGTCACCTAGCTAATTGATGTTACCTTCAGCATCATGACTCCAGAGTTTTGAAAACAGACCTGACGTCCAATCATCATGGGTTTTCAGTAATTGACTGATTATAATTCTCTATTTTACTTTTTTATATGCATATATCATTAGTGTAAGTTTTTTTTTCATAGTGTATGTATTAGCATGTGTGTGTATATATATATATATATATTATAAATTGATTTAAAATATGGTTTTTCCGCTACACAGTTCTAACCATGTTTCAAAAATAGAAGGTCCAAATTTAATTTTGTAATTAAATTAAAGACATTAGTTCCATTTCATCCTCAAGTGAATTTTGGGGTACTCCAAATTCGAACTTTCTATTTTTGAAACATGGTTAGAACTGTGTAGCGGAAAAACCATATTTTAAATCAATTAATTTATAATATTAATGCTCTGTAAATTTACATTCAGCACTATTTTGTAAAAATAAAAATATCTATAAGAACACCGGATTATATATCTTACTGTTCTTTTTATTTATTTATATATATATATATATATATATATATATATATATATATATATATATATATATATATAATGTGTGTGTATGTATGTATGTATGTATATATAGTGTGTGTATGTATGTATAAGTGTGTGTGTATGTATATGTGTGTGTATAATGTATGTATAATGTGTGTATGTATAATGTGTGTGTGTGTATGTATGTATAATGTGTGTGTGTGTATGTATGTATGATGTGTGTGTGTATATGTATGTATAATGTGTGTGTGTATGTAATGTGTGTGTGTGTGTAATGTGTGTGTGTATGTATGTATAATGTGTGTGTGTGTATGTATGTATAATGTGTGTGTGTATGTATGTATAATGTGTGTGTGTATATGTATGTATAATGTGTGTGTGTATGTAATGTGTGTGTGTGTAATGTGTGTGTGTATGTATGTATAATGTGTGTGTGTATGTATGTATAATGTGTGTGTATGTATGTATAATGTGTGTGTATGTATGTATAATGTGTGTGTGTATGTATGTATGTATAATGTGTGTGTGTTTATATATATATATATATATATATATATATATATATATATATATATATAGCATATGCTTAAACAAATAACATTAAATTGTTTATGAAATTTATTAAAGCTTTTTTAAAAATCTTTTTATATGTGCCTTTCAAGATGTTGATAATCATCACCCCACAACTTTCTGTCTTTTGTTTATTTAAGTAACATTTTTTTTCTTTACCAACCTTTCCTGTCATACATTCACACCTACTTAATAGGTTACTCATTGTTTTCTGTTTGCTTCTCTTGATGTCTTACAGCTATATCATGTTGAAAATGAAGTTCCTGCATAATCACTGAAGTTAAGCAACAGCAGACCTGGTTAGTAGTAAATGGGTGACTGCTTGGTAATACCAAATGCAGTAAGCTTGGATGTGTAGCTCGTGCAATGGATAACAGCTCAGTTCCAATTCCAGTTGGGTTTTTTATATTCACTTAGATACAAATAAACTTGAGAAAGGTATAAATCTACCTCTTCTTTCCCCCCACCCAAGTAGTAGTAATTGTATCATAATCATTATTATAAAAAAAAACAATTTTTACAATCTAAAATTATTTTCTGACTTTAAATAACCTACAAAAGGTTGATAAGCTGTAAAAAAAACAAATCAATGACTACTGATCTCATTATGCCCTATTTCCTTAAGACTTACTACTGACATGTTCTGTTTTATGGTATATCATTCATTGGTAGAAACAGGTTTCTGTCACTTTAAGATTCTTCTTCAGCTGTGGGGAAATTGTTGAGCTTTCACTGCCATAGAGGAAATTAGTTATTACATAAAAATTCAGCACTTTTTTCTTTGTATTTTTAGCAATATTTTTCTCTACCTTAATACATTGCTTAGTTTCTGGAATACACCTTTCACTATTGTACTGCTAATTCTGCATCACATTTTCTGCTACTGCAGTCAAGATAGTTAAAAGTCCTTTGAGTTTTAATTTTTCTAGGCCTTCTTTCTTCACTGTGTTCATCTTTCTTGTTCTGACTCTAAGTATAAGTTTCTTTCTCTTTTTCCATTTTCCTCAAGACTTCCTTGTTGTTCACATGTTCTGTCCATGATATTCTGATCATTCATCAATAACACCACATTTCTGTCACCTCAACTCTATTCTTCCAATCTGGGGAGTTTGCCCAACATCCAATGCTATATAGGTGATTAGATTTTATATAACAGTTTAGTTTTCTTTTCTTTTCTTTGTTTTTTGTGACATTTTCCTATATCTTAATTTTTTCCTTAGTTTATAGAAGACATCTTTCACTATCCTTATCTACCTTTAGATTGCTGTGTCTCATTTTCCATCCACTGTTATTCTACTATCCAGTTAAATCTTGATATCGGTTTGATTTTGACATCCCCAATATGTAAGCTGAGGCTGTCTCTTGCTGACAACTATACATCCTGTCATCTTATAGCTAATAGTTAGTCCTTTCTTTTTATTTTACGTTATTGTCTAAGAGTTGTTTTTTTTTTTCATTTTTGAGTCTGCCAACAACAGAATGTCATTTATGTATCTTGTGCTGTTAGGAATATGTCCACTGGTTTTAAATGCTGGTATATCCTCTCTCATAAAGTTGTTTTGCTATATAACATGGCATGCATACCTGTGTTTCTGCTCCTATTTTAATTTTTGTGTATTCACAAAATTTGTTCTCTATCAGCATGCATACTGTTTTTTCCCCAAGTCTGATATACTTGGAAAAAGATCAGTTCCTTGTGCCACTCTTGAAAGTACCTGAATCTTCCTGCCAGGATTTATCTTTACAAGAACTAGATCAGACCAAAAAGAGAGTATTGATGCTGTATCGGGGCTGGAACTACCCAATTCTCACTTTCCAGTCATGTCAGAGATCTCAGCCTTGTCAGCGATGAACTGACCCCATACAGACCCTTTTGCACAGACTAATTTTTTCTTGCTTCTCACTACTCTGTCACTATTTTCATGGCAAATATTCAGATAGGCTACATTTCTTAATTCCACCAGTTCAGACCTTCACATCTAGGATTAAACATGCTACGTAGACAGGGTTGACTCGTCATTTGCTTTATATTCCATCAGAAAGTTGGAAGCTCCACTCAAACAGTTTCTTCCCTAGAAATGTTACTTAACAGAAGAGATTATGTTTGTTTGTGTGTTTAATGTTTAACAACCTATCAATCTTTGAGTTCATTTAAGGTCAAACAATTGGGGTTTTTTGCGGGGTTTTGGATAAAGTTTAATTGCTTTCAAAAAAATTTTTTTTTTTTTTTTTTTTAGTGTTGTCTTGATTTTTTAAAAATATCCATTGCTTTCAGTGTTGTGTTGTTTTCGAAAACTTTTCACATGGTAAGTGTCAAAGGTCCTTTTTTTAATCATCTAATATTTAATTGGTATTATATTTTTTTGTATAGTTTAACTTTTTGAAGAAAGGTTAAGATTGTATTGGGGTTTGTTTTGTTCAAAAAGTTCTTTCAAGTTGTTAACATTGTAAAGAGATTGCCGAATATGTGTTAAGTCACTGCAATTGAGTAGGAAGTGTTTTACAGTATAAGTTTCTTGGCATGCTATGCATTTGGGAGGGTCTTTGTCTTTTAGGAGGAAGGAGTGAGTTATGTGTGTGTGTGTGTCCTATCCAAATACAGGATAAAACCACTTCTTCTTTGCGTGATTTTCTGGGTTCAGGTAGTTGTTTCTTTAGGGAGACAGAACAGATTAATAAAATAGATTCCTGAAAGGATATTTCCCTAATCACTATATGTATACATAATTATATACACAAAGGAATTTCTGTTTTAAGTTCTGGAACAATGAGTTAGCAATATTTATTTCATTCATATTCAGACCAATGTCGATATCTTTATTTGCACAATGTTTTAGCAAATGTGCTCTGGCCTTCTTCAGATATCTGTAGATTCAAGTAACAGGAACGAGGACATTCTACCTTTATATGTTGATAAACATTTCAATTCAAAATTCCCTTAAAGTTATTTAGATTAATAGACAGAAAAAACAACAGCTGAAACATACTTATAACAATGACAAAGATGAGGACATTTAAATATAAATGATGTAAAGCGCTGCCCACAATTTTTTGGTTTGCAAGCTATTTTTTTAAATGACCAAATCAAAATGATTTAGACATAATAAAAATCCTAAACGTATGTTGATTTATAAATCTCTCTCTCTCCATATATATATATATATATATATATATATATATATATTTATATATATATATATTTTAAGTATACCTTATATTTACAATATATGTTGGTTTACCTTGCATAACAAAATGATATACGTACAATAAAAATGCTAAACCTATGTTGATTTATACATATACTAAGAATAGCTTGGGCACCTTGACATGGTGTAATGGTTAGCAAGCTTGTCTCACTAGATCAGTTACGACTGAAAAGCAAGTTCGATCCTCAATAGGTGCCCCAAACTCTCGGCTTTGTGCCACTTCTAAGCTATGCTTAGAAATAATTATACTAAGTATAGATTATATTTACAATATATGTTGGTGTACCTTGCATAACAGCATGAACCTGTATGGCACAATACAATTCTGTATATTTCCTTTGATGATTTTCACTTTAAGTTAGTGTCGTAGATTTTATGAATAGTCCGAAAGTGTCACTCTACATTTCCATTCTTCGGAATAGCAATGGTAGATTGACAAATCAGACAAACACATTTAAATATGACATTATGAAGAAAAAAGTCCTCCACCCATTTAGAATGGAAGTAGTACATTTTGGTTTCTTACTTGGTCCAGTTCCTCCACTCATTTTTAGTCCCTTTCTTTTCTAGAAATAAATGCACGGTGACCCCCATGTGTTAATGAGATCAAGACTGGCTGCAATGTACATCATTCAAGTGAAAAATGCCACAGTAAGAATGGATGATAGGCGACTTTTTTTAATGCCATGCAATCTATCCACATTACCTATGCGACTGACTGGTCAATTGTGATCAACATATTGGGCACCAATGATACAAATAATATGAGCGGAAGTCAAATATTAGGTTGGTGCAAAAATAATGACGTAATAATGTCATTTTTTGACGTTAAAAAATACGTCAAAAAACGACATTATTACGTCATTATTTTTGCAATAACCTAATACTTTTTGGCCAGACCAAACACAACATAAAAAAAGAAAAATTATGGTTGTTCAGTTGAGCAAATTTTTGGAAGTAGTTCAGATCAAGAACTTTTCAGCACCTTCTCATATATATATTTTCCGCTTAACTAATTCTTTAATAAATTGCTTAGATCTAATTAACTAAAAGAACAAAAGAGTTCATGGCTGGATTTATCTTGCCTTTTAACTTTAACCACTTGGGAGCCAAATATTTCTTTTGTGACATGTCAACAAAATATCAGTCACTTCAAGAAACTCCTTGCTTTCACTGCTTTTGTTAGAATTTATGAATGGTCTGGAATCACTAACTGATTCACTGCCACAGGTAGAAGACCCAAGACACAGAAATTTCCCCAGATATATTATCAGCTATACTTCAGAACAATCACTACTTTATTCACAGACATTATTTTATAATTATTTTGTCCACAGTTTTCTTGTCTGCCACTCTAGTGCGAGCATACAATGGCACACTGTCTCTCATTTTTTTTTTTTTTTTAACAGGCTAGATACAAAACCCCACAATGCATCTCTGTTCATCTGCAGCTGCACTCTCATAGATGTGCCGTTGCCTCCCTCCGTCTTTTTTTACAAATGCTTTTACGGTAACTGTTCAGATGAGCTGCTTTAGCTGGTTCCCAGACTTCATGAATTTAAGTGCTCAACTAGGCTGGCATCTCGCTCTCACCCTTTCACTGTCAAAACTGTTAAATGTAGCTGTCTCTTCTACTCCAATAGCTTCATGTCTCGCACTTCTCGTCTGTGCAACTCCCTCCCCATTTCTTGTTTTCCTGATAGGTATAATCTCCAACTATTCAAATGTAATGTCAATCAATGTCTCCAGATGCCCCGATCTATCCCCTAACTGTCTCTCCATCCTTTCGTCTATCACTCCTCTTTGTTCTCGCTCCAACTCTGTAATCCCCTGCGTGCTAGTGGCTTCCTGCCTTGCTTTGGGTTGAATGCTTAACAAAAAAAAAAAAAAAAAAAAAAAAAAAAATCGCAATTATGTCAGTGAGCACTAAAAACTAAGGTAGGACCACTGCAAGCGCACAAGGAAATGAAAGGCGAAAATAAATGTCATAGCAATAAATGAGTACTTGAATACTGTTTCCAATATATTTGTTTAATTTAAGAATTCTCTTACATAGTCTCATGGGATAATTTCTAACATCTCAGACTAACACATTAGTTTTTCTTCTCAAATCTTCCTCCTAGCAACTCTCTGACCATCTCAACATCTCAAAGTATGGCTGGCAATCCTAGTGAGTGGCACCAGAATGACCTAGGTGACTGTCATTGTTAATGCACAATCCAGAACTAAACTCAAACTCCTCCCCACAAGTGCATCTGTTAATATAAACCTGTCACAGGAAATCCTCAACATTCAGCATTTGTTGTCGCATGACCCATCTCACAAACCTTGTCACTGAATATGGCACATTAGACACAGATAAAAATCAAACACCATCCCTTTCTATGCAGCTGTCCCAAGCGCAGTGTTATACTAGGAACAAATTTCTCATACAATACCTCTCTAGGGGTGAAAAAAAAAAATGATTTTTGTGATTTAAGTATAAAATACATTTTTTTCACATAATCTATATGCCTTCAAATTCTCATGGATGTATTTATATATCGTTGAATTGCAATAACCAAGTTTTTACTTAAAAAAAGAGAAATGTCAGTTATATTGAACTGGCTCTTTGGTGGGAAAAAAAAAACAAGGTTTTAATAGATATAGAAATACGAAGATAGACAAATTGAGATGGTTACTGAAAATAAAAGCATTGAGGTAAAAGATATATATTTTTAATCATTTCACCCCAAGCAAGGCAATAAAGCCACTAAGATGCAAGGGGTTACTGAGTGTAAAAGAATATGCGAAAAAGAAAGCATCATTAAGGAAAGAAAAAAAATAATAAAACAAGAATTAAGAAGGCAGTAGATCACGATTGACATTGCATTTAAATGTCTGAAGATCAAAGGTGACTGGAAAGCAAGAAGTTGGAAGAAAGTTCCACAAACGAGAAGTACATGTGAAGAAACTGTTAGCACAGAACTTATGGTTACATCTATTTCAACTGTAAAATGATGAGAGCTTACAGTTTACCATTGTGAAATATCCAGATTGTGAGTGAAATAAAGTGGGATCAAATAGTTAATTATCGTTATGGATTTAGTCACAGAATTGGAGTGAGCAAAATGTGAATAGCATAAGCCAATATTCTCACCTTACAAACAATAATCAATGATGCAAATTCAGGTTAAGTTTGGTCTTTTCACTTGTGTCACCACTTATCTGACAAAAGGAATAATTATTGTATTAGAACTTGAAACTTAGCAAGGAGGAAACGAAGATCGGAGAAAGACAGTGGGCAGATATCACTTCTACTGAAAGCCTCCCCAATACATTACTGGAAAAGACTGGTAACATATTGCATAAAGATATTTAATAACTTGAGTGACTAGGGACACAGTATGACATATCTTCACCTCAGAAAGGTACAAAACTGTCATCTCTCCCCAGCTACAAGTTAATAGCAGTGTAGAATGAGTCATTTAGCACTGATTGGCAAACAATCTAAGAGAAGTACAACTCTGAATACAAAACCAGTTAAGTATGAAGTTAGAAATACTACTTTGTAAGAAACTACTTGCTAAGGTGTTGTAGCATACCTATGGATGACAATGGGTATGTCCCCATTCACATAAATACAGCAATAAATACTGTATGTAGGTCTGCAGTTGGAGATTCGTCTCCAGCTGTGCTGCTCAAATTCTCTGCCTCTGGGCAGAGTTTTGCCTTGAGAAACAGCTACCCAACCCCATTTTATACGGGGTCTACGGGGAAATTTTGCCCGATCATATGGGCTTGGATACACCACATTAAATTTGGCTTTGTGCCACATCTGACTGCATGTGGTGGTTGGTAGATATCCTGCAGTTGGAGTTTCATTGTGGAATTCACTTGACACACTTCTAGCAGTTGACTACTTCTATACGCCACTGGCGAATCTTATATCTGTTGTTCTTGTCCTAAGTATTATCAATCATTACCAACCCTCATGTTATTATTCTATTCAGTAAACTTCCCTAGGTTACAACGTAAGGAAAGCATATCAATAACACTTATCATGATGACAATATGACCATAAGGAGTTTACAGGATTAAAATATATAACTGTCATCTATAACTACAGAATGAACTCTTCCTAACACTATGTATACTATGCCTCTCAAGAGAGAGGGATGAATCGAATCGAGTTGAGCTGATACTAGTTCACTCCAAACCAGACTGACAGTCATACTAACACCTTCCACATCTTGTATTATTATTTCGTGTAATATACCTTCGTTATTTCTACTCTTGTGTTTGTTTTGTTCTTCCTTGGTCCTAACCTGGACCATAACAATAACATGGTTTCATTTAGGGCTGCATAATTTATAAATATATAAATATATCTCCAACCCTATTATTATTACCTGTACTCATGTTTACAATAATACACTGACACTACCAACAGTTTAGTTTTGGCATTATTAACAAGAAAGAAGTCATCTTATCATTCTTCTATGTCATGTGTTCCTTCAGAACATGAGTGAACATGGCTCTCCACATCTTTGTGCCCATTGTAGCTCATAGCAAATTTTGTTTTTGCTATCACTCCTAATTCTTGTTCTGCCAGCCATTTACACAAGCTCATTAGGTTGGTTTCTCACTGTTTCTTGAACCTTCAGTTTGTCCTGTGTGGGCAAAATTCATCATGTTTTCTTTCCTTATTATGTATCCTGGAGATTTCAACTATCCCTTTTAGATACTAAGTATCCTTTTTTTTATATTCTCCTTAAACTTCCTTATTAGTCACATGCTCTGTCAATGATAGTGTTAGCATCCTTCTGTTGAACCACATTTCTGTTGTCTCAAGTCTCTTCTTCATCTATAACCAGCATTCATTGCCTTATAGGAGTACTTATATTACATAACATTTCAGTACTCTTTTCTTTGTTTCTAACAAAAATTTTCAAGCTTTGTGATACTTTGCTTAACTTTTCAAAGGCATCTTTCACTATTCCATTGTTCCTTTAGATTTCAGTGTCACATTTTTCATCATCTGTTAAAACAACTCTCAAATATTTAAGGTTTTGCACATAATTTTGACATCATGAATTTGTAGTTGCAAAAACCAAAGATGTCATCCTATTAGCCTGAAAAATATACTAGGTTGGCCTAATCTACTTCGATATGTCATTTCTTTTCAGGACACTGGTGATCATTGCTCTTCACAACTTCCTGTCCTTTCTAGCTCTTAATAAATTTCATCTTTTTGTTATCTCTCCTCAACCCTATTCGGTCAACCATTTACACAAGCTCACTAGGTTGGTTAAGTATTGTTTACCTCTCTCTTGTCTTCAGTTTGTCCTCTGAGTATCAAATTTTCCAAGCCATCTTTTCTCATTATGTGACCTAGAAATTTCAACTATCTCTTCCTGATGTTAAGTATAAGTGTTCTTTTTGCTCACATGTTCCGTCCATGGTATACTCCGTATTTTTCCGTAGAACGACATTTTTGTTGCTTCAAGTTTCTTCTTCACCTGTGCAGAGACTGTTCCATATTTGCTGTTATAGAAGAATACAGTGCTCTTTACTTTTTTTTTTTTTCTAAAAAGGGTTGGCCGAGACACAAGGCAAGTCATATGATTTTTTGGTTTTAAAAAAAAAAATAAATAAATAAAACAAACAGGGATGACCAATACCTATAATTGACTTTAAAAGAAAAGATGCCATTTTAGCTTCCAAGTCTAGAAAGGCTTAATGAACAACTCAACATTAGAGAGAAAGATGCGATCAGTGAAATGAAGGGATCTAAATTCAAACAGATATTTACCTTCGACTGCAGCATTCTTTTAACCTGTCTTTCATGTGGTTCAAGTAAATGTCTTTTTTCAACATGAACCCCAAGCCTGGGAAATCTTCAACACGATAAAGCAGGGAACGATTTTCTGAGGTATTCTCATAACCTGAAAGAAACCGAAATGGAAAAAAAAATAGCATAATTGTTAACTTTTTCTCATCAGAATCCATCTTACACATTAATAAATCTATCACTTATCCAGGCATTGAATATTGCTGCCATAACTGGTCTTGTGCTCCAGTTATATATTTCAAGATTCTCAACAAAATCTAAAGAAGTGTCTTTTAAGATGCACACAGTTACTGAGTGTTAAAGAATATAAGATAAACATACTATTAAGGAATGTGGACAATAAAAGAACTAGAATTAAAAAGAAAGAAGATAATGATTGACATTGCATTTTAATTTTTGAAGATCAAAATTCACTGGAAAGTAAGAAGATTGAAAGAGAATTAAAAGACTTTAGTGACGAGAAGGACAATAAAAGAAGAGGAATTAAGAAGACAGAAGATAATGATTGACATTGCATTTTAGGAGATCAAAATTGACTGGGAAGCCAAAAGAGAGTTCCACAAGTGAGAAGTCTGAGAGAAGAAAATGTTAGCATAGAATTCACAGTTATGTCTAGTCATTTCAACTATAAAACATTGAGACCTTGCCACCAAACTAGTACTGCATTTAAATTCATAAAATCTAGGCAATATAGAGGAAAGTTCATCAGAACAATTACCATGAAAGTATTTATAGAAAAGGCATAGGGAAGCTACATTATGGTGGTGAGAAAGGGACTGACGCCAAAATGCCAGGTCAGGACTAATAATATTGCAGAGCAGCAGCACTAGATCAAATGTGGCAGCAATATTCAAAGCAAATGCAAATGGTAGACTCATAAATATAATCTAATGTCTAATGTTCTTGGCCCTGGTCTGATTTCAGCATGATATGGCTTTCCTCCATATTTTTTATAAATATTTTCATGGCAAATGGTCTAATTAGCTATCTGCCTTGCTAACTCAACTGTGTGAATTTACAGTTGAATTAGCTAGATGTAATTGTAAGTTCTATTCTAATAGTTTCTTCTTTGACACTTCTTCCCTGTGGAACTCTCTTCCAATATCTTGTTTCCCTGACACCTACAATCCTCAAAAATTTAAATGCAACATCAGTCCCAATTTTCTGTCTTCCTGAATCCTGTTCTTTTGTTTTATTTTATTTTCTCCTCACTAAAGTCTTATCATCCACTTTCCCTCCCAGTAACCCCCTTGTATCTTAGGGGCATTATCATTTTGCTCAAAATGAAATGATTAAAAAGGAAAAAAAAAAAAAAAAAAAACTACTGTTTTAAGATGTTGTCTTTTTTATGCATTGTATTCCTTCACGACAAGCGGTGATCATAGCTATGCACAATCTCCATTTTTTTTGTAGCTCTCTAAGCAATATTTGCTTCTTTATTACCCACACCCCCAGTCTCTGTTCTGCCATCCATTTACAGAAGCTCATTAGACAGGTTACTTGATGTTTCCCTTTGTCACTCTTGCCTTCAAGTTGCCTTGTGAGTATCCAGTTCTCCAAACCTTATTTTTTTCTTTTTATATATCTCTGACTGATACCTTTTCACTAATACAGTACATCTTGTTAATCCTAATTCTGGTATGATTTTAATGAATTGCTCAATATCAAATAATACTTCTTTGATACAAGTTTGTTTTGCTTTTTTTTTTTTTAATAAAAATTCAACGTAAAGTACTTACTAACAATTTATTTCACATTCTTTTGTGGCATTTTAACCTGATAGATTAATAAGTGACAAAGAACTGTTGGAAATGCAAGGTTACCTTGAAATATATGGGAAGTATATTACAATAATAATTAACCAAAATGCTCCTCTGTGGCTAAATCAGTAAAGCACATATGATGGTTACTTATAGAATTCAGATTCAATTCCTGTCAGTGGACGCATATTTTCTATGAAAAATTTCTGACATTCAGGCCAGTAAATGTTAATATTATAAACAGAGCATTGACTTAAATATTTGTATCTATAAAAAGAATGTATAAACATAAAAAATATCTTAAAACATATACAGTGTAACCCAGATATAAGAGACCCGGATATAAGAGAGATTTTCTCTGGTCCCAAATTAGAGCCATACCTACCTAAACAAAATAGACCAAACCCGGATATAAGAGACTTCTTCTCTGGTCCCGACAACTCTCTTATATCCGGGTTACACTGTATATAAATACACTAAAAATCCACC
>OZ010573.1:51550079-51600079 GCA_963932145.1 Acanthosepion lycidas | reverse complement strand
GGCCTCCTCAGACTAATGCTTTCCAATGACATGAAGATTACATTGAATCAATTGCTAGGTCTGCTGTTACAAAAATTGGTTCACTGTATCATAATGGACAGTTTTTCCTGCCAGAATCTAACTTATGTACCATAAATTACAGCATACAAGATGACGTCAAGATTTTTAGTTCAAAATTCTGAGTTAGGTTTAGACCCATCATATAGATTGAGGTACGACTTATTGTAATGTTTTTAAAATGATATAATATCCTAGAGTTAAGTTTTTAATCATCAACACAACATGTCAACTTTTAGATAACCTTTAAAATAATGCCATACCATCATTTTTTTTTTTTTTTTTTTTTTTTTAAACATTTCATGCCAAACAAGCTGGGAATGCCACTTTTATGCAAGGGGTTACAAAGAGTGAAGGCGGAAGAAAAAGATTGCATATAAGTGGGACTGAGGAAAGGATAAAAGCTGAATGTGGTTCAGGAAGAGAGAAGATGGTGATTGATGTTGCATTTAAATTTTTGAAGATTGTAATTATAAGGAAAGCAAGGAAATGGAAGGGAGTTCCACAAGTGGGAAGTGTGAGAAAAGAAACTGTTTGTATAGAATTGGTAATTACATTTAACTAATTCAACAGTAAAGAGGCCAATCTAGTAGCATATTTAAACTCACATAGTCCAGGCACCAGGAAAAAAAGCTTGTCAGAGCAGTCGACATGAAAATATTTGTAGAAAAGACAGAGGGGAAACCACATCACATTGGTGAGAAAGACTGAAGTCAAATTACCAAGTCAGGAATGGTTACAATGCAGGTCTTTCTTTGGCTTTTGTAAAAAAAACCTCGATGTATAAGTGTAGATTTGTAAATGTGCAAGATGGATGAGAAAAAACTTCTGGCGCAACACAGTGAGCCAACTTTCCTTGCAGTAGATGCAGCTATTGATTCAATGTAGTCATACCACTTCAAGTCAGTTGAAAAAATGAGGCCAGAAGCTGCAGTTTGTTGCTCTCCATGAGTCTAGCATCAGCCATGCTGATGGTGAGCAGGAAAGATTCTCTATAGTGGTTAAATGAGAGCGGTTTCATTTTGGAGGCATTAAAATTTCCAAGCCATTTGCTGCCCCAGTTAACCACTGATTAGAGGTCCTTTTCAAGAGCAGCATCTTGTTTTACTTTGTCAGTTCTGGCAGATTTGCAGTTGAGACTGTTGTAAATGGTAATGTCATCAGTATAATAAAGCCACTAAGATGTAATGGGTTACTGAATGCGAGGGAATATGAGAAAACAGAAACTATTAATAAAAAAGAAAAGTAATTAAGAATACTGAAGATAACAATTGACATTTCATTTAATTTTTAAAGATCAAAGTTAACTGAGAAGCAAGAAACCGGAAGAGGTTTCAACAGGCAAGAAGTACGATAGAAGAAATTGTTAGCACACAAAATCCATAAATAATGCAGGATGGTTAAACAACTGATTAGACCTTCAATTTGAGCTGAATGTTTCATAGTATGCAGAAGACTCAAAGACAGCCTTTGAGAATCAATGCATTCAGTGTTAAAATGCTTAATAAGTTTCTAAATTCTTTAAAATAGTAATTTTTCAAACATATTTGTGAAATGCTTATAGAAAATTAAAAGAATATTTTTTTTTATATCCATGAAGTGTATTTGACAATTAACTCCACTGTAAAATAAATTTTCTTGTGAAAATGGGTATTTCGAACATATGTTTTACTGATTGCATCCGACAGGTGATATGTAAAGATTTTACTTCAATAAATTATTCTAATAATTTTCATGTTTTTTAATTATCTGTCCATAATCTTCTCAAATTCAAACTTCTTCAGTATTTTTATTGACTGATTTATTTCAATTTGAAGATTCAAATTATTAACACTTGAAAAGAAAAAAAAAAAAAAAACACTATTTGCTAAAATTTGCATTTAAAGAACACATAGATCAATAAATTTCATCATCCTGGGTATGATGATAAACTACATCCGGCAGCAAAGCCTCTGATTGGGAGGTTTTAAGCATAGAACCACCTCTTAATTGCTGTTATTCTCAGGTCCATCCTGGCCCAGTGTAGTACCATCTGTTAGGGTCCCAGCTATAGACAAATAGTGAACTCCGAAACTGGGGTCAAAACATGAATGTATAAAAATATATTACAAAAAATTACCAGCAATTTTTCTTAAATGATACGCTGTTAAATAAACAAAAAACACTAAACATCAAGTCCATTAAAAACGTACCAGGCATCAAGTCTGTAAAAAATAACAGCTATGAAGAACAAACATGATATATACCAATATTAATTCAAATATTATGAACTGTTATCAGAAAAAAGTACACTATTACTTTAGCAAATAATACATTTCATTTATTATTTAAATTTGACCACCTCTCTTAAAAGTATTGCCCTTAGAAACATATAAAATGATCCTGGTATTTACTTCCATGCCTGATTAAGTGTTCATGGGCTGATGACAAAAACTTTGAGGCAATGCAATGCATGTTTTGAAGTTTTTTCTTGAAATCTTCTGCCAGACTTGTATAAATGATTCCAATCATGTGAGGGAGGGGGCGAATTTAGGGTGGTATTTCTCATTTGATTTGTTCAGAATTTATTTTTTTTATATTTTATACAGTATTTATTTTTTTATCTTTTATATTTATTCATATAGTATTTATTTTTTAAATATTTTATGCAGTATTTATTTTTTATATTTATTTATATAGTATTTATTTGTTTATATTTTATGCAGTATTTATTTTTTATTTTTATTGATATAGCATTTTTTTTTAAATATTATGCAGTATTTATTTTTTATTGATATAGCATTTATTTTTTTTAAATATTATGCAGTATTTATTTTTTATTTTTATATTGATTTATATAGTATTTATTTTTTTAATATTTTATGCAGTATTTATTTTTTATTTTTATATTGATTTATATAGTACTTATTTTTTTAAATATTTTATGCAATATTTATTTTTTATTTTTATTTATATAGTATTTATTTTTTAAATATTTTATGCAGTATTTATTTTTTATATTTATTTATATAGCATTTATTTTTTTATATTTTATGCAGTATTTATTTTTTATATTTATTTATATAGCATTTATTTTTTTTAAATATTATGCAGTATTTATTTTTTATTTTTATATTGATTTATATAGTATTTATTTTTTTAATATTTTATGCAGTATTTATTTTTATTTTTTATATTTATTCATATAGTATTTATTTTTTAATATTTTATACAGTATTTCTGGTGATTGGTCGCCCTGAATGTTCATAAATTTTAACCAAATCTTGAAACGTGTGAAACTAAAAAGCCAGTGTTTAACCTGAGGAATGTTTGCCCAAAACCTGAACAGGAAACTTTTTAACAGATCTGCAGAGCTTCATGCAAAAACTGATACAAGCATGTTGCTCGATTTTGTCAGCCAATAAAAAGTTCTCAGAGCCTACCATGTTTTAGATAAGTCTGGTGATAGTTGGTCTGATGCTTTGGATATCTCAAAGACATTCCACAGGGTTTTGCATACAGATCTTCACAAATTGAAAGGTTATGGCATTTCTTTGAAAATTTTTTAAATGATTCAGTCTTTCTTATCAAGTTGTGTAATGAAAGTTGTCTTGAATGGCCACTCTTCTAGATCTTTTTGCATTAATGCAGGCATTCACAGGATATAGCAAAAGCAAGAGAGAGAGAAGGAAACTGTGAGTAACCTATGTAATGATTTTGTTTAAATGAATGAATGAACATGGAGTGTGAGGGGGAAAAAAACATTTCTTAAAAACTACAAAATATAGGAAGTTGTGGAGTGCTACAATCACCTAAGGACAAGATGCATAAGAGTAGAAGCAGCATTTTGCATCTGCTATAATGGAGTGATGCCAATGACTGTCCTGCAAAATAACTTGCGGTGTAGGGAGTTTGGGCATTGCTATTGCATTTCTATGTCCATATGACCCAAACTTAGATAATAACAATAAATGTTAGCATTTTAAAATATACAGCAGAGAAACATGTTTCTTTTGCATCTATTCAAGATGAGAGTCACTCAAATTTTGTTTTCACCAAAGATGAAAATAGGACTAAAACACCATGTTCTTAACTGTTCATGTTTGTGTCAGATCAAACCTAAAACTTTTTATAGCATAAATTATGAGGAGTGGGGAACTTTACAATGAGCTTTCTTTTAATTTTCGTCTGAATTTCTAGGATGAAGAATTATCATTATTTACACTATTTATATTCAGACTATTTTCTCAAGCTTTGTTGTTGATATCGCAATGTTTTGCACACCCTGTAGATTAAATAAAGGGTTCAGTTTAGAAATCCTTGTAAGTTATCCAGATTCATATAAACCTCAAAGTCAGAAGGGCACAACAGCCAAAATGATGTGATAACAACAACAAAAATGAGGACAATAGTCCAAATATAAATAGTGAGAACCTTCTTTTATTTAGAATTTTATGATGGTCCCACAGTTAGAGAGAAACTGACTGGAACTTATTATTAGTATCTATAAGAAAATACACAGAAATAGTTACAAATAAATTGGAGTAAAGAAACCAAAAAGAAAAAAAACCTAAATATTCTCGATAACTAAATTGAAAAAGTAAATCTCTCGCAATGTTTCTTTATTATATTGTTTATGAGAAACTATTATTTATAAAAAATTGCATAACAAATTTTAAGTGATTCCTGCTAAACACAGTTTTAAAGGGTATAAAAACCCTTTAATTTTACATTAATTTTTAAAAACCCTTTAATTTTACATTAATTTTTAAAAACCCTTTAATTTTACATTAATTTTTAAAAACCCTTTAATTTTACATAAATTTTAGAGGTTTCCAATAAACATACATTTTTTAAAAGGCATAAAAATCCTTTAATTTTACATAAATTTTATATGGTCCCCATTAAACACATTTTTAAAAGGTATAAAAATCATTTAATTTTACATAATACAATGAATGAAATTTATATACAAAATAATTATTATTTAGATGTTATTTTTTTTTTATAACCTTAAATCATGTTCCTCTATTCTCAATATTTTTGCATGATTACAAAAACTAATATTTTAAACCCAACCATATGTCACATTTGTTCATATGGAAGTCTAGTGAAATAGGGATAGTGAGGATAGCCATTTTCCACACAGGAAACAATTTGTTCATTCATTGACTCAATAGTTAGCATTACATTCAATTGAAATTTATAAAAATCTTCACTTGAAAAGATTTTTTTCAGGAAAATAGGTTTCTCAGGACTATTTATCACACTTCCTATTATAGATGAAGTGTTTTCTTTCTAACTTTTCATTTAAAGTAATGTGTAAAGTTAACATCTTGAAATGTTTTTCAAAATGACATGATTTCTCTTATTTGGCAAAGTCTGAGTTCTTCTCGGTAGTAAGCTATCTCTATCTATAAAAGGCAGGATGTGTGTGTGTGTGTGTAACGAATGCATGGCTGCAATTTTTGATGGATTTGCACCAAAATTTGCATGCACATGCTTCAAGTTAGCAGGAAGGCCAAGACAGACTTTGCATTTCCCAACTCTCATCGATAGTGGAAATAATTGATTTTTTCATGCTTCTATGGCAGTTTTCATGTATTTTGCTGCCATTTTCTACTGGCCAGAGTGAGAGCCAATAGCTGGCTGCCACAAATAGGCAGGAACATTCTATTGGCCAGCGTGAGAGCAAGCAGCTGACTGACATGAATTTTAACTAGCATGCTAGCATGCAAAAAAAAAAAATTGATAGCTGCATTCATCACAAGTGGGAAAAATTTAAATCTGCATGGCACTTTACTCCAATTGGCTCATTCGCTTGCTTAAACTCAACGTTGATTCTGATTCTGCAGAACTGGGATGGGTGTGAAAAAGTATTTGTTGTTAACATTCTTTTTTCATTCGGTTTTTCCAGTTATGAGTCCTTTTTTAAAGCTGATCATTTTGTGTTCATTTTGTTTAGTTCTTTTTTCGTAACAGATTTAATGTTTAGTATAGAGCTTAGAAAACATTTGCAGTGTGAGATAGGCAAGAAGTAAGGCATGTAGCAACAACGGCACAGCAAAGGGCACGCCTTTAAAGGCAAGGAAGAGCAAAAATATTTTAAGTCAAGTGATAGCGATTGCTGTATGAGTCATATGATTTTTGAATCAAGCACAGGCAATGCCAGGCCATGCTGCTACTTTTAGTATAAAATTCCATATTAGCTTGACATGGAATTTGATTCTTTTTTTTAAAAAATCAGGGTTTAAAAGCATTTATGCAGCCTTGTAGGCAATGAATTATTTTCCACCCTAGAGCCCCTTCCCCACAGAAGAAACAACAACTATTTCCATGGGAAATATCTGGGTGAGCTACATTCCATAGTTCTACTAGTTCAGACCTTTACAGCTAAGAACTGACATGCTATGCAGAAAGGTTTGAACCATCCACATTCTCTTTTTATTCCACTGGCCAAAAGGATTTTCCATTTAGACAGCTTCTTCACAAGAGCCAGTGCTGTGTGGAACAGACTCCTGATAGGATAATTACCCAACAACTGTAAGCTTAACTTCTTCTAGTCTTGGGTCAACCATTATCTATCATACATATCCTTATAATGAACAAGTCTTACATCCATAAAACAATGCCATTCAATAACAGCATATATTTAGTAGCTCCTGCATTTTGTATTTGGTGAACAATAACATAAAAATTTACATTCAACAATTATATTGTTGTTTAACTTTTTTGTACTGATGGAAGTTTCCTTCCAAACCTTTTGCTTATAGTAGTGTGGAAAGTTAACAACTTGATTTTATCCTTTGAGTTCAAGTTACATGTGCTATCCTCACAATCTTCAAACAATGTGATTTCTTATTTCTAGGCAAATATGTAATACACTCTGCACAAAAATAAAAAAGCTGGACTTCTATTTCAAACATGGGTATCCACTAAAAATAACATTTGATTGATTCATTCATATTACAGATTATTTAAAGCCAGAAAATATTTTGAGATAATAATGATTTAGTGATACAAGTCTTATGAATTAACTCATAGCCGGGAGGATAAAGCTGTGGATACATACCTTTTCCAAGGGCATTTGTACATGAGTAAATATAATGAACCCAACAGGAACTGGAACTTGGCTCTCTGATTAAAAATTCCAATCCATTATGCCTTACACAACCAACGCATCTAAGCTTACAGCACCTGGTATTCCAAAACAGTCACCCATCTAGATGCTAACCAGTCTTGATATTGATTTGGTGAACATATGGGAAAAAATGTTTCAATGTGAAGTGGCCATAAGCCTGGTAAAGTTTGAGATCTTCTAATCCAAATTTCTGTCTAGTAAGCTAGTTTAATATAAAATTCCATATTAGCTAGGTATGGGATATATTGCAGAAAATTTGAGTGGTAGTTTATTTAAATAATTATTTATCCAGCAAAACTAGAGCTTTGAGAAAAATAAAAGAAGATATATCAATATTATTGACAGCAAACAAAAAAAAAAAAAAAAATCATCATTTATCAATTTTCCCCCATTGAAAATTCTTTGCAAATATTGACTAAACTATAAGAAACAACAAGAATTGGCAAGAATAAAAGAATAGAAAATTTATTTTAAGAGCACCAAAACATTGGCAGTGTGCAGCAAGTTAAAAAGATTTCAGGCGAAATTTATATTTCAAAGGGAGACGTGAGTGAGCTGACAGTTTTATAAAACCCCACTTGGCATCAATCATAAAGCCACAACTCATTGTTCTCTGTCGCCACCAAAGTCTCCTCTGTGCATGACATTCGAAGAATCTGGCACCAAAGCAGAATCTATAGTTTCTCATCTGTCAAATCAGTGGACTTGTATTTATTTTTAAACAAGCCCACCAGGGAATAAAACTACTCTAACCAAAGAAGGCGGAGAAGACGAAATGTGAATAAAAGCATATTTAATCATATACTTGAAATATTCACCCACTGTATTTCCAGAGTTGGATTCCCAGTAGCGAATATGTGGCATCCTGCTATGATCCGCAAATCAAAGAGATAAATTTTTATTAGCTGCTCATTCTTGTCGGATGAAGAAGAAAGGTTTGGACAATTGTAAGAATTTATGTGTTATGGTTTGAAAAAACATAGGCGATGACATTGCCATTATTTCGGTGCAAAGTGAATTTTGTACAATGAGGAACAATTCTAGAAAGACAAAAGGAAAAAGTGGAACTAAGATGGAAAGGATGAATAGGAAGAAAACTTTGTGCTTTTTTTTTATATGTGATTTGTTTTTCATAATGATTTCTCTCTTTCTCTTCACTACACACACACACACATATATATAGAAATTTTTGTAGGTACAAAATTTAATCACAGAAATAAGTGTGAAGCTTGATATTACCAGACATATTAAAAAATGGCAAAGCAACCGGTTTTGCTCCTGCTCTTCAGGCTTCCACGGGAGATTTAATTTAAATTAAAAAACACAGAAAATGTACAATGAAAAGGAAATGTGGAGGAAAGAAAAAAAAATATGAACACAAGGAGCTAGAGACAAATGACAGCGAGTCCCAACAAACATTCACGCTATATATATATATATATGCTGACAAAACGAGAAATTTATACAAACTAAGTCCTCCTACACACAATAAATTACTCAAGAACAACATAACCAAAACATACAAAAAGGCACTCCAAACAACAGAACACGATATCAATAAGGAAGCTAAAACAATCGCCCAAAAATTAGACCTGGATGACCGAATAAGTTGTATTAGCAAGGCAGGAGCCTTTATCACACTAAAAGACCATAAAGAAAATTTCAAAACCAATCCTGCATGTCGACTCATAAACCCAGCCAAAAGTGAACTAGGTAAAATAAGTAAAACAATACTAGAAAGAATTAATTCTGAACTTAGGAATAAATTAGGAGTAAACCAGTGGAAAAATACGAAAACAACTATTGACTGGTTCCACAGCATAAATAACAAACAAAACTGCCAATTCTTACAATTAGACATAAAAGAATTTTACCCATCCATAACAGAACGTATGCTAGATAAGGCCATCAACTTAGCTCAGGAACAAGTAATAATACAACCAAGCGAAATCAACATCATTAAGCACTCCCGTAAATCACTATTATTCCACAATGAAGAAGCATGGATAAAGAGAGATGGGATATTTGACACTACAATGGGAAGCTTTGACGGTGCAGAAGCATGCAAAATCATAGGCATTTACTTACTAAACGAACTGAGCAAAATAATAGATAGAAATGACACAGGACTCTACAGGGACGATGGTCTCATAATCTTAAGAAACTGTAACAAACAAAACACAGACAAAACTAGAAAAGCAATAATAAAGATTTTTAAAAATAACGGATTCGACATAGATATAAAAACTAACCTAAACGAAGTAGATTTTCTAGATGTTACCTTCAACCTAAGAGAAGGCACACATAAACCATATAGAAAACCTAATGACAAACCACTCTACATACACACATCTTCCAACCATCCACCTTCTATAATCAAACAGATACCAAAATCGATTAACCGCAGGCTCTCTGACAATTCCTCCAATGAATCCCTATTTAACAAAGCTAAGAAAGACTATGAAACAGCCCTAAAAGATAGCGGATTCCCAGAAATACTCACATACTCACCACAGAATACAAAAAAGGCCAACAGAAGAAGAAATATCATATGGTTCAACCCACCGTACAGCAAGAACGTAAAAACAAACGTAGGGAAAATATTCTTCAAACTCTTACACAAACACTTCCCAGAATCAAGCACCTTACACAAGATATTCAACAAAAACACTGTAAAAATCAGCTACAGCTGCACCGAGAGCATGGCACAAATAATAAAAAAGCACAATAGGAAAATTATCAACAAACCACACGAACAAATTAAACCCACGTGCAACTGCAGAATAAAGAACGAATGTCCCTTAAACGGAAATTGTTTACAAAACAACGTAATATACCAAGCCACGATAAAATCACCAGATAATGAAGAAAAAGTATACATAGGAGTAACTGAAGGACCCTGGAAACAAAGAAATTATACACACAAAACATCTTTCACAAATAGTAAATATGCAAACAGTACAATGCTTTCTAAGTATATCTGGGAAATTAAAAACAAAACGAACATCACACCAAAAATATCTTGGAAGATAAGGAAAAAATCATCAGCCTACAATAACCAATCAAAAACTTGCAAACTTTGCTCGGAGGAAAAAATAGCAATCATTACTTTTCCCGACCAAAATAAATTATTAAACAAAAGATCCGAACTCATCTCAAAATGCAGACATGAAAATAAATTTTTACTACGTAACCTAAAAAATTAAAAACGGAAAAATAAAATAAAAACAAATAAATATACTAATAAGCAAAAATAACAAAAAAAAAAAAAAAAATAGAAATAAAACATAAAAAATACTATGTTACTTAAAAATCGAAAACCGAAAAAGAGAAAATATACAAGTAAAATAAATTAACCTAAATTCATCCAAGTAAATAAATAAACAAACCAATCCCAAATAAAGATAATCTATTAAAAACTGTTCCCGCCAAAATAATACTTAGAATGAACTACAACAATCAACCCCAAAACTGAACAAATAGCTTTAATTAAATTCCCAAACCAAAACAAAACTGTTAAATAAGTGATATAAACAAATTTTTACTACGTTAATAAATAAATAAATAAATAAATAAAATAAGAAACAAAAATAAAAAACAAGCAATATAATTTGACCTAAATAGATAAACAAACGACTTCCGGTGAAATAACCGCCATAACAGAATACCCACAATGCACCACTAACCCGTATATATATAAATAGCCGAGAAAAATAACAGCACACGTGGCCTGACGATTGCATATAGCATGAAACAGACTGTCGCCTCTAAGTGTTGACTTCTATGTTCACTTTTATATTTACACACGCTCTATCTCTGATATTGAGCACTTTATTCCATAAATATAGCACACCTTAAGACTATATTTCTTTATATATATATATATATTATATATATATTCATAGATACATATACAGGCACATGGCAGAGTGGTTAGAATATTCACTTTCTAACCATGAGACCCAGGATTGAATCTCATCACTTGCTGATGTTCCTGGAAGTGAATGGGAGGAATTGTGATCCCAGCATGGGACACCTTTGGAAAGTCCCTGAAAACAATATCATGGGTTGACCCAAGCCTTGTGAGTGAAATTGGGCAGATGGAACACTTGGGGGCCATCGATACCTGTGTTAGCACAAAGTCGCAAGTCATCATGACTGAGGGTTTGAATGTGCTGGCCTTGTTCAGATTGTTGATCATGCTAGATAACATGCTCTCTCCCAGAAACTGTAATTATGGTCTGCTCAGCATAGTTGCAGTATAAACCACAAGTGGGCTCAGCAGGTGTTGAACAAACACAAAATGTACCTGAGTGAGCATCTGCAGTAGGGATTGGCTAGCTTCCCTAGTAGACAAGTATCCTCAAATACAAGTCATCAGCTATATATATATATATATATATATATATATATATATATATATCAAATGGATTAAATCCGATAAATATTTAAATTTTTTTCTGTTTATACATTATTTTTAGAGTTATAATTTATGTAATGCTCTGTTTTTTAATTAAACAGCATTAATTACATTTACTGGCCTGAATGTTTGATAAATTTTGTTGAAAATATGTGCTCTCTGAGAGGAATCGAACCTGTAACCATGATGAGAATCATCATTTGATCTGACATGATGTTAAACATTCAGCCACAAAGAAGCATCTGGTTACCAAAGTCTGAATTACTGTTTATAAACACACACCTTTGGTGATATTTCTTGAACAATCATTTCTGCTCATGAAACACATGTTTATGTAAACAATAGCAACATATTATTAAATGGATTAAGTCTGACAATTATTCTCTGCTTATACATTATTTTTATAGATATAATTTATTTAAGTAAATGCTCTGTTTTTTAATTGTTTAGAATTTTTTAATTTGCATAAACTGAGTTAAGTATTAAAAGTATCAAAATAAGAAAAGTACTGGACTGCCATGCAATATCTACCATCCTATAAAGTATTGGATGATGGAGAATTTCCCCATAGATGAAGAGATTTGAATCAGCCAAAACATGAACTTAATTAGCCTAGCCAGATCAAGATTCTCATATGGATGTAATGAATGGCATTCAACTTTATACAACCTTTTTCTCAGACCAATGATTAAATATACTGTCAGAGTTCTTTAATCTAATACTCCATGGTCCATCAACTCCCATGGTCTGGTACTTTTTTGAATCAGCAGCCATTTTTGTTGAGTTGTCATAAGGGTAGTGCCTCATGTTTTTTACAACTTTCCTCAACAGCAGCAGAGTGTTTTTGTGATATGGGCTTGCTCATTTCTTATCTTTACCCATTCAGGGTAGTAAGTATATATTAATTTCTGGTTTTAGGCTTTTGTTTTAGCTTTTGTCTTGAATGAAACAAAACAAAAAACCTTTGTTTGGGAGCATTGTCATTTTATTTCCTTTATTAAACTTTGTTCTATCTTTGACAACACAGCAATAAATATGTGTAATGAGCCGGCAAGATTATGTTTACATGTTTTGTTTTTTTTTTTATCAGTGATTTATGGCATTTTCCATGTTTCAGCAGTGGCCTGGTTCCAAGTGTACTGGATTAAAGAAGTCAGATTGTAGCTTCACGTAAATTGTTGTGAGGTGTCAAGCAGGTGCTGTTAACCCCGCAAACAGAAAAATTATGTGGGATAATACGATAAAGGCAAGGATAACAAAGGCGAGGATTTCAAAATCTAAGCCAAATTTTATTTATCAATCTGGTGAAAGTATATACAGGAACTGTTTGGTGCAGTACAATCGTGAAGTCAGGGAGGGCCAGTTGAAGGATCGTTTTGGTTCAGGGCGGCGGCCCAGAGGCAGGTAGATGGAACAGCTGTATTTGAAGTCCAGTCGATCTCTGGATGTTCACCTTTAAGAGGACTGCATCGGCATTCACAAAGAGAAACGACCGGCATAGGCAGTGCTGAGGTAGCCTGTTCATCCTTAGAATGACGGTTGCATAAGATGCAGCTTGGTAGTCCTTAGAAGGACTATCACATGTAAGGTGGTTAGTTAGTTCTTAGAAGGACGATCACATAAGATGTGGCTTGGTAGTCCTTAGAAGGACTATTGCATAAGATTTGGCTTGGTAGTCATTATTGTTGCCTGGTTAACATCATTTGGTTGTTGACTAAAAATTACCTTCCACATTTTGAATGTTTACATGGGTTTCATTTGGACATCATGTGTATATAAATTAGTTTCCGGTCATTACTTTTAGTTAGGAGGACTTGTGTATGTTTATATTTCGTTTTGTTTTGCTTTTTGCATTTTGTTTTCTGAAAATGCTGAGTCACTGGAATTTAACGGTATTCGTTCTGTTTTCCGTGGTGACACTTTCAGACATTTGAGTAGCCGGCAGTAACTTCCGACCGAGCGTGATAGAATTAATTATTCAGATCTTATGAAGATTGGCACTACAGTCTCACAAACAACGACCTTTACTAATTAACAAAAACCACATCATTTGAATTTCACAGATATAAAAATCAAAAATGGGTAGCTCATAAAACTAGAAAGAAAATAATGATATTGTTGAAGGTTGTGGTGGTCAGAATCTGGATTTATCATAATATTCAACTCACCGATAAAGAAAAAGGAAAGAAGAAAGCAAATAAAGTGTAAATCCAAATTTTTATATTCCAGAAATAATTGTTGAGATTTATAAAATTCCTGCCCCCATAACTTTTTTTTTTTTATCAAGGTAGATTTTTGTATAACTAAGAAAAGTCAAGACAGAATAAGATTTTTTTACTCACTTCAACTTTTACATCTGACTGCTACAAAGATTCTCACAAAGAGTCACACTGACTACTAGATGCATTGTCCTCAAAGATGTCATAGTAGACACAGAATGTGCAGAAATATCTAACAGAAAAATGCTTGGTTTATTTCTAAAGTGTGTTACTGGAGAGATACAAAATTTCTAGAAATAATAAATATGTTTAAAAGCTGGATCTTTGGAGATTCTTAATTTTAATGTTTTAACAGCTGTATAATTTTTTTTTATCTTTCTCCATAAATTATAAGTTAATTAAATTTTAATTTAATCATTTTAAGTTTGTAATTCTAAAACTTCATCCAAATTATAATTCATTTAGTTCTGAATATTCCTTCAAATCATAACAAATCAAAATAATAATTTTTGTTTAATGTGCTGGCTTTGCTTGCAAGATGTAAATAAGAATGTGGTATTCCTTGACAAAATGCAGCAAGTTCTTGCTGAGTGGGAAATGTATACATTATTCATGGATTTTCCCCAATTGGTTTCAAGAACACACAATCATCTATATAAAGGGTGTTCCAATAACTTGGACTGATTTTAAACTTAATTCACATTTAAAAATTGGTCCAAGTTATGTTTATCAGAAGCATGTTTGTAAGTTTTATATTTTGTTGCAGTAAAAATTTTGACAAAAATGAAAACTATTTTAACATTCATTAAATAATTTACTGCATGTTTAGATACCATTTCCTCATCCAAATAAGCAAAATTTGAGACTAATAATAACCCCCAACTCAGAATTTTTGAACTCTCCACCATTTCTTCTCTTATTTGCTGTGTTTCTTCAGGTCGTGGATGATTATGGCTGTTCACAACTTCATAGTTCTTTGTAGCTCTTAGTAAGGTTTGACTTTTTTCTATATCTCCTTATCACTGTTCCACCAACCATTTACACAAGCTTGTTAAGTTGGTTGTTTGCAGCTTTTCTCCCTTGCTGCCAATGTCCTTTGAGTGTCAGATTCTCTAAGCCCTCTTTCCTCATTGTTTCCACTCCCTAGTTATTCCAACCCCCACTTTTATTCAAGACCTGATAGTAAGTATATGTGCAGTTATGTAAGTATTTTCACTTAACAAGGTATTTCCTAATAGTTTTCAAAACAATGATAACCAAGAGGAAATGAAAAGCACCCTGTCTTATAGTTTTGTGGGTACATCCTTGACACTGGAGATGCATGTGTAAAAATGTTATTTTTACAACTAAGACTGTTGATTAGCCATGCTTAATTCCATTGGCTGCATGAGAACGCTGCATCTTATATGTAAATTTCATGCAATGAATAAGCAAAAACCACTGTGATCCAAAGAGAGATCCAATAGACACAGTGGAACCAGCCTAGAAAATGAAGTTCAGCTCCATTTGAAAAATATCGCCATGACAGTGTTTTTATTAAAGATTCCTTTAGTTTTTTTTTTTTAAATGTATTTCTTATTACTATTGCAGCTGTGCTGACATTAGATAGTACTATAGAAAAAAAAATCTATTTACAATATAAGGTGAAAGCATTTTGATAGCATAGAAATGATCAGTCGGAAACAGTACTCAAAAGAGCGAAACATTTTGTGCAAAGGTGGAAGATGCTCTCATATCTAGTATCTTTCAATAATTCTAAACACTGTTAGTATCCTTTTAATAAAAAAAGAAATAATATATTAAGCTGTCCTGTGGTGAGACACATAGTATAATAATCAACAATAACTGAGAGGATTAATCAAATAGAAAGTCCGAATAAATGGAAAAGTGGCACTTACCTGTTGAGGGAACACTTTCCAGGCCATATCAATAGCTTTCATCATTACCTCTGGAAATCAAAAGCATAATTTATATAAAATAATGAAAGATATATTATTATTAGAAGATTTAGTTTATCAGTGCATAAATCAAAGATGACTTTATATATCAATTTATAATAACAAATGTCAAATACAAAACATTATTGAACACATTGCTCAATCTGTCTATATTTCTGAGATGAGGTATTATGTACAGTATTTACATTATTCGGACTATTGTCCTCATCTTTGTCGCCATATTTATCACAATGTTTCAGCCGTCAAGAACACATGGCACAGTGGATAAAGGTGTTGGTTAGTTCCAGTGACAGACCCAAAGAGTGTGAGTTCAATACCCGGTTAAGGCAGTGGAGAACTTTCAGAGGGAAAATTAGCAGGAGATAACTGATAACTGATATCCATCAAACATGGCACGTGGAACTAGAACAGTCTACCCCAGTGATCGAAATAAAGGGTTCAGTTCGAAATTCCAACCACCTGAAGAAGGCCGGAGCGTACAACGGCCGAAATGTTGTGATAAATATGGCGACAAAGATGAGGACAATAGTCCGAATAATGTAAATATTGCTCAATCTATAATATAAAATACAGAGTAATATTTAATATAAATAAGATAATTTACTTCAATTTTTCTGTACCTCTGATTCATGGTTTAATATACTACCATGATTTTGAGGTGTATATTTTATTTGAAAATTGGAAAAATACAATAAAAAAATAAACAAACTTTGCCAGATCATCTATAATATGTAAGCGTATACAAAACTGCAAATTGTAGATATAGCAAGAGATAAGTAAATTATCTATATATATATATATTTTATGCATCTTGCTTAAAAACAATTAAAATTCATTGTTAATTATATTTTTTTACTTTTACATTGCTTCTACACATTTTTCTGATTTTCTAGTTCATAATTGTAAATATATCTTGGCATATGAAAGCATTTTTGGCTCACACTGATTTTCCAAGACTTATTTCTTTCTTCTTGTCATCTGTTCAGTTTTTTTTTTTTTAAAGTATTGCATTTCATGTGTTGTCATTCATATTTCCAAGCAACCAAAAGTCAACAAAATTAAATCATTACTCAAATCCAACACGCTAAATATGTTTCATTTAAAAAAAAAAAAAACAAAAAAAAACAAAAAAAAAAAAAACAAACAATCTCTCAGGTGAATATGTGAAACACAATTTTCAAAAGAATTAAACAGATGACATTACAAACTGCAAAAATGTACTTGAAAATGGCTATTAGCCAAAAGTACTTATACATGGGGAAAATATATTCACAAATATGAAAGAGAAATCCAGAAAATTATTAGAAACACTGAAAAAGAAAATAAAAAATTAATCAACAAGGAATTTTCATTGGTTTTATCAGACATGTATAAATGAAAAATTATTTTCCAAATACTTCATATATATATATATATATATATATATATATATATATATATATATATATATATATATATTGTAGCATATCTACAGAGGATAATGGGAGTGTCCCAATTCATATAAATACAGTAGTAAATACTGTATGTTGGTCTACAGTTGGAGATTCATTGTGAAATTCACTTGACTCACTTCTAGCAGTTGACTACTACTTTTACACATCATTGGTGAATCTCATATGTGTTGTTCTTGTCCTAAGTATTATCATTCATTACCAACGTTCATTTGATTATTCTATTCAGTAACCTTCTCTAGGTTACAACTTATATATAATTTTAACATTTTGAATGTATTCGAGTAGATGCTCCAATTATATATTAAACAGTATATTTATTTACTTGTGTCTACCAATATCAATATTCAAGAAACTTCTATAGTCACAGATCTTCCAAAATTTGTTCATATCTGCACAGTTTTGTATCCAAACATGAACATAGTGATTTTTGTAAAGGCGAGAGAAGTAAAATAGATAACAGTTGACCATAGGCTTGAAGGTGTTAAGATTATAGTGATCAGGGAAGCATCATCACCAGAGTCTGTTCTTTAGAAGAAGCTGTCCAAATGGAACTACCATTTTACCAATGGCATATGAAGGGAATATGGATTATGTGAGTTTTAGTTGTGAAGGTCTGAACTGGTAGAACTAATGAATGTAGCTCCTCTGAACATGTGTCATGGAAATAGCAATGAAGTAGTGACAGGTTTGTGATAAGGGATTGTAGAAGAGAAAATAATTAATCAGTCACGTAATGCTTTTGAACTCTATCAAGTCTGGAAAGTAGACTGTACAGTCCTAAAAATGAATAAGATTCACAAAGCCAAGTATTCTGCATAGTTCCTATCACAACAACACCAAATTTATTCTAAACATCTCATTCAATTCAAAATAACTAAAATAAAGGTATAAGGAAAATTTTAACTAATTCCCTATTTACAATTTCATGTCAGGTGAGGTTTCTAATAATATGATTTTTATGTATAAATTTAAAGTTTTCATATGATTCATTGATATTAATTTTATTTTTAAAATATTAAAAATAATATAACATGGAAGAATGCAAAAAAGAGATTGTCAAAAGATAAAAACTACATATATTTCTGCAAACTTACCATAAATGTATTGTTCTGCAAACACATTTAGTTAATGCAATGTATTAACAAAAAACTCCACATGACATGTAACTGAGAATGTGTGCGTGTGTATATATATATATATACACACACACACACACATTCTCAGTTACATGTCATATATATATATATATATATATATATATATATATATATAGTTTATGAAAAACTAGGTAATCCGTATGGGTAAACTGAAGGAGGATAAAATCCAGAGAGCTCAATGTAAATCCAGAGCAAATAATTTAAATGTGTCAATGTCTGGACCTCCTCAAGTAATTTTAAGTATGAAAGAATAGAAATATTAAATTACATCTAACTCACTAATGTCTTCTTCTCTCTCCCCCCTCACTTCCTCACTTTGTTAATTTACATATGCTTAATACGGCCCGTCAAAAATGTGTCAATTTCTTTTCATTTTTTGTTTCAACCTTTAGAAGTAAAGTCTGATGATCCACAGTCCTTTAAAAGGGTGTGGTGAAATAATTTATTACATGGAACCTTAAAGTGGTCTGTTTTTATTAAATTATATATATATATATATATATATATAGAGAGAGAGAGAGAGAGAGAGAGATATTAAATATGGATAGGAATCTGACAAAATGATAGGATAAAGAACAAGTAGGAAACAGATCTTAATCTAACATATTTCACTTTATTAAAGCTTCATCAGAATTCAATACAGAAATGATAAAATTGATATATATATATATATATATATATATATATATATATATATATATATATATTATTATTTTTATTATAAGTAGATAGAATAAAAACATTTTTAAATTACAACACAAAAGCTTTCATGTTTCAATACTTTGATTGTACTTCTTCAGATGATGGTAAGTTATATGCAAGTTTCGTTGAAAATGACTGACAAGGTGTTGCGGTTAAGTTTTTATATAGTTTGTCATGTGACCTTACAATATTTTTCTTTTCAGAACATAAATTATATAAAGATAAAAATTATATAACAAACTCATAACATCTACAATGTAGGATCCCTGAAAATTAACAAAATTATTGGAGGTTATCAACCAGGATACCTATGCAGAAATGTTAAAATACACAAACATGGATATTCATTATGACCTATTATTTCACAGATGCCAACACCTATATACCAATTGTCAAAATTCCTCAATGATATTTTTACTCCATATCTATCTACCAATTATAGCATCAAATCAACTCATGAATTTCTTCAAATCCATAAAAAACTACAAAACAAAACCAAGGCATTGAAGCATAACTTTATGTAGAAAATTTATTTACAAATGTGCCTATCAACAAAACCAATGATGTATGCCTTAACTCTGTATATAAAAATAATTCAATTCCACCTCAAACCTAATGTTCTTAAAAAAATTATTGCATGCCTGGACAACTAAAATCTGCTTTTATGACTATAAATGTAAAACTTACATTCAAACTAATGAAATCAGTATGGGAAATCCTCTTGGTACATGCTTCTGTAACTAATACGTGTTCCATATATAAAACATGGTATTAAAAAAAGTTACTAAACCAAAAATAAATATCTGCTATGTAGACAATATTTTTATTTTAGCTGAGAACAAAAATGAGGTGGAACTCGAAACTACCTTTGAAAAACTTTTTTCCTCATCTTTACCTATGAACTTAGCTAAAAAATAAATTCTCATTCTTGGATGTTCTTGTGGAGTCTAGTAATAATACCCTTCTTTGTTATATAAAAAACCCACAAGCAAAAACTCTTGGCATCTTAATTTTAATAGCCAATGCCCTCTCAGATATAAAATATGAGTAATTAAAATTTTGTAATGAGAGCACACGAGAATTCATCCTCTTGTTCACTTTCATTTAAAGAACTTAATGACGGGAAACAAATGTTTGTTAATAACAGTTTTCCAAACATCTTATAGATTACCATATTAGACTTTTTCTAAGTTAACCAATAGTAACAATGAACATACTGAAAAAAAATAATAACATTAACAATTTCTACAAAAATCAAATGCATAGTAACTATATGCAAGATGAATCTTCATTTAGAAACATTATAAGTGAGTATAAAATGGCAAAATTCACTCACAGACTTCTTAAAAGACAGAGAGCAAGCAACATATTCTTCCGATGAAGTGTTGGTTGAAAAGAATGCTTTAAGAAGAATGCTTTCCTGCATTTTTAAATCTCCCTCTATCTCTCTCTCTCTCTCTCTCTCATATATGTGTGTGTGTATGCGTGAGCGGTACCTGAAAAGTTCACAGACCGACCAAGATATAAATGTAAGTAGCAACAGCAGTTGGTAGAGTAAAAGATATGCAAGTGTGTCAGAATACAACAGCTATATAGATATAGATATAGATTTGTTATGAAATATGGACCAAATTTCCACTATATTTTTGGTCAAGTTTAGTTAAATAGTTATTGGAAAAAGGCAGATACCATCTTTCTTTTTTACAAATAAGATCCAAAAGAAACCAATAACCATCAATTGTAAGAAAGAATGTATAGACATTAGGAAGAGGAACAGTCAAAGATGTGAGCTACGAAGTGGAGAAGACAGAATCAAGCAAGAACAGAAATTTAACTATGCAGGAAGCATTATAACAGATAGAGGGAAATGCATTGCACTTTACACATCATTGGAAAATCTGCTGGTGCATTGTAATAATGAAAAATGTCTTCTAAAAGCTAAGCAAAATATTAGAAAACAGGAAAATTACACTGAAACCCAAGAAATGTGAGCTGAACTGATATGTAACATCAATATTCTGGTATGGCATTGAATACTGAACAATTTCCTCACAGATGAAGCAAAAGAGTTATTGTACAAAAGAATATCATAGACAGAACATGAACAATGAGAAAGTTTTAAGGTCTTCAAATATTTGATAACACAAGATATATTGACAGGAAAAGGCAAACAGTGAATAAGCTACCTGATGAGTTTGTGTAACTGGATATTTTTTTAATCATTACACTCCCAATGCAATGTGATGATGCCATTAAAATGCAACTAATTACTGAGAGTGAAAGAAAATGAAAAAAATATTAGTAATAAAAAGGTTTAAAAAAAAAAAAAAAAGATGGCAACTGATGCTACATTTAAATTTTTAAAGATTGTAGTTGACAGGAAAACGGGAAACCAGAAAAAGAGTTCTATGTTTGAAAAGTGCAAGAAAAGAAACTATTAAAATAGAACTTATGGTTACACCTTGCTATTTCAACAGTAAAATGATGAGCCCTCTCTGACAATCTAGTACTAGACTTAAATTCATGAAGTCGTACGAAAGAGGAAAGCTCTTCAGAACAATTGCCATGAAAATATTTATACAAATAGCACAGGTATGCTACATTAGGACAGTGACTGAAGCTGAGATATCAGGTCAGGACTGATAACACTGCAGATTCTTCACTGGGTTTTTTCAAGAATCTCAAGATTTATAGCAGAAGCAACAGACCAGATGTCACAACAATATTCAATCCTGAAACAAAGGTTAGTCTTATTCAAGATAGATTTTGGTGAGAAAAAAAAAACATCTGGTGCAGTTAGCCAAATTTCCTAGCAGCAGACCTTTCAATTAATTCAATATAATCATTCGATTTCATGTCAGCAGGGAATGTTAGCCCAAGAAAACACAATGAGTCGGTGTAATGGAGGTTAGCATCAGCCATGCTGATGGGAGGCAACATGGCAGAACAGGAACAGGGATTAAGGGGATATTTTTAGAGCTGCAAAGGATTGGAAGTTTTGGAGAGCTATGATTCTTGACATCCTGAAGAGACACAACATAAAAAAGTTAAAGGCTATCAATTTCATTTTTTTCCCTTAAATTTTGTAACAAACAATTGAGAAATATGCGTATTACACTAACTGAATGAACAAAAAAATGACAGCAGCCATTAATTGCCCTTGGGTTCTGTAAAATATATCTTGTATTAACAGAAATCATCATTCAAAACTGAAACAGAGCAAAGCAACATAATGTATTAAATTAAATCCATCAGATAGGATTTATCTTTACTTAGCCTGTGGAATAAGAGAATATGTGGTCATAAACTTGCTAATAAAGGTTAACTATGTAAATAGACCACAAAAAAAATCCAGGTCAACCATTTTTCAAATTAATAAAATAGCCATTATCTGGAAGAGTAGCAAATATAAAAAAAGCAAATTTGAAAACAGTTAAAAGCAAACTAAACAACACAAATTTGTCAGAAAATAGACAACTGACATGTAGAAAATTTTTATTAGTAGAGATGAATGGAAATTTGAATTGTTTACTCTTGCATCCAGAATGTAGACCACGAGGAAGGTAGAGGTGATAGTCCATGGCAGTAAGGAGAGTGAATGGAAAATCAACCTGAACAGATGAAAATGGTTAGGTAGTGAATTTTCATTGTCTCCCAACCTTCCTTAAGTCTCTTTTTGATTCATGACCAACTTGAAAGAAGAATTCCCACAATGAGTTGCCATTAGTTTCTGCAGTAGACTGACTATAAGACCAAGTTTGTCCTACTATTTAAACCACAGCTTGGGGGGGGGGGCAAAGGACTATTACTTTCTGAAGTGTATTTGCATGTGTGTGAATGTAACAAAATCAACTGGAATTCAAATTTGGCTTTCTATATATGAATATTGTCAGAGGCAATTGTAAGGTATAAATACTAAATACTAAAGGTAACAGGTATTTCACTGATAGGCAAATAAATCAAACATTGTAATTTCCAATTTGCATTATGTAAATATATCTTGAAACTTTTTACCAATGTCAGTTGGTTAACACTAACTGTATTGTAAAAAAATTGGCTTGCATAATAAAATCTGATGTGTTGAAAGTTTGCTTCGTTAAAGGGTACACCCCCCTCCATTTATCATTTTCAAATTCTATAAATTTGTCAAGCTTAAGTGCCACCACTGACAGCTTTTAAGCAAGCCAACAAAAGATCTCTGCCCAAGAACAAATACAAGGACAACCTACCTGTATACCTTGTACTACTCAGCAAAGATCGATTTTGAAAGCCAAAGAGTTCAGCCAGCTCAGCAAATTCTGGAAACTTCTCGTCCCAACAAACCTGTTGATGCAAAAAAAAAAAAAAAAATTAAAGAAAATTAATTTGTTACTGTCACATTTCCTATGACATATCTGGTTGGGATGACTTTCTTTTTATATGTTGTTACAGCCAGGTATCCTTTGAGGCTCAATTTGGCACTTGGTGACTATGAAAGTACCTTCTCGATCAAATCTGGTTATAGTAAATGTTTGATCAAATGGGGCATCAAGCCACGTGAAACTCTTTGATAAATGTTCATTAGTCTTATTTTTAAACTGTGACCTCTGTTAAAAATGGCAAAAAATAGATTTAGTTTTTAGTTGTTCAAAGTTGAAATTTTTAAGACATTTATGTAATACTAATGTTTCTTAAGTCCTTTCAAAATATATTTCTAGTTCAGTGTAATATTATCTTGGTAACATCTAATAAGAATATGAGACTAAATATTTAAAGTGTTAAATTATTGTTGGATTCTGTCAAATTAATATCATCTGTGAGGGTGTCCTGTTTCAGAAATGGACATTCAAATCTTACAAGGATGTAAGGGACTAACTCTTTCCCCTCACTGGAAGGGCTTTATATAACTTCCTGTTATTTGGTTGTTTTGTGTGTGTATATCCTAAATTCTGTTGGGCTGACTTCCTGTTTATACATTATCATGGCCAAACATACTTTGAGGCTGGATTCTGCACTTGGTGGTTATGAATATACATTCTAAAACAACTGAACACTTTTGAGGTTGTTGTGTGACACTGTTTTCAAAGTTTCACTGTTGGTATCTCTCAGGATGAGCCCAGTACATAATGAAGTCACTGCATATCAACCCCTCCAAACATTCAGGCTCTGTATTTCCTGGCAATATTCACATACTACATCAGTATTTTTTTTTTTTTTTTTTTTTTAAGAAACGATTGAAGTATGATGATCAATCACAATTTCTTCAGTCGTATAAAAATATTTTTTGATGATGTAACATTCTAATATACAAATTTCTTTAGGGTTAAATAAGATAATTTATACAATTCAAATGATGCATGAATATCTGAATGAAACAAGCAGACAACAAACAATGACTAGAAACTAAAGCTGAGCTCAGAAAACAAGAATTAGCATTTAATGAGATGTAAATCTGTATTCCTCATCCTCTAGAGCCAATTCAACCAGGATTGTGATTTAATGATTAGTCTACAAAATATAAGCAGCAGACATCATTGAAATTTATTCCCAATCCATGCCACTTGCTTATCACTGATAGAATATAAAAATATTACTACAAAAAAATAGGAAAGATAAAATGAAAGAAAAACTAGTTAAAAATTCATATCAATAAATAATCAATAAAAAATAGGTAACTTAAAACTAATATATATATTACTAATAGGTGCACAACAAATAATATAGTTCACAGTAAAATTGGATAATGAAGAATGTTGCTATATGACTTAAGGATATTGAATTCAAGTTCAAATCTTGTTAGAAGCTTTTCCTTTATTTCTACCCCATAATGTTTTGTTAACAGTTGTAATATGTAAAAAAACCTGAGTATTCTTATAAATTCCTAAAAATACCTGTGAATCCATGAAAATTTCATGGATTTTAACAATTAAGACATCATCATTAGCATATATACAGGGTGTCTCAAATTAAGACATCGTCTTTAGCATATATACAGGGTGTCTCTTTAAATATTAAGAGTTAATAATACATTACTGTGATGTGAGAACTTATATGGATGAAAATATGCAAAACAGATGGATTGAAAGAGGGACAGTTGAATGCCCACCTAGATTCACCAGATTTGATACCCTGGGATTTCTTTTTGTGGGGGTTTCTAAAAGACAAAGTTTACAGCAGGAAACCTGAAACAATTGCTGAAATGAAAGTAGCAATTGAAGAAGAATGTGCTCAAATACAAGAGGAAATAAAACTGGATGTTTGTAGGGGTCTATTTCTTCCAGATATGAAAAGTGTATTAAACAGAACAGCAACCAGTTTGAGTACTTCATGTGAACTCATCATTATATAAACATTCTGCCATTGCCCCAAGTAATTTTTATCTTATTAAAGTTAATTTTCAATGTTTTTTTTTACTCTCAAATTCTTTAAATGTGTATTCTTTCTCTTGTATTAATCTTATTTATAAGTCACAATATATAAATTGAATAAGTTATAACAATTCAAAGAGTGTATACATCATTTTGGGACACCCTGTATTTCTGCAATTACTGACAGTGTTAATTCATTGATCAGAAATTGATTCAGATAACTGGGATCAACTAGCAATTTCTTCTAGAAATTTCTCCAATGAACCCTTTGTTTTTCTGGCCTTTAAATTTCCATCCATTGATATAAAAGTGTGTTTGTTGAGCAGCCTACAAGTCGTTTAATGCCCAAATTTAATTTTCTTGGGAGCATTGGTGATTTCATTACAAAAATTTATTGCTGTTAATTTTTTTTTTTTACTATGAAAATATATTGGTGGTAATTTTTACTATAAAAACCTCTTTTTATACTGTCATAGTGTTTTGAACCCAGTTTAGTCGGTTAACTATTTACTCATATCTGGGACCCTAACTGGAGAACAACAGCAATTAAAAGGTGTTTCCATACTTCTCAAAATTTCATTAACAGAGGCTTTGTTGCCGCATGTAGTTGATCATCATATCCAGGATTAGATTGATATAAAAAGTGGATTTTTTAAATCTTTTGAACAGAGTGGAAGTGACCGAAGAATTCAGTGAAAATGCAAATTAATACACATACAAAAAGAGATGAAACAATGTTAGAAACATACCAAAACCATTTTAGGATTAAGCCCGGATTGCATGATAGTAGTCTGAAATGTGTTTACAACAGCATTGTGGTCAACACCTGAATTAAAAAAACAAAAAAACAAAAAAAAACATTGGTATCATATTGCAGTGAGTGTTTGTGTGTAATTGATACTAATTGTATGAAATTCCTTCTAAGGGTAACAATGGTTTCTTTTTGGAAAGAACAGTATGTGCAAGAGTAGATCTTAGGCGAACAAGGAGTTGCTATCTGTCTATATTTCTGAGATAAGGTATTGTAATTATTTACTTTGTTTGAACTGTTGTCCTCATCTTTATCATCATGTTCACAATGTTTTGACCCTTGTATGCTCTGGCCTTCTTCAGGTGACTGGAATTTTGAAGTGAACACTTTATTTCATCCACCAAAGTAGATTGTTCTAGTTCCATGTGCCATGCCTCCTCCAAGATTTTGTTAACCACTGCAGTAGCTAGGGACTGATCTTTAAGGACACACAGCTCAGTGGATAAATGTGAGGGAGATAACTGAGATATTCAAAAGAGGCATGGCATGTGTAACTAGAACAATCAACCCTGATGTATGAAATAAAGGGTTCAGTTTGAAATTCCAATCACCTGAAGAAGGCCAGAGCATACAACTGCTGAAATGTCATGAGCATGACAATGAGGACAACAGTCCAAACAATGTAAATAATGTAAGCAATATTAGCCGTTTTCTTTGAAAACATATGGCATTCACTGATCAATCAACCAGTGTTGCTGTCAGTTGAAATTTATGAATTCTTCCACTTGAAACAATTTTTCAGAAAATTAGGTTTCTCAAGTCTGCTGACTGGTAACAATCTTTCCAGTATTGATAGGGGTTTCCTTCCTAACTTGTTGTTTGGAGTAGTGTGGAATGTCAACATTTTCATTATGTCATTATTTTCTCTTTGAGTTATATGTAATATCCATTTCAGTTTTTGTTGCTGTTGAAAGTTATCAAAGGATGTAGTTTCTGTTATTTCGTACCGTTCTTTGTGATTCTGTAGCACCAGTCTATGAGGTTCAAAGAAGCATGGTCTTCACATTTGGAATAATACATTCCCCTCCCACTCAGTCTGGGAAACTGCTCTGCTGGACTAAACAATAAAATTATAAATGTGAAGACAAGAAAAAGAAAAAATTTAATTTTTTGAACACTAAAGAGATAAGATAATTATAAGATATGTTGGACTTCTTGAAATTATTTAGGAATAAATATTATTGCTATGAAAGCTTTTTTTTTCTTTTTTTTTTTTTTTTTTTTTACTTCAGAGAAATATTTTTAGATCCATTATTAAATTAAAATATACATGCACACAGGGAACATGTACATAGAGAAATAATTTGAATGAAACTTAAACAACATCAGTATCATGAAGACTAATTTCTCTTTTTGTCTGATAACAACCCTTGGATAACAGGGAAAGAGTATAAACAGAAATATTTATCCCTTTGTGTTGTAACCTAGGGAAGGTTATTGAATAAAATAGTCAAACAAAGGTTGGTAATGAATGATAATACTTAGGACAAGAACAACACATATAAGATTCGTCAGCATGTATAAAGAAGTAGTCAACAGCTAGAAGTGAATCAAGTGAATTCCACAATAAATCTCCAACAGCAGACCAACATACAGTATTTACTACTTTATTTATGTGAATGGGGAGATACCCATTATTGTCTGTTGGTATGCTACAACACTTTGAAATTATTTTTATGATGTCTTCTGTATTTAAACTGAATATATTTTTTAATGAGTGTTGTATTTTAAATGACCAAATTTGAAATTTGAGTATCTTGTCATCAGTGAAACTGCAGATACAAAACTAGTTAAGAATAACATATAATTGTTTACTTATAAAACTATGCCTAAAATAAAGTTATTTGTTGCAAAGACCCAAGCTCATCCCTGTTGAGGCTCTGTGGGTGTTGAACAAACAAAAAAATGTGTCTGAGCAAGCGTCTGCAATAGGGAATGGCTAGCCGCCCTAGCAGACTGGCATGCTAAGAAACAAGCATAGATCATTGTATATTTTACACTATATTCTTCACAAAAATTTTATTTGGACAGAAAGAAGGGATATTGCCAAGATGAACAATTTTCAGATCCCTGCTTCTTGGTGAAAACATGAAGAAATCAAGGGAAATGAATTCAACTCACCTGGAATAATGACAATAGGTGTTGTGAATATCTTATGACCTCTAAATGTATTATCAACCAGGCTGACTGGTTTAATCATGTCATCAATATGTCCATCTGCAATTAAATAAAAATACTGGGTTAACATTTTGCTATAAAGTCAGCCTTAATATAAAAACAGGAAAAAAAAAGCAGAGAAAAACAGTAAATCAGGATCAGGCAAACCTGCAGCCCACCTGATCATTTTATACAGCTTGCAAGAGAAAAACAAACATTTTATCAAAATCCATTTTGGTATTATTTGATTACATGTTTCACAAAAGAGTAATCTATTCAGAAGTAAATGTAATAAAGTTCTATGCTTACACGTTCTTCTCTTGAACATCTTACTTGTGGAACTCTCTGAAATTTAGGTGCTTCTTTATTATAACAGTCAATCATTAAATTATTAGAATTTTCAAATCTAAAATAATATCGTTAAATAAAAAAACAGTCATAAGATAACTAAAGAAATTGTTAATGTTGTGTTAGGTTGGTGCAAAAACAATGTCGTTTTCTAACATATGTTACTATGTGAGAAAACGACCTTATTTTTGCACCAACCTAATAGCTGTCTAGTACGAAGATGGCAGGAAAAAAGATTTCAAATTATTGATAGCTAGAAATTTTCGCAACACATCGATGCGTGTTGGAATCCTCACAGTATTTAGTATTGTTGAAGTTATTGCTAACATTTTTTGTCGAGATTTACAAACTCTACATTTCATTCAATTTCGCAAAGCAATCAATGAAATTTGAATAAGCTGATTTGTTTAGAAAAATACTTTGACAAAAGCCGTACTTCATGGTTTAATAATTTCTTTAATTTCATTTTATAGAACTTCATGGTAAACAATATAAAGAAAATTTTTTTTTTTCCTTTTCAACAGTGAAGAATAAATTCTTAGGATTTCTTACTTTTGAGCATGCAACATACAACAGGTCATGTGTAAATATTTCTTTCTGGAACTTTTTTAAGTGTTTGGCATTGTGATTTGTTTTCATGAATGCAGGGTGAACTGGAAACTGGATTCTTGTACATAAAAAACTTAAAGAAAAGATATTATTAAATAAGTATTTGTTATTTTAATCATTAAATTACTTTTGAATTAGTGGAAGTAGTTTGCATGTTAAATAATAAAACTTAATTTTTCCAAAACAAAATAAATGTAAATTTATTGTAGTATGCATCCTAGTAAAACCAACTGTACTTTTTACCCACTTACCTGCTTGCACTTCTCCCCAAAATTTGGTTTGCATGGTTATTTTAGAGGGTGTGATGAATGGATTAATGGAAATCACAGAATATAGCATGCAGATTAAACATATTCACCAGGATTAAACTATCAAGTAAAAAGACTTTACACAAGAAATAGTAGTTGGAAATCATTCCTGATCGTAAAGAGAGGCATTAATGCAGAATAAAGATTTCCGACAAGAAATAAAAATAAAAGTTTAGCAAATATTCAAGTAATATGATCATATTTAAATATCATATTACTTTTCTATTTTTACTAAAATCTGACAGCAATCTGTTTATTTGATGATATTTCAAAGCTATTTGGACAAACATTTGAACTGCTTCTTTTTTTAAACTTAAATTATAATCTCCATATTGGGTTTGTAACAGTTCTTCCTGTCAGTGTCTGCTTGTCTGTTATATACAACAACAATTGCACAAGTCTGAAGTTGCTGCAAAACTGAAACATTAACATAAAAACTTGTCATCTTTTTAAATAGCCTAGTCAAGTGTTACTAGCAGACAGAGAAAACAAATTACAAGAATTCTGTGAGAAGAAAGGACTAAACATCAATTGTATGACGACTTAATGACAATGGTTATTAGCAAAAGGAACAGCATGACATGCAAATTACAGATTAGAGATACCGAAATCAAATAAGTGCAAACATTTAGATATCTGGGAATCATATTAACAAAGGACAGAAGGTGCAAAATGGAAATCCAAAGGCACATTGAAATAACAAAAGTTGCCTTCCAAAAAATGCGCAAATTATTAAGAAACAGAAAATTTTGTTAGAAACAAAGAAAAGAGTACTGAAATTTGATGCAATATCAGTCTTCCTGTATGGCAATGAATACTGGACAATCTATTCACAGATGAAGAAAAGACTTGAAGCAACAGAAATATGGTTCTACAAAAGGATGCTGAGAATATCACAGACAAAAACGTGAGCAACAATGAAGTTTTAGATACAATGGCAAGAAAAAGGATACTTATGCTTAACATCAGGAAGAAATAGTTAAAATTTCTGGAGCATGTAAGGAAAGAGGGCTTAGAAAATTTGATACTCACAGGAAAGATTGAAGGTAAGAGAGACAGAGTAAAGTAACAGAAACTATCTAGTGAGCTTGTGAAAATGGATGGTGGGACAAGGTTTGGAAGGGATGGCAAAAAGCAAAAATTATTAAGAGCTACAAAAGAGAGGAAATCATGGAGAGCGCTGATCACCAACATCCTGAATGGACATGCACATAGAAGAAAAAGTCAAATGAATTTATTTCTACAGATTACATTACAGGCAAAAAGTTTGGGGCCCACTGTGCATTTCTTAAAAAAAACAAAAAAAAAACACACCTTAAAATATTTTTGTATTTTTTTAAAGTAAACGATACTATGTCAGTAACTACAGTGCATTTGTTTTTATTTTAAGAAAAAATAAGCTCTTAACTATTAAAAACTACAACAGCATCATATTTTATTTTTGTCAATAAAACCATCACCTGTTTTAATTGCAGCTTTACCAATTCTTGGCATTCTTTCCAACAGTCTTTCAAAAAAAAAAAAAAAAAAAAGTAGATGGCAGACCTCAAGCATTCTTCAAGCACTCAAAAAGCTCACTCTCATTCTTTGAATATTCTCTTTGATGTAAGAATAGCAAGAAATTCAGGGTACCCACCAAACCCTTTGGTACAGGAGAATCATGCTTTTATTTGACATACGTATGTTTATAATTTGTTTTTTTCTCTCATTTTTTTTTTTTGTGGGAATGTCTTCTTTTTTTCTTTTTTTTTATTTAATTTTAAACTTACAAATATGTGTAGGTTTCAACTAATGAAATTAAAAGTGGATATGACAAACTAATATTATAGGGTAAAGTCATATTAAGTATTAAAAAATATTTTTCCACGGCTACATTCACTGAACAAATATGGAAAGAAAAGAAAAAAAATGTATTTCTTTAATACGTACAGTCACAAAATTCCACATAACCTTCGTATTTTAAACAGAATTCACGTCTTGCATCATTACGATAAACCATGGGATCTGGTCGGACTTTGGTTCCTTTCACTGTAATAGACAGACAGACAGACAAATGAGGCAGATGAGATTAGAATGGATACAGTTAGTGATTGGTAGTCAAAGACAATGATAGTAAATAGTAAGTAAAATAAACAAAAAGGAACATATGAAAACAGAGACTGATAGATGTTAATAAGGAAAATGTCAGACAGCCATGGAAGAGACAGGAAACAAATAGAAATTGAAGAGAAATTCAAATGCAAAAAGGAGACAAATCAAAATGAAAGATTCTATGACTGTAAACATTTGAGGAGGAGGTGCAGTAAAGTTCACACTCTGACCCACTTTCTAATATCTGACCAAATACTTTTTTTAACAGACATTTTGGTGTGAGAAATTTTTAACACTCCCTTGTACACATACACTCAAACAAATACATACATACATATATATATATATATATATATATACATATTATGAAATGGATTTAAGCCAACAATTATTTAACATATTTTCTGTTTATATGTTATTTTAATAAATACAATTTATTCAAGTAAATGCTCTGTTTTTTTGCTTTTTTTGTTAATTAAACAGTATTAAATACATTTACTGGCCTGAATGTTCAAGGCATTTTGTCGGAAATAGGCGTTCTCCAAGTGTATTTGAACCATATATGATTTCATTACTGTTGGAGAACGCATATTTTCTGTAAAATTTCTCAAACATTCAGGCTACTTAAATAAATTGTATCTATTAAAATCATGTATAAACAGAAAATATATTTAAAAAATATTAAACAATTAAATATATTAAATAATTTTGGGACTTAATCTATTTCATAACATGCTGTCATTGTTTACATTAAGGTACATCTCTTGAGCAGATATGATCATTCAGGAAAGATTGTTGAAGGATTATTGTTTAAAAACAATAATTAGGACTTTGCTAACCAGATCCATCTCTATAGCTAAGAGGTATAGCACCTCAGATCAAACAACAGTACTGTACAGGTCACAGGTTCAATTCTTGTTGAAAAATGCATATTTTCTATAAAATGTTTTCAACATTCAGGCCAGTAAAAGTAATTAATACTGTTTAATTAAAAAACAGAGCATTTACTTAAATAAACTGTATGTATTAAAATAATGTATGAAGAGAAAAAAAAAAAATATATATATATATAAATGCATGTATGGTTGTATATATATATATATATATATATATAATATGCACATATCTAATATATATATATACATACATATATATATATACACACATACATATATATGCACATGCATATACATGCACATGCATATACATATATATATACATACATATATATATATATATATATATATATATGCACATGCATATACATATATGCATACATGCACATATATATATGCATACATGCACATATATATATATATATATATATATATATATACGCACATGCATATACATATATGCATACATGCACACAAATATATATATATATATATGCACATCATATTTTATCATACAGTCTCAGTTACGGTGGACTGGTCATGTCTTGAGAATGTCTGATGACAGGATACCCAAGATCCTAATGTCCATCCAGTTAGATCAGGGCTACAGGAATGTAGGACATCCATGGCTAAGATACAAAGACAAGCTGAAAAGCAACTTGTCAGCAGTCAATATACCACATAATACCCTTGAGCGCTTAGCCTTGGAGCGGGTAGAATGGAGGTTAACGTGTTTTAGTGGACTCAGCAATTTTCAATCTGCTTGTCTGAATCATCTTCAAGAAGTGAGAGCAAGATCTAAAAGGTCAGCCTATCTCATCTCACAATCACTAGCGGGTCTTAAATGCCACTTAAGATTATTGCACAAAATTTCATAACCGAATCAATAAGCTGTCAGATTCACATACGTTGAAACCGACAGGAGAGTTCATTATTATTATATATATATATATATATATATATATATATATATATATATATATATGGTATATTTAAGCAGCAAGTATTCATCTAAACAAGTCTGATTAAAGAGGTCTGTCTGCTGAATTTTTTATATTTTTCTAATTTTCAGATAAGGTGTTAAGTATTTTGCTCAAAGATGTGGATAAACTGTCCAAAGTCATAATTTTGTTTAATTAGTTTTGGCTTTTGCAGTTATTATTGATTGGTATTGATCTGTGTCGTATTTAGAATTCCTTTCTCTGCATCCTGGTATTTTTTGGGAAGCTGGACTTTTGATATCGTCTGTAATGATTTCATGTATAAATTCTACTGGGAAGAAGGCTGCACAAAAAGAATGCGATTTATTTTATATTTTAATTTGTTAATTAATGTTTTTTTATATAATTTATTTTTATAATAATAATAATATACACACTTCAAGATCCAAACTCCTTTTATTTAATGAAAGCTGTTTTATTTTGTATAATAATAACTTCTGGAGTTCTGAGCCTTTCCTTGCATATGGTGTTGTAGAATATTTTGGTGTTATCTACTAGTATTGGTCTTATGTTGATAGTTGTATTTTGGTCCTTCATGATATCCTGGTTGATGTGTGCATGGATTATACTGAATTTCAACAGGTGACAGGTCAATCTGCAAAAAAATGTGGTGCATGCATGTCCAATGTAAGTATTTAATGTTATCTTTTGATTATTAGTGTTGGAGATGTAATCATCCACTGGGCATGAGAATACAAAAAGGCTAAATATCATGGACAGAGTGTATATAAAAATCAACATCGAGATCAACACAAAGCAATGAAAATTTGTTTCTTGCAGTCTTAACGTTTCCACTTACATATATATATATATATATATATATATATATATATATATATATATATATATATATATAATCTATGTCAGGTCCAGACAGCCCTCTCTCTGTAAACAGAGGGAATGTCTATCTGGGCTTGATGTTATTTCAATCAGATTGTACTGCCTTTAATACATTACTAATATTTTATATTTTATAGTGTGACATTTATTCCCTCGATTCCAGCTCTATTGAGTGAGGGTGAAACTGGTTGTCCCCGCCTTTTTTTTTTTTTTTTAAATCGTGAATGGTAAAGTTAGTCTTGCCTTTTTTATTTTCATAAAATATATAATATACATTGAATACAGAAACAAGGTCTGTTTCTTTAATTTCTTATGAAAAAAACTAATAGAACTAACAGTAATTACATCTAGTGATTTCAACAGTAAAACGATAAGACCTAGTAGCCAATCTAGCAGTAGAAAAGAAACAGTGAAGCCATATCACAGCAGTGGGAATGCGGCTGAAGTTGAGATACCAGGTCAGGACCAATTCAACATTATATTATCTGTCAATCTAATGTGGTTAAGATTGTAGCCACCAATCCTGGTCATATTTCTCTCACAGTATAGGTTAAATAAGTCCATTAAGAAGATATATCCTTGTCTTATATCCCTTTTCCATCTGTATAAAGGTAGTTTACCCCTGGGACAGGTTCTGAATTATTCTAATATCCTTCAAAAATATGTCATGATCATTTAGCAGCTCCAACAGTTCTTTGAGAAAGACAATCAAGCACTTGTACAATCTATAAAACATAGGTATACATCCTTTTGCTTTCCTATTTCTCTTTCTGATATAATTCTGAGTATAAATATTTAATTCCTTATTCGACTACCATTTAACAAAACTGTACTGTTGTTGTTCTATTTCTGGTCTAATTCTGCTGCATGCATAATTTGGTTATAAGTTTTGATATACAATTCATTAGATTGATTGTCTGATGGTGTTCATATTTGTTTCCAACTTGCTTCTTAGGAAGCACTCTAAAAATGGATCAACTGAGATCTTCCGGTATTTCACCACTGTTGTATATTTCATTTATTGTCTGTAATCTTGCCAATGCTGAAATCATCTAAGGCTGCCAACATCTTTATTATGAATGCATTTAATTTTACTGCTTTGTTTCTATTCAATTTGTCCATGATGATTTTCCTTCAGATTTTAATAGTTCTTATCCTTCGATATTTCTGTGTACTGCAGATTGTACCTCTTTCATAAAATGAATTCTTAATCAAATAAATATGCTAGCAAACACACATATTTTATTTTTATTATATATTTTCTGTTTCTTAAATGACATATATATATATATATATATATATATATTAAAATTTAAGGAACGGCAGGTATTTTTATAGATAGTACTCAGTATTAAAATAATATTAAAAATAGAGCATTAACAATATTATATAAAAAGATTAATTGAATTTAATATCAATTCCTTGTTGTCTTCCCTGACTTTGAAATTTCTTGGTAATGACAATTCTTCAAGGGGTTCTGTTTATACCTATTTTTGTGCATCTTCTGTGTGTGTCATACATATATTTGTGTATCTTAAGTATGTGAAAAAACTTCTAGCAATTTATAATATTTTGTCTCTATTTCTGAGATGAGGTATTATGTACACTATTTACATTATTCGGATTATTGTTCTCATTTTTGTTGTCATATCTATCACAACAAGCTGACAAAGGCAATGCAACTGTAGTAATGGACAAATTAGATTATACAGGAAAGCTGGAAGACCTTATTAGAAATGGTAGCTACAGCAGCAAAGTAGTTCTACAATGAAAATGGAATGCAAACTGTCACAGGTACTAATCAAGAACAAGGATCACTTCGCATCTAAGATGTATAGGCAGTTGTCGCAGTGTTACACCAAACTACCTCACATATACAATCTCCCTAAGATTCACAAAGATGGTATTCCACTCAGGCCAATAGTAAGTTGCCAAGGCTCTGTGTGCCACCCTCTGAGTCACATCCTTGTAGATATAATTGACCCATTGATCAGAAAGTCACCTTCCTATGTCCCAAACTCTGCCCACTTTGTGGGAATAATCAAAGATGCCCCCATCTTATCCAACTAGATGGTGAGCTTGTACGTGGTGAGTTTGTTCACTAAGGTACCCACAGAGGAGTAACTCTCAGTAGTCAAAGACAGATTGGCCTCTGACTCATCCCTAGGAGAACAGACCAGCAGTCCAATAGATAATCTTATGAAGATGTTGACTTTCTGTATACAAACAACATACCTCGGAATTGGATCACACATATATCAACAGGATGAGGGCTTAGCAATGGGCTTGCCATGATCACCAGCAATGGTGAATATATACATGGAATACTTTGAGGAAATGGCATTAGAATCTATGTCTCCAAGGCCAACTCTATGATTAAAATACATAGATGACATATTCATACTCTGGCTACACCAAGAAGATGTCCAGGTTCTACTGGATCATGTGAACTCAATAAGACAATTGATACAGTTCACAATGGAGAAAGAGAGTAACAACACGTTCCCATTTCTGGATGTTCTAATATCTCAAACAGAGCATGGGTTCAAGGTATCTGTATACCGCAAACCGACATTCACCGGACAGTACCTCAATTTTAACTCCCACCATCCATACAGTGTAAAGAAAAGGATTGTCTGCTGCTTACAACACCAAACAAAAGTCATAAGTGGCAACCCAGAGACATTAAATAAAGAATTGGTCAGTATAAGCAGTAGCCTATAACGTAACAACTACCCTGGGTATATGGCAGCAGGCCCAATAAACTGGGATAGGCAGGTACAAGAGGCGGAGGACAACAACACTCAGAAAACAGTCTGCCTTCCTTATGTGAAGGGGTTATTTGAGAAAATACAAAGGATCTATGGTCCATATAACATCAGGACAACCTTCAAAAACTGAATGACATTTTGTAGATAACTCTCCCGAGTAAGACCCTTCTGCCCCTTAGAAGACAACATGAAACTATGTGTATGCCATCCTGTGCAGCTGTGTAAAGAAATACAAAGCGGAGACAGGTCGCCCCCTTAAGGTAAGGCTTCAAAAACACCAAAAAGCTGTAACATGAGGGGAAGTGGAAAAATCAGGGATAGCTGGTCACATATGGAGAGAAAGGGGAGATCACCACCCTCTGTGGAATCAGGTTGAAATCCTAGACAAAGAATATTATTGGAAAATTCATGAACTTAAGGAATCAGCAAATATGCTATGCCACAAAAATCACCTGAGCCGACCAAACATAGAAATGAATACAATATGGGAACCAGGAATAAGGAGTGCCAGAGAAAAGCAATAATAACAATCAAAATTGCAATATGAGTTCTGGTAAAAACACATGCAATGATAACAGCAAAAATTGCAATATGAGCACTGTTAAAAATGGTTGTTGAAGACATTAAGTTTATAAGTCCCAGAAATTCATACACAGATGTCTTTAAAGACACATGGCACAGTGGATAAAGGTGTTGGTTTGATCAGTGACAGGACCCAAAGAGTTGTGATGAACTCACAACTCTTTGGGTACCTGTTTAAGGCAGTGGAGAACTTGGAGATAACTGACATCCATTAGGCATGGCATGTCGAATTAGAACAGTCTATCCCAGCGAGTAAAATAAAGCGTTCAGTTTGACATTCTAACTACCTGAAGAAAGAGTCTACAACGGGCAAAACATTGTGATAAATATGCCAAGAAAGGTGAGGACAATAGTCCATATAATATAAATATAATAATAATATAAAATATGTAATATTTTGTTAACTGATATAAATAGATGAAAATAAGTGGAGACACTGTATTTGGAATGCTGGTTGGAAATTTCACTGAACAAGGGACAACGTTTCTTCAGACTTTTAAGTCATTATCTGCATGTGGATTTGCAAAAATTTCTTGATTTTGTTGAATTTGTTTTACAACTGAGAGTATGTATAGTATCATTTACATCAATGTCAGATGTAAGCAAAAGTTTTGTATAACCATTTACTAAGCAAGAGAGCAGATACTTACTCCTGTATGGAATGCAGGCAGATAATTGCAAAGCGTTCGGCCAGCCACTGTCAGGTTTTGCATAACTAATCTGGAAAAATAAATGAAAAAAAAAAATAATAATGAAAAGATTTTAAAATGTGAAAATTCTTAAATGAAACTTTGTTATCAAAGATGTTCATAAGACAAATTCCCACCACTGTTATGGCTCCAAAACACATCAGATTTCATATAGAATATATATATATGTATGCATGTATGACATTATATATATATATATATATATATATATATATATATATACATGACATTATATATATATATATATATATATATATACATGACATATATATATATATATATATATATATATATATATATATGACATTATTTATATATATATATATATATATATATATATGACATTATTTATATATATATATATATGACATTATTTATATATATATATATGACATTATTTATATATATATATATATATATATATATATGACATTATTTATATATATATATATATATATATATATATGACATTATTTATATATATATATATATATATATATATATATATATGACATTATTTATATATATATATATATGACATTATTTATATATATATATATATATATATATATGACATTATTTATATATATATATATATGACATTATTTATATATATATATATATATATATATGACATTATTTATATATATATATATTTATTAAAGACATTTTTATGTTTAACGTTCTTTTCATAGATACAAGTATTTAAGTAAAGGCTCTGTTTATAATAAACAGTATTAAATAACATTTACTGGCCTGAATGTCCGAGAAATTTTCATAGAAAATATTCGTCCTTTGACAGGATTCGAACCTGCATCCTATACGGAACCGTCATAGCCTGACGTGCCTAACCGCTCGGCCGCAAAGGATCATTCGGTTGGCAAGGATGAATTTACTGCTTATAAACTCAATCTTCCATGAATCTCGAATATTCATAACTGCTCATGGTGTATCAAATGTAAACAAATGATGTCATACATTAAGAAATGGACAAAGTCCGACAATTTATTTATTAAAGACATTTTTAAGTTTAACGTTCTTTTCATAGATACAAGTATTTAAGTAAATGCTCTGTTTATAATAAACAGTATTAAATAACATTTACTGGCCTGAATGTCGGAGAAATCTTCATAGAAAATATTTGTCCTTTGACAGGATTCGAACCTGCATCCTATAAGGAACCGTCATAGCCTGACGTGCCTAACCACTCGTTAACATTATATATATATATATATATGTGTGTGTGTGTGTGTGTGTGTGTGTGTGAAAAATATATAGAAAATAGGAAAGAACTTGTGAGGTAAATAATCTAAAGTTCTTAAGTATTTTATTATTTTTAAAAAATAGTGCTCGATACAAAGTAGAGCATAAATATGATTATTTATTTAAAAATATGATTCCAACAGGCTATATAAGAGTTCTCATGTTTCAAAACAAGAGCCGATAACTTCAATATAGTTATTTGAATTAAATTGAATTAAAGTGCTAAGCTCTGTTCCATCTTCAAGCAAATTTTTTTTTTGGTATAACTTATTTCTGAAATTTATGTGTTTTATAAGCATATTCAGTATTGAAATCAAAATTTCTATGGTAATGGCTAGAGCAATTGTTTAAAGAAAAGGGGTGTAAGGTGTTAATAATTTGTATCAATATCTCAGTTACATTCACAGATGTGAAACCAGGGTAAGGTTGGGGTGTCTAAATTTAAAGCGGAAGATGACACTGCTAGTCTGGTTGAGTGTCTATGGAGATTTATTTATTTTTTTATTTTATTTTTTATTTTTTTCTGAAAGGGTTTTGTGTATATAAAAGCTGTTGTGAATCGCTAACATTTGTTTTTTGATGACTTCATAAAGGGTTATCTGTTTTTGTAAGGCATTTACACTATTTATTAGGACTATGTATTTTAAAAATTATTTTATTGTTTGTTAGTTTTTTATACTAATTATTCAATGCAAAAATTTGATGATGTCGGCAAAAACTGTTAACTCATGTCTTTTGTTTAATAGATTTTTATTATTTAGAAACTTAATAATGTGTAGTTTTTCATGTAGGCATAAAGGGCATGGGTCATCCCAAGTTTTACAAGTCCTAGTTTTGTTTATAATTTTCCATTTAACTTTTGGTGTTTTATTCATTTCCTTCAAATAACAAAAATATTTAGATAGAGATGTCTGATTTCTTTTATTTATATTGTTGAAAGAGCACTTATGCTGCCTCCATCTGGCTTTAAATTCATTCTTCATAGACCCAATGTATATCATATTAGTATTAGGACTCTCAATGGATGAGATAGTACATTGGTATACAACAGATTTGACGCAGCATTTATTTTCCAATGGGCAGTCTTCTGGGTTTCTACAATCACATAATTTTTCACTGTTTTTGTCTAATTTAAGTGTAGGGTTTTTATTAAAACTATTCAGGCATGGGGGTTTGTTCAGGATTTTATTATTGTGTTTTTTATTATGCTTTCTAGATTTTCAGTACAGCTGTAACTTAATTTTAGGGTGTTTTTATTAAATATTTTACTAAGTCTACTATTCGTAGGAAAGTGTTTTTCAATTAAAGCTAGGAATTTCTGTCCTAGTTTACTACTAACCATTTGGTTGAATGGAGGGGTATATCAAATGAAAGCAGGAAAAGAAAACAATATGTGATTGTAGAAACCCAGAAGACTGCCCATTGGAAAATAAATGCTGCGTTAAATCTGTGGTATACCAAACAATAGAATGTTTAATTATTAAGTTTCTAAATAATAAAAATCTATTAAACAATAGACCAAAGTTAACGGTTTTTTGCCAACATCATCAAATTCTTGCATTGAATAATTAGCATAAAAACAAGCAAACAATAAAATAATTTTTAAATTCCTTAGTCCTAATAAATAGTTTAAATGCCCTACAAAAAAAAGATAACCCTTTATGAAGTCATCAAGAAACAAATGTTAGTGATTTACGACAGTTTTTATACACAAAACCCTTTCAGAAAAAAATAAAAAATAAAATAAAAAAATAAATAAATCTCCATAGACGCTCAACCAGACTTGACGATGTCATCTTCCGCTTTAAATTTAGACACCCCAACCTTACCCTGAGTTGACATCTGTTAATGTAACTGAGATATTGATACAAATTATTAACACCTTACACCCCTTTTCTTTAAACAATCGCTCTAGCCGTTACCACAGAAATTTTGATTTCAATAATGAATATGCTTATAAAACGCGTAAACCTCAGAGATAAGTTATTCCAAAAAAATTTTGCTTGAAGATGGAACAGAGCTTAGTACTTCAATTTAATTCAGATAATTATATTGAAGTTTTCGGCTCTTGTTTTGAAACATGAGAACTCTTATGTAGTGTGTTGGAATCATATTTTTAAATAAATGATTATATTTATGCACTACTTAAGCTTAGAACTCTAAGCCTTATCCTAAAAAGGAAACAAGGAGTAAATTTCCAGTGTTGTTCAAAATGCCTGGGAGGAATATGAAGTGGATGATAGGCAAATCTGTCTACTCTTATCAAGGAAATAATTATAAAAAAAGAATTCAGGGTTTATACAGAGATGTTAAAAGTACAGAGTTGAAGTAGGCTTTAGAAGGAACCAGAAACCTAATCGTAAATACGAAATAAGGGATAAACCTCTCCACTTGTTCAAACTGCTTGATTTTCCATTTGGGGGTTGTCATGCAAAACCCACTTTTCATCACATGTAACAATGTGATCACTAAAAAATTAAGCTTAGCCTTTTACTGCAGTAGATGGTAGACCTTTATGAGAACAGCACACAGCATTCTACGAGTTAATGTATATGAAATTACAGAGAATAAGAGAATTTATAAAGAGCAAGATCTTATTACCAAACTAAAACTGGATTTTGTGTTAAATGGTGTCTTTCTCTTGTGATACACTAGTTTAAATATATTTGTACAAGTTTCATTAAAGACAAATGAAATTCTTTGGTAATGATGCTTTGCTTATTTATTTACCCTTGTTACTTTTGAAAATATGAATATGCATTTTTGATCATTGAGTACTTTCGGCTTTCAGAAACCATTATCAACAAGTTTTTATTAATATTGTTGTGACTATATTCAATGTTTCTTGTGCTATGTCAGGTTCATTTTTTTTTAATATTGCATCTTCGTACATCATGTAGGTTTTAACACACTGACTGCTAACAGTTATTAGTTTCTATTATGATGCCTGCTACCCAACAATTGTGCCAACAATGAGTTTACCTGCAGTGATACTTCTTTTAGCGTGAAAACAATGTTAAGTCTTTGGTTGAAGCTATAAATCAACTCCTAAAAAAAAAAAAATTGCCTAAGTTGGCTATTATAATGTTGGAACTTGAAGTCAGATTTCATAAGAGACCTCTGGAGGTCAACATGGTAAACAACCCAAAATCAATAAACTCTTAAATTTTGGAACAAACATTTGTCATGCCTAAAAAAAATAAAAAATAAAAAAAAATAAAAAAATAAAAATTAAAAAAAATAAAGAAGCCATAATGTTACATAATGATAACTGAAGACTTGATAACTTAAAAATCACATGACATGTGAAGATGAAAATGTGAAGAAAAAAAGACTATCATATCTAATACTAGTAGTGTAATAAGAATAAAAACAAAAACATACTGATCATAGAGATCATGGCAGAATTGAATGCATAGCTAGGTTGGCTGCTAAGAAAGTCGGTGTTATGCTAAACAATATTTCTCTCCAGAATCTATCTTACATATCTATAAGTCTACCATTCGTCCATGCTTAAAAAATTGCTGCCACACATGGTCCAGTATCCCTGTGATTTACCTTGAGCTCCTTGATAACATCCAAAGAGGAATCTGCAATATTATTAGTCCTGATCTGGTGGCTCTGCTTCAGGCACTTTCCCACCAACATAATGTTGCCTCTCAGTGCCTTTTCTATAAATACCTTAATGGTAAGTGTTTGGATGAGCTCTTTGCTATAATACCAGACTTTTTGAATTTAAGCGCAGTACAAGACTAGCATAGAGATCTCATCAATTTACAATTGAGCTTGTTAGAGGTAACTGTAAATTCTATGCTAACAGTTTTCTTTTCTAACATTTTCTCATTTGTAGAACTCCCTTCTGGCTCCATGCTTAACAGCCAACTTTAATCTGCAAAAAATTAAATGCAATGTCAATTGCTGTCTACTGTCTTTGTAATTGTTCTTTTCTCTTCCTGCTCATTATTAATGTTTCGTTCCTAATTCTTCCACACCCAGTGACCCCCTTGTGTCGTAGTGGCTCCACTGCTTTACATGGGGTGATACGGATTAAATAAAAGAAAAAGAAAGTAATATAACTACATGGCTTATTTGAATGCATGTTAGTGAATGTTACAATAAGACAGGCTCCCAAAGATAAAGGACATGAGTTCAAATCTTGCTAGAGGTTTATTCTTTATTTCCAATTGGTGGAGTAATGGATAATGATTCAAACTGAGGAATCAGAGAACCAAGTTTGAATTCCAGTTGAATCTATTACATTCACCTACGTGCTAATACCCTTAGGAAAGGTATGAATCCTCATCTTCTCCCCCAACTATGGTTAAATAGCATGACAGACTAGGTTCTATAGCCTTAGATGGTAACTGCTCTACAGCAGAAAGAAATGGCAACCTACTGCAGGAAAAAATCTGCCTCATCAGTCATGTATCAAAAGATACATGATTGCCTAAGCATGTATCATACATGGCACATACTGAATACATACTACTGACATAATTCTTCTACTTTTATATGCTATGTCCCTTCAAGAGGTGCATGATTATGACTCTCCACAAATCCCTATCCTTTGTATCCTTAACTAATGTTTGAATTCTTACTATCCCTCCCTGTTCAGCCATCTGTTTACACAAGCTCATTAAAAATATTACTTGCTACTTACTTCTACTCATTTTTCCTTCACTATCTTCTGTGAGTGTCAAGTTCTCCAAGCACTCTTTCCTCATTATATGTCTGAGAACTTTCAACTATTGCTCTTTGATTCTAAGCAGAATCAACTTTTTTGTTTCCATTTTTTCTTAAAACTTCCTCATTATTCTCACGCTAAGTCTATGGTATTCTCAGAATCCTTCTGTAGAACTATATCTGTGTTGCCTCCAGACCCTTCTTTATCCAAGAGACTGTCAAGCATTCACTGCCATATCAGAGGACCAATGTTAAATAACAGTTTAGCACACATTTTTCTTTGCTTGAAATCAACTTCTCTTGTTTCTCAATACTTTGCTTAACTTTTGAAAGGCATCTTTCAATATTCCAGTGTTTGCTAAAATTTAAAAGTCATATTTTCCATCCTCTGTCAAAACACTTCCAGATATTTCAATTTTCATAATTGCTTGGTTTTGGTATCTTTGATTTGTAGTCCACATCTTGGGATGTTCTGCTTGCTGACAAGATATTTACTCTTTTTTTCACACTTTCCATTACTACTTTCTCTGTCGAAGATCAACATTGTATCACCAGCATATTTTATGTTGGTAAGATTGTGGGGCCCCCAGTATGTAAATCCTGGAAGGACTTTTAGTTATATAAATGTTGAATAAGCTTGGTGAGAAGATGCATTCTTGTTTTAATGGTCTTTTCTCTCCATATGCATGTGGTTTACTACTAATATAATGTTTGCGTTATTCTAATATCTTTGCCAAATAAATCAAATTCTAGCAGTTCAAAGGTTGCAGATTCACAAGCTTTGGTAATGTTGGTAATATGGTAGCTATATCAAAGGAGAAAAATATAAAATGCTAAGAAAATATAAACAATCTCTTATTTAGAAAAAATAGTATGACAAACTGGAAAAAAATTTTCTGGCACATTTCATTGAACTGGCCTTTGTTGATGTTACCACATCAACACATGGGCACAAAATGAGAGATGCTGGTAGTTTCAAAATTTTTGAAAGAATATTTTTTCAATCTAGCCAAATTCATCTGTATTCTTTTTCTTTTCATCACCTTTGTCCCAGATTATCTCACATTGTAACAACAGAAAATCTACTAAAAATAGTGATATAATTTAAGAGACTGGATGTAAATTTATTACAAATTACAAATCTCTTATCTGTAATTAATTAGATGAACCAGATATGGAAGGAATATACTCCATTTTAGATCTGATCAAATTCTTATAAAGTAGGAGTCAGGTACTTTTAGGGAAAGTACAAAAAACCAACCATTCTTTCAGCATCTTTAGCAATGTTATGAATATAATAGTTCAATTTGAAGTCTGAAGTGAACTTTAGATCCAATAGATGTTTGAGGCAAGGAGAGTATGAACCACTCAAAATGACTAGATTAACTTTAAGGTTTACATATTGGTGATGAAACACTACTAGTAGATTTGTTTTGGAGATATTGAACCTTACGAGCCAATTTCTCCCTCACTGAGTTGAGCAAGCAACACCAGAGGAGAGAACTTACTGCCAGGTTTTGGTCATCTAGATTTTTGGAGGTGTACCCATAAACTATACTGCCATCTGCATGCATATTATATATACATATATATTTACTATAAATCTGAGAATATTGATAGATAGACTGTTTTTTTTATTTATTTTTTTTTTTTGCTTATACATTATTATTATTATTATTCACCCTCCTCATTTTAAATTTATCTTTCTAAATCGATTTTAACACTAAATTCTTCAAAAATGTCACCTCAAGTTTTAGTATTTGGAGAAGTGAATAAATTGTTAACTACTAATAAAAAAGTATTCACTCTTAATCAAATATTGATTCTGAAAAATCTTTTGAATAGGTCTGAATATTTGAGACTTTTTGTTGTTTTAAGATATTCCTGAAGTCTTTATGTGATGTGAGTTTTGAAGAGTCATTTGTTTTTGTGATTAAAAAGTTACTGAAGTTCTCCCTACTGAAGTCTGACTATTCATTTCCCTATTCTCTTTCTTTTCATTTTAAAAATTTAATGAAAAAACAAAGGCTTTATTTCTGTGATAATTTGCAAAATAAAACTGGCAAGTGAGACTGAATTAAACTGTCATCCTCTTTCCCTTTTTATTAGAAGAAATAATGAACTTTTACATTCAAATGAATTTTTTTTTTATTTTAATTTACAGTCTTCATTGGCTCACATGACTCATCTTAAAATTGGCTTTTCAAATCTGATCTCAAACAGCCCTATACAAACAAATATTGACTAGCTGTTCCTGTTTTATTTTACACCTGCTCTCTTTGAATCAAAAACCTTGAGGAGTTCATAATTATTCCATAAGTAAAATTTATCAGATTTCAAGAAAACAGTTTGCAGAGAGCATACCTCAATGCACAACATATATGCCAACAATTTCATTTCATATTTGCAAATAATAAAATGTAGTGGTTTGAAAAATGTTTCTTTTCATTAATACATCAAATATAATAAAATTAAAGGAAATATTTAGGGACTTAAAAAGTCTGTGACCTAATGAAATAAAAAAAGAAATATTTACACAACATTTATTTTTTAACATAATCTTCCATGTCAATGCACTCAATTCAGTGTTGACTATTTCTCACAGAGATCACACATTATCTTAAGATTTTAGGTCAAAATTCATCTAGCAATTGTGTGTCAGGTAGCATGTGAATGATATTGCCTCATACATTTCTTCAGCAATTTCTCATATATATATATATATATATATATATGTGAAAATATTGTAGAAAATAGGAAAGAAACTGGTTTGGTAAATAATCCAAAGTCCCTTAGTATTTTTGTAATTATTTTTAAAAAATAGTGCTCGATACGAAAGTAGAGCATAAATATAATTATTTATTTAAAAATATGATTCCAACACGCTACATAAGAGGTCTAATGTTTCAAAACAAGAGCCGAAAACTTCAAAATAATATTTGAATTAACTTTAGTTAAAGTAGGCTCTGTTCCATCTTCAAGCGAAATTTTTTGGGAATGACTTATTTCTGAAATTTACGAGTTTTAATAGTATGGTCAGAATTGAAATCAAAAATTTCCATGGTAACATCAAGGGCGGATTGTTTAGAATCGGCAGGGGTGGGGTGTTAATAATTTGTATCAGTATAGAGTTACTTTCATAGATGCCGGGTCACGGTAAGGTGGGGGTGGCTAAATTTACGACGGAGGAAGTTTTCGCATAGTCTGGCTTGAGCGTCTACGGAGATTTATTTATTTATTTTTATTTTATTCTTTTATTATATCTCTTTATGAAAGGGATTTGTGTATATGAAAATGCCGTAACGTTTGTTATTTGACGACTTCATAAGGGGTTATCAATTTTTGTAGGTTATTAAAACTGTGTATATGGGCTATGGATTTTAAAATTTATTTTTTTGTATGCGTGTTTTTAGCTAGTTATTCAGAGCGTAAGTTCGGTTGTGTCGGCAGAAAACCGTTAATTCTTGCCGGTTGTTTAATAGGTTTTAAAAGTTTTTATTGTTTAGAAGCTTAATAATGTGTAGTTTCTCATGGAGGCACAAAGGGCATGGGTCATCCCAAGTTTTGCAAGTTCTAATCCTGTTAATGATTTTCCATTTTACTTTAGGTGTCCTATTTTTTTCTTTCAGGTGCCAAAAATATTTAGATAGAGAGGTCTGATGTCTAAAGTTTATGTTGTTGAAGGAGCATTTATGCTGCCTCCATCTGGTTTTAAAGGCATTTATGATTTATCGTGGACCCAATGTATATCATATTATTGTTAGGGTTCTCCGTGGATGATATAGTGCATTGGTATACCACAGATTTGATGCAGCACTTATTTTCTAATGGGCAGTCTACCGGGTTTCTACAATCGCATAATTTTTCCCTATCATTATCTGATTTAAGTGTAGAGTTATTAAAACTATTCAGGTAAGGAGGTTTGTTCAGGATATATACAGTGCTGTTCAATAAAAGTGACTCACCTAATTTTTTTTTTACTTAAAAATTTTTTCACCTATTGTCTTGGGGTTCTATATAATTTTTAATCTTACTAATATAAAGACCCCTTCCTGACCACCTAGTAAAAAAAGTTTACTCACCCTAAGGTATTCTATTGATAATTATAATTTTGGATATAAATGAGATTTAGGGACTAACTCTGTGCAAAAAGTGACTCGCTTATTTCCTGCAACTAGTAATCAATAGAAACATAACCGAACAGCTTTAAATAAAGAATAATAGAGGCATAATATATTTATAATAGGTAATATAGTTTGAAATATTTAATAATCTATGGGTCCTCCTTTATTTTGAATAACCTTTTCAACCCTTTTTGGCATTGACTTGATTAGGTTCTGGCAAATCTCATCTCCAAGCATTGAATTCCATTTGGATATGAAATTCACAATCAAATCCTCTTTGTTGCTCAAATGCTTTCTCGAGAGCCTGTACTTTATAATGCTCCATAAGTTTTCTATGGAATTGAGGTCAGGAGATTGGGGCGGCCATGTCATAACACTCACCTACTTCTCATCAAAGTTGTCCTTCATCAATTTTGATTTGTGACAGGGAGCATTATCCTGCATAAAAATGAGCTTGGTGGGGTCGATTTGCACCCTTTCAGCATAAAGGAGCAGAAAAAGACTCTAAAATTCTCTTGTACTGCTCACTCCTGAGGGTCTTTTCAATAAATTTTAAGAAACCAGTTCCATGAAAAGAAAAGCGTCTCCAGAACATGATACTGAACGGAGGCTTGACAGTACTTACTGCTAAATTCAAAGAGCTTTCAAAGCTTCTTCGGATTTTAGATTGCTTATCCTTTGATATTTCGTTTCATCAGAGAAGAGAACATTTAGTAAAAAAAAATCAGGTGAGTCACTTTTAACGAGCAGCACTATATATATATATATATATATGTATGTTCATGTCAATGTTGTAGTCATTGCACTTGTGTTTTGGTGATTCTTTCATACCACCTTCTATAAAATACTGGCAGCCATATCGAAACTGATTCAATTGTTCAGTTGTCAATATTCAGTCCTACAGGAGGATTACCTTATTGTTTGATTGAAGATTAATGGTAGCAGAGCGTAGCTTATCTGAAACAAACATTAACTAAATTTCCTTTTCTATTTTTCTGTTTCTTCTAAAGTTTTCTGACTCTAAGACTTATAATTTATGGAAGAATGGATAATTCTAATACATGTTCTCCCAAATGGCCTCAAAGGTTAAACAATGAAGTTAATTATGAACAATGGAAGAAAAGCCTATATATTTAGAATAGGTTGGCAGACCTTCCAAAACACCAAAACAGGCTTTGGCCATTTACTTATCTTTAAGCGGAAAGGCCAGAGCTGTCTCTTCTGAGATAGACAGTGAAGATTTGGAAACAGAGACTGGTGTGGATGCCGTCATCCAAAAACTGGATGAATTATTTCTGCCAGATAAAGGAAGACGGCAATTTGTTACCTTTAATAATCTGTACAATTTGCATAGAGCAGCAGAAACAGAAAT
>OZ010573.1:51470079-51545079 GCA_963932145.1 Acanthosepion lycidas | reverse complement strand
GTAAGGCAAGGATGTGTCTTCTCACCAGATTTATTTCACCTATACATCAAGGCAATTCTGAGAGAACTGGAAATCCTACCAGGATTCATCATTAACAGCCACAATCTTAACAACATAAGATATGCAAATGACAGCAAGCACAGAAAGAAGACTACAAAACATTCTATAGATGATAGCAAAGAACAAGAAGAAGGGACTAAGTAAAAACTACAAGACAGACTGCATAGTCATCAGCAAAAAGATGACTCTAAAATGCAATTTACAGGTTAGGGACACTAAAATCAAACAGGTACAGAAATTTAAATATCTGGAAAGAGGACGGAAAGTGCAATCTGTGCAAGATGTATTGGGATGGCCAAAGACGCATTCCAGAAGCTAAGCAGAGTATTAAGAGATGGGAAAGTTTTGTTGGTAACAAAGAAAACAGTACTCAACTGTAATGTGATATCTGTTGTCCTGTATGGCAGCGAATGCCGGACAATCTCCTCAAATATGTAGAGACTCAAAGCATCAGAAATGCAGTTCTACATAAGGATGCTAAGAATACTAGGAGCCAAATATGTGAGCAACAAAGGGGTTTTGAAGAGAATGGAAACAAAGAAGAAACTTATACTTAACATCAGCTGGAATTTCTGGGATACATAATGAGGAAGGAGGGCTTGGAAAATCCAATACTCACAGGAGAGAGGGAAAGAGGGAATGCAATGTGTGACATACTTAATGGGCTTGAGCAAGTAGATGGCAAAAAAAGGTCTGGGAGAAATAAACAAAAAGACAAAACAGAACTACAAGGGACAGAGGGCTATGTTCACCTATGTCTTGAAGTGACATGTCACATAAAAGAAGAAGAAAAAAAGAAAAAATTTCTATACTGACAAATAATAAATCAACACCACTGTTAACACACTAGTCATTGATGGTGAAAAGTCAACCAAAGAGATTATGTCCTCTGTATATCTGGAAAGTGTGGTTGATAGGAAAAGAGGTGCTTGCTCAGGAAGTCACAGATGGCAAGGCACAAGCAGCCTTCATTATGCTGATGAATATTGAGCATGTTGGAAAAAATGGCACAGCTACAATAATGTCTTAAACTCCAACATCAAGTCGGTCCTTTTCTACAGTCTGAGGACGGAGAATAACCAATGTTTTGCAACAAAAATTACACACCTTTATTAAGACATGTCTGAGAGTCATTTTCAAAATGAGACAGCAAGACAAGATCGCCAGTGAGGAGTTGTACAAAAGAGCAGAACAAGATACTGTTACCAAACAGATGTTATAGGGGAAGAGAGGCTGCAGACAACATGTTTGCAAGAAAGCTGAGTGCAACATCACCCACCAAAGCCCTGACCTTGAACCTGTTTGTGACATGGAAAACATGACAACTAAGAAACACCTGGAGGCATGACACTGAGATGGAGAAGCAATTGGACAGAAGCAGTGAGAAGGGCCTAGCTCCAAGTTTGATTGATTTTGATGGCCTCTGGCAGTGTAAAGGCCTAAGAAGAGCACAAATAAAGCAGTACTAAACTAAACTGAATATACTGATTCTGAATCTGTAATCGCAATTTTCATAGCATATTGAATGCTTATGGATATATCATGTTGAAACACCAGTCCTCATCTGATCATCAAAGTTAAGCAATGGTTAATCTGGTCAGTACAGATGGGTAACCACTTGAAAATATCAGGTGCTGCAAGTGTGGATGCACAGTGGTGCAATGGATAATGCCTTAGGAAATAGAAATCAGAGAGCTGAGTTTCAATTTCAGTCACATTTGTTATGTTCACTTATTTTTTATATTATTTTTTTTTAATTGGTTTCACCCCAAACAAGGAAGTAAAGTCACTAAGACATGAGGAGTTACTTGTTGTGGAAGAATTAGGAACTGAAACATTACTAATGAGAGGAAAGAGAAAAGAGTAATCAGGAGGTCAGTAGATGGCAATTGACATTGCATTTAATTTTTTTAGATTAAAGTTGGCTGGAAAGGATGGAGCTGGCTATGTGCAAATAGCCTTGGGAAAGGTATGAATCAACTTCTCTCCCGAGCTATTGGTTTATCAGTAAATCATTATTATCGTCAAAAATTTCTAACAGTCCAAAAATATTTTCTGGCTTTAAATAACATGCAAAAGGTTGATAAACCGTAAAAATCAAATTAAATAGTTAAAACTAGAACATCAAGTTATCTGATATTAACAGCATATGAAAGAACATTATGATGAATACCTCTTGTAAAGTATCAACATATGCGTCCATGGGAATGGTACAAATAACTTAGGAAAACAGTTAACCAATAATGGTATCACCGGGAATGTTGCATTTCCTGTCTTCTCTAGCTTCAGGTCCCAATTTTATATCATAGACTTCACCAATGACAGATAATTTATATTGCTTTATTTTATGAGTGATAGTAGTTAGAGAACTGTTTCTAAAGGAGAGGAAAAGACAGATGATTGAGTGGAGGCATATCAACCAGTTAACCAAAACCTCATTGTCACTTGTTTGCTTGCCTCGCTTAGGTTACTAATTGTGAGCCAATGAGAGACAAAATGAGTTTCGAAGTGGATTTCTAGATATGTATATAACCAAATGAAAAATCAACCTAAATCAGAATAGATCAATTTTATCAATTAATGCTGCAATCATTGTATCATACTCAGAGACAAAATATGTGACATGCAGTCTTGTATAGATACATAGTGCTGTGGATTCCGAGATGAATTCGGTCTCCAAGGAATGACAAACGCAATAATTAAATATAAGAAATAAAATGTATTTACACAATCATACAAAGAGTAATACGGTTAGTAAGTCCAGGAACGTGGTTAGTAGCAAATACAGATAGATATATACATTCTCGAAGTAGGACTTCCTTAGAGTCTAAGTGCTTGTAACTGACTTCTACAAGAGGTTATCTCATACTATTTCCGTTCGTATATTCTCACACTCTCCGACTGCTGACCACCGACTACCCTCACTGACTAACTCTGGGTATTTAACGGCAGCAGTCCATGTACACTTGGTAGAGTCCACTTATAGGAAAAAGGGGTGGACCCCATAATACATGGAATACCTACCTCATACCACGGTCCTGAATTGACGATATATATACCTGCTTTCACCCACATTTTCAAGCAGACAGCTGCTACATTTGAATACATACATGCATATACATTCTCTTAGACTCTCTCTCTCTCTTGTATGCATCAGGAAATTCATTTATTCATTCATGTATGCCTGTATGTATATATGTATGTATGACAAAGTGAGTTAAATTGGGTAGATGGACCCTTGAGGGTCATCAATAGCACGAAGACACAAGTCATCATTACCGAGGGTTCGAGTGTGCTGGCTTTGTTTAGATTGTTGATCATGCTAGATAACATATTCTCTCCCAGAAACTGTAACTAAGGTCTGCTCAGCATAGTTGCAGTAAAAAACCACAGGCTGGCTCTGTGGGGGTTGAACAAACACAAACGTGCTTGGGTACGCATCTGCAATAGGGATTGGCTAGCCACCCTAGAAAATGGGTATCCTTGAATACAAATGGCCAGCTATTATGTATGACAAAGTGGAAAAAAATTTTGTGACATGTTTCATACTTTAGGACTTCATCAAACTAAAGTGACGTTTATAATAATGTGATTGTATATGAAGGAGAGGTAGTGCTGAAATTAAAAATTTTTTTAAAGGGATCTTTTACAAAATAACACACTCAATGTTTTAGTTGCTCACCATAATGTGTCAGACCATTATTTTGATTTTTAAAAAATGTTACTTTAATAAAAAATGTAATTTAAAAAGGAGGAGGTGTTGGAATTTTTGGGTACCCTGGTGTAATAGTAAGCCAGCCAAAATGAGCTGACTCATTTTATAGTTCACCAATAGAAGGGTTAAAATATTCAATGGGACGTGTATAAAGGTGGTAATGTTTTTCCCAAATATGCACTGCCAGCCTTTGATATCAAAGACTGAAGAATTACGGAACCGCTGCTGGTGTTATTGGCAATATAGACAGATTCAGTAGAGTGTTTGCCTTGTGAGTGTTAATCTTTAATGTTGTTTCATTGAACAGATTACGTACTGCGCTGTATTCTATATTCATAGACTATGGTGAACATGGTCAACAGGAGGCACAATGGAGTAATGGATAGCAGCTCAAGTTAAGAAATCGGTGAGCCGAGTTTGAATTGCAATCAGATCCATTACATTCACTTACATGCTAATAGCATTGGAAAAGGTATGAACCCTCTTCTCTTCCCCACAAACTATGGGAAAATAGCAGGACAAATCAGGTTCTATAGACTTGGGTAGCAACTGGTCTACTACAGAAAGAAATGGCAACCTACTGCAGGAAAAAATCTGCATCGTCAGTCATGTATCGAAAGATACATGATCACCTAAGCATGTATCATGCATGGCACACAACTGACTGTATTTAAAAAGAAAAAAATGTGTAGAAACTACATTAATTGCTAGATTATCCACATTAAATTTATGTGCATATTCTTACTATTCTCCAGTGTGGTATATTTAATAACAAAAGTGATGAATAGAAAGCAAATGAAATCAGCTAGACTATATTATATAATATAATATATATTATATATATAATATATATATATATATTATATATATATATATATAATATATATATATATATATAATATATATATATAATATATATATATAATATATATATATATATATATATATATATATATATATATATATTATAATATATATATATATATTATTTATATATTATAATATATATATATATATATATATATATATATATATTATTTATATATATTAGAGGAGGCACAGTGGAGTAATGGATCATGGCTTGGATTGAGGAATTAGAGAGCCGAGTTTGAATTCCAGTCGGATCCATTACACTCCCTTACGTCCTTATACCCTTGAGAAAGGTGTGAATCCTCTTCTTCACCCTCCAGCTATGCGTAAATAGAAGGACAGACTGGGTTCTATAGCCTTGGATGGCCACTGGTCTAGGAGAAGGACAACTCTGAATTCAAACCCAGAGTGGAGCACCTATGGCAGATGGACTGCACTTTGTGTTACCTTCCGGCAACTCCTGCAGCTGCACTGGTACCAAACTGTATTGGTTTATCCTCTCCTTTGGACTCTGCTAGCAAGGCCAAGAGGGGGAACTAGACATCTGGGAAGCCCTAGTTCTCCATATATCCCACCCAGGCTCATAGTGCACTGCGCTACTCCATTGTCTCTCAAGACGGATGGATGTCGACAATGACGATATATGTATGGATACAAAACAATAAAATTTTAGTTACAATTTAAAATTTCAGCAACACCTCGCCTTCATATGCATGTATAATCACATTTTTTTCCATCTTGTCATAATTTTTTCAAAATTGTTCTTCATATATGAAAAATGATATATCGTTTTCCCATACCGTGTTAAATAAAAATTTATCTTGTATATATTAAGGCTCTGTACATTTTCTTTCAATCCTTATACAAGGTCAGATATTTAGTGGGCACAGACGTTTTTATAAGATAATCTCTCCAACCAACATACAGTAACAGAAATAGTACTGTGCAATTTTATATATAAGTCAATATTATGCAGTAGCTACGGACTGACAAAAAAAAAATCAATGACAACAACTGTAACAGATGCATAGTGAAAATACCAATGCATGTGTCTGATGATAGGAGGGAGGTAACTCTCAATTTGGAAACCGAGAAAGACGTTAGAAAAAGCTGTACAATAACTTGATTTACATAATAAAACATTTTCAGCATTTAATTTTCAGTCCTGTGCAGTAAAGACTACCATTATATCACAGTCTGTACATATATTTTATATCATATATATTGAATAATGAGATATGATGTTTCGAGATATATCATTTCGTCATAATATATATTTAGTAATGGCATTTACTATTTACCTGCATATTAATGTCCTCATCTTTGTTGCTGTTACCTTTTTTTTCTTTTTTTTTTTTGCTATTGAGATATCCAGACATCATGTGTGCCAGTTCAGGCAACCTACAGCATATACTGAACTGAAATTTTAATTTAATCTACAGGATAGACTGTTCTCATTCCTTTACCTATGTCTAGGGATAATTTGTCTAGTTCTACAGTTCATTTTACACTAATTCCAGATCTGGGATTTAACTTTTTTTAATTTAAATCACCAAGTTCAAATTACCAAATTCACAAACCAATACTTGTAGAGGCCTGTCACCATTATGTAGGGGTGATGTTACAACTTTTTACAAGGAAAGGCGAGATTAAGGACAATGTGTGGACGCAATGCAATTTATATTTGACGTAAAATAGCACATAGTATAAAATACAAAACAGAATGTAATGATTTAAAATATAATTGAATTTATTAGAGTTTGGTGTACATGCATATAAGCTGAAGGTTTGATAAAGTTATGCCTCTTAGATTTGGAAATATTTGTACTTGAGCTCATAAAGAAGAAGTAATTATTAAACTGTAGTTTAGAAGAATAAAGTTCCTTTAGCATGTTAGGAATTGTGGATTGTTAAAGTTGGTAAGAGTTCAGAAGAGATTTTAGAGTTCGTACTTGTGTGAAATGGTAATTTTCTTTAACGTCTGACCACAAAGACGAGAGTTCTTGAAGATTACATCTAGGCAGCAAGGAGAAAAATGAATGAAAAAACAAAGAGAACATGAGGGAGCTTATTCGCGTTGTTGATATATGGTTGTGTATCATGTGGGAGGCTCAGAAACTTGTGCACAGATTTGTAGCAGGCAGGCAGTTTGATTGGCCAGAACTGACCAATCAGCGAGCTAGTTTTGAGTAGATTAACCAATGAATGCTTGTCGCATGATTTCTATATACTGTGTGTATGTAATGGTGGTGGTGTGATTCTACATACTTCAAGCAACTAAGATACTATACCATAGGAGTTTACCTGGATTGATATACCCCTGATGAAGGCTGGAGGGCATAACAGTCGAAACATTATAACAACAAAAATGAAGACAACAGTCTTCCTCATGTAAATAGTGTAAATAAAGATAATACTTCATCCCAGAAATTCAGACAGAAATAATACTTGACATTAATTTATCATTGTTTTATATTTTACTGATGAACTGTGCATAATATTAAATTACCGCCCCCTGATGAAAATTACAGGTGATGTGATATTCGAAAGGCTCTTTTCTTACTTGTTCCTTATTTAAATTTAATCATGAATTTTTTTTTTATTTTTATTTTTTTTTTATTACATTTTACTTTTTACGTTGAATAACCTGAAGCATAACCACGAATTTAGCGCTCATAACACAAGGGAAACAATCAGTTAAATCAGAAGTTAACTCCCTTGTTCTAAATATTTATTCAGACTGAAATTAACTGGACATCAACAGATTTTGCTTGCCTCTTGTAAATTTGAAGTGAGGATTACCAAGGAAAAGGAATTTAATTTCATTGCTGCTTTTTCACAAGATGTGAGGAAAAGAAATAACAAAATTAAAAACAAAAATAAAAGAAAACGGAATTACAATAAATACTTTTATTTCCAATATATGTAAATGCTTAAAAAAAGAAAAAGAAAGAACTGTTTTTTCAAATTTATCACCATCTCTACACTAATTATTAAAAGCTTTGAACCAAAGCGTGTATACACTTCCTGGAAATAAGAGGTTTATAAAATAAAAATATTCTAAAATATAAGCAAAAATTCTAATTGCTAGTTAATTTTGTGGTGGATTTCACCACATTAATTTAACTCTAGATTAGGAAACAGGGCTGACGCAGAAAAGGATAAGCCAAAGACATTGTTACACATAAAATATGTAATTAATAAGATGTACAATATCAAACAACGATAAGAAAGAAAGCATGCATTTAAGTAAGAAAAGGTCGAATTAAACAAGAGTTGTCTCTCTTCTATGTTATTTTAGTATTTCAAAGTTCAATGGAATAATGTTCATAAGAGTCTCTTATAATGACTGTTCTGAAAAGATTTGCCGTGTTAGAAAAGGTCATGTGAGTGTATACAAGGTATGTTCAGCAGGTGAGTGGTGTTTGTGAGTGAGAAGGTTGGTGCATGGTTTCAAATGTCGTGGATTTGTTTGGCAGCTGAATTATCACTAATTAGCTAAGAAAAATTCTTGCTTAAATAAGTGACTATAGGCTCTAGATCGCTGCGTGGGAAGTATTATTCTTCCCGTACAGACGATCTGATTGGTTGGCATAGACCAATCAGTGAGCGAGCTTTGGGGAGACTTAAGAAAGCTTCTGTGATTTGTTTCTCCCAAAAGTGCACAAAACTGACTACATGAAAATAGAGTGATTACAAAATTGTCGCATTGCTGCGATTTGTAAATTGTCTATAATAACATAGGGGGTGATTAATTAACTAGTGAATGCTTGTCATTGTATGTGATTTGTATTTTTGTATGTATGTATGTTTGTGCGTGATAGACTCGCACAATTTCCTCATGCCATTTGTATTCCTTTAGTGAGAAGCAAGTTCTATTCTTTGGAGTGCGTAGCCATGGTCAAATGCATATTAAAGAATGAAACTTCCCAACATACAGAATTAAAAAAGTTTGCAATAAAAAGAAAAAAATGAACAGGACAAAAATGAAATAATATCAAGTATGCAAACAATATATGCAAGGCAAATAAACAGGCAAGAAGGCAAAAAGTTCACAAACTAAGAATTTTGACACGCAAAAGCAAATTTGGACAAGTAAATGTCATGGTCTGTTCTCTAGACAAGGCAGATCTGGACTGAGTCATGTCAAACTGCAAACAAGCCTATCTTATTGGTGAAGAAAAATATCCCAGCATGCATTTTTGAACATCTGCCTATAAAAGGAAAAATGTTTTGCAGAAATTCCCTAGCAAGGATAGAAATCAACACACTTCTTCAGACAAACCTATCAGGAACCGACGCTAACAGGGTGCTTTCCCAACCACTACAATGTTATCCGGTTTAGTTTGTTGCTGGCTGATGTATTTGCTTCCTAACTTGTTGTGGGCATTAGTAACGTTGGAATTAGAAATTGAGAATAACACATTGTCTCCTGAAATACCCACAACAAACATGGCATACTCGGGATATGAGTCTACATAAATAAATCTAAAGAAAAGATGATAGCCAATATATATGTACAAATAAATGATAATGTATTAATAACAAAAGTATACAAGCAACAAAGACAATGATGTGGGTAACAAATGAATGTGGAAACCTTTTCGGTCCAATGTATGTGTATTGAGTGAATGTGCATACGTACATGGGTGTTTGTAAGTGTGTGTGTATTGTTCATGTGTTTCCCAAAGGGGAATGCTATCTCCATGATAGGTTACATGTTGACGAATAAGTGGAGAAAGTGAGATTATGAAAAAAATATGGCAGAATATTTATAGTTCTGAGAGCACCACCTAATAGCAGCTTTGAAAATTAGGAGTGGGTAACCCAACAAAGTCTAGGGTTAACCATTTTCCCCATATAGCCTCAACAATTACACCTCTTACTATTAATACAACAAGCTCCTTCAGTAATTCTCTACCCCAAGTGGCTCTTGGGCCTTATCTAAGGTGAACATAGATATAAAGAAATTAAAAAAAAAAAAATTCAGATGATCACAAATATGAAAATCCTTCCCAAAATTATTGTGAAACATTTTGGTAAGACAATTTATGCAAACTTGAAAATCGACCATCCACATTTTTGTTCACCAGTTCTAAAATTAAAGATTTAGAATAAAATCATGAAATTATAGGAATAATCATTTTTGGCTTTTGTAAACTCCAGGCAACAATGAGCATGAATTTAATATGAAAAGTTCATTGATTTTTTTGTGGAACATTTACTCTTTGCCATAAAATCAGGTACATGTAAAACTTTTGGATTCAGTCTTTGTGACTGGGTGCTGATTCAAGGAAGTCAAAATGCATACATATTTAGAAGAGAAAAGTCTTTATCAATCTAGGTATGAATATGAGGAGGTGCAGAAAAATCATTGTTCATTTGGTCAAAGTTATGGAGGTGGGTTGACCTCTGTGTGTATTTTGGGTTTGTGAAGAATGCGGGCATGGCTGTTTATTACAAGCCGGGCTGAAAAATCACATTATTCATCATGTAACATTTTATTCAATCTGATGCTCCTATGCCAGATATAATATAAGCATTATTTGCTAACAGGAGGAATTGAAGTATACCTTGTGTCATATATATATATATATATATATATATATATATGTCATCCACAGACAGCCTGTTTCGCTGTATTACTGCTCATGAGTGTGGCTAGACATGCGATTACATTGAGCCAGGATATTACGAAATGGATTAAGTCTGACAATTATTTATTACATTTTATATATATATATATATATATATATATATAAATGAGACTGAAAAAGAGAATAGAGTTTAAATAAGAAAGTAAAAAAAAGAATGATATTTCTTGGTGACATAAAAATTAGGTGCTACATATTTTTCTTGTCAGAATCCATCTTGCACTTTTATAAAAATCTGTCATTCATCTGCACATTGGATATTGCTGACTTACCTGGTCTGGTACTCCAGCCATATATCTTGAGATTCTCAACAAAATCAAGTCTTCTTATTCTCTTTCATGCTCATTAAACTCTTGCGTCTTAGTAGCATTACTGCCTTGCTTTTTTATTTTAATTAAAAAGAAAGAAGATCTTACTTGCTCAAATGTGCTGAATCCTTCGATTCCTTTCTGTCCAACAAAATACCAGACATCTCGAAATTTGAGATTCTGTATCATGCTGCTGCCCAAAGAGTTGAACAGTACTCTGGCATGGTTGCTGAGTCTACAAAATGAAAAGAAATAACACCTTAGAAATGGGGAGATAACCGATTGAAAGATTTCTTTTTTGTTTTTGATACTCAAATTATATTTGCAAAAATTTGAAACCTCCCAATAAAATAGTACACTACTGACAATCCAGTTTTAAACTGAACATATTGTGAGCTAAGGGTTTTAAAGTTAAATCCCTGAACAACATTAAAAAAAAAAGACATGTTCTGGTGGCATGGTGATAATGAATGATTTTATTGTTGGCAACAACCATTAATCCCAGTGGTCATAAAAAGCAGATTTAGAGCAAACAGGAGAGAAACTGGATACAACCAGTAAATACAACTGAACCATTTAGTGTGACATACATAGAAAACAATTTCTAACAAACCAATAATAAGGAAGAAATGTTGTTTGTACGTGAAATTTACCATTGTGTAAGTCTATTTTCAAGATGTGCCCCTGTTTTGAGAGCTTCATTTTGGGAGATGTCTATCTACAACAATGAAATAACAAGAACGGAAAAAAAAACTTGTGAACATATGCCTGGAAGGAGAAAAAAAAGGAAGGAATGAAAGGGTTGCTGCTTTTTTTTTATGTGTTTCTGTAGGAGCCAATGTAATGTCTATTTTTGGCCAAAGAAATAAGTGTAACATGCTGATTTTTCACTAAACTTCCCAAACAATATTCATATTTAGCCATGATCTTCAGACAAGATGCAACAAAGTCATTTATTTGTGTGAGTGGCCACATGTATTTATAAGTAAATTAGAGACAATAAATTGCCCTGACCCACAGGCATCAAGACATCCACTCTGACACTAATTCTGTTGGTATAATGGGCAGGTGCTCTCTTAATGATGGAATCCAAAAAAACAGGCATCAGTACCTTTTTAGCCTGAAGACTAGAAAAGGCTGATGATTAACAACAGGAAGAGAAATGCAATGACCAATAAATTGGACTTGGCTGGCGGGCCAAAAAGAAGAACCCTCAGTTGGACAAGAGACTGAGATGGCTAAGCATCTCAGGCAGATAAGTAAAATCATTTTACCTAGAAAGCTATGTTTAGGAGAAAAAAATAAAACTAACACTGTTGGTTTGTTTAATGTAAAATTCTGTATGATGTTACCTATCAACTCTTTGTGTATTATTTCATTCACAGCTTCTTCACATGAGCCACTGCCAAATGAAACAGACTCCAAAGAGGATGTTTCCCTGGTAACTGCAATATTAACCTGTTCAAATCTAGTTTCAACTGTTATATTCTCCTCCTACCCATATAAACTACCCCTTAATGTAACACTACCTCAAGTGGCCTCCGGGGCTTGTACAGGAGGAACCCTACTATAAACAAAAAAAAAAAAAAAAAAAAACATATATATATATATATATTTCATTTCTACCATACGCCACAATATCATCAATTTATTTTAACCATTATAATTTAGAATTAATTCGTTTTTACCATATAAATTGTTAATTTATTCAAATCAATATTTCATCCGTCCCTATATAGTTTAATTTAATATTCCATCCGTCCCTACCGGTACCACTGATATATATATTTTAACTGTAAATACATAAAATCAATCCATTCCATACGATAATAAGAATTTTTAATAAAGTAGTATAAATTATTTTTGAAAAAGATTACATTTTCTTTTTTTTTTTTTTTTTAATTGGTGCAAAGCAAGCAATTTATATAATTCAGTGGGAAAAAAAAAAAAAAAAAAAAAAGAGAGGAGGGAAAGGTAAAAAAAACAAAAAAAAAACAAAAGACGCCCCCATTTTAGTGAACAGCTAAATGTATCGTCAATATTTTGATTGGGACAGAGCAAGCAATTTTGGACGCTTCCGTTGGTTGTTATTTTATTCATTTATTTATTTATTATTTTTTTTTTCTTTTATCTTATTTAATTTTTTTTTTTTTTAAAGAGCAGAAAGTATAAATTCTGTCATGAGTACTAGCACAATCCTTTACACGGTGGTGACCTGTTGAATAAGATAACAGGTCGGGCGTGGCTGTCGGAGCTGATATGATGAATAAGAACCCCGAAATCAGCGAGGAAGATGGCTTTCATCACTGAGGACCACCTTCAAGCATTCAAATGTATTTTGTGATATATATATATCACACCTTGAGGTGTTAACTTCTGGTTAGAATTGCAAATCAGGACTGGGTTCACATCTTATTTTATATATTTGCCTTGTTACAGCAAAAAAAATTAGTGATAAAAATATAAAGATACATGCTGTATATTTTATAGAAATACAAGATCTTATTGGTCAAAAGCTTGTACATATTTACTTTGAATAGACTCCACTTTTTATATATCAATTTTATTCTTGATCAATCAAGTTGACATTTACACAAGCTTTTGATAATCACCTGATACAAAACAGTCACATATAAATACCTGAGGCAGAAAAAAACAGTAAAATCATTTCAGCAAGTTTCCCTGTCACTATCTACATCTATTGTGGACAGTAAAATCAAATGTTTGTAAAATCTAAGAATCTTCTCAAAACCGAGGTCACTTACTTGATTGCAGCATCATCCCATACAGCCACCATGATAATGATTCTTGCTGGCAATGATTCCAAAAACATTTCAAGATCTGTGCTGTCTGTGGAAAAATAATAGAAGCAATATTGATTTAATATTTAAATTAGTTTTCAAATAGTTACAAATGGGAAATAAATTGGTGAATACCAACATGGCTTTTGTATCATAGAAAAAAAAATTAAATAAAACATGTGTACTCATGTTTTTAGGACATTAGGCAGAAAGCATAGTCGTCACCCAAAGGAACAGACCAACATGCAAATTACAAATTGGAAATACCAAAATCAAACTAGTTCAGCATTTTAAATATCTGGGAAATGTTTTAACAGGGGAGGAAAATGCAACACTGAAATTGGGATACAGAAAGATACCTTCTAAAAAGTAAGCAAATTATGAAGAAACAGAAAAATTTTGTTAGAAACAAAGAAAGGTGTACTATCAGTCCTCCTATAAAACAATTTCATTAATGTAAATGTAAAAATTATAACAGTTTTTGGTCCATCTAAGAAGGAATTCTGAAACAAATTCTAAAATTTGGTTATTTGGTGTGATTTTTGAAATTGAATCAAGCCTAGAACTTTTCAGCCTCCACTCATATTTTTATGATGGAGAATTCTAACTTGTTTTTTCTTCATCATAATGCGATATAGCTTATGGCCATATCATGTTGAAACACTGTTTCTCATCCAATAAGCATTGATGCGCGACTGCTTGTGAATAACAGAATCATATTTATTTCTTCCATTATTTTGCTTTAAGTTTTCTGATGATTTCATTAACTAAGTGCCATTCTGCATGCTTTTAGGAAGATCTTTCATTGTTTATACTGTGGGAACATTGTTATCATTATTATAATTGAAAATAATAATAATAATAATGGAAATTATAAATAAAATAAAATTTAAACCTCCTTTAAAATGAAATAAAAATAATAAAATCATTTCCAGCATGCAACAGGGACTGTTCTTACCAGAAATACGAACATCACGCCAAGAGACACAAGATTCAATTTGTTCACCCAAGGACTGTCATGATGACAACACGTGTATAATTTTCCCTGGTGATAGGACTTGTGATATTACAGAGTAACTTACTCCCTTCTCTAACATGAACCTTATTACGATTGTAATGTAAAACACACACACATGCACTAATACACACAAATACATAAGTTGTATGAAACTACCATACGATTTACCATGATTTTTTTTATTATTATTATGTATGTTTGTTTGTTTGTTTGTTCCGTTTTTCCTTGTGAACATCAGCCCAAACTTATGACCACATGGTGTAGGTGAATATACTGCCACAATACTTACCTTCTTTATAAGTGTCAAATGTACTAACATGTTGTACTTTTTTAGTATCAGGGTTGTAGGTGACAATGTTCATACCCCGACCTGCATGATTGAGTCCTTTAGCCATTATCCTGCAAAAGATAAAAACAATATAATTTACCAAAGTTTTTTAGCCCTTATTTTTTTCATTATATTACTGACAATACAGAGAGGATCATTAAAGACATTTTCTTGACTTTCAATTAAACACGATTACTTATTACTTAATGAACTATATTTTAAGGAAGTTTGGAAGAGGTGCCTGAAACTCACAGGCAGTGAGCCAGGTAGCTGAGAACAGCTAGCAAACAATGGCAATATCTGGCACCATGGTATTAAAGAAAGGTTGTCAAGGTTGGAAAAAAAAAAAAAAAGAAAAAAAAAAAAGTGTAACAAACAGCTGTAGGTCAAAAGACAATCCTGCAAAAGGAACAATCTCTTTGCTTCACATTGTCTGTCACATCTGCAGAAGAGACTGCCATACTAAGATCATACTACTAAGAGACTCCAGATACAAAAGGACTGAATTACCTTGTGAGATAAATGGATGCAAAGTACTACTTATGTGAATGCTGGCTGGAGTCTACCAGGTATAACAGCAAAATTGTCCAAATCGTGTAACATTAAGATTGTCCAATTATTAGATTAAAGTTTGTACCATTGTATCTTAGAAATGATTAAAGAAATCTGACTGGAATTCTCCAAGGTTTTTATAACACTATTGAACTCTACTTTGAACAATAAGAATATATTTAGCTCTAAGTTGAAATGATGATCCTTATTCCTGTTGTGATCTCTTCACCCAATTTTTCTTTCTACTGCTCCCTCTTTTTGATGGTTCTTGAATGGACTTTGAAGATGGAAGCCAGAGTATGAATGTTCATACAATTACTGAAGGGCACAATGATCTTTTTTCCTCTCACCATTTCTCAGTTGGGAAAATATAGTGGGGCTAACACAAAAGGATTTTAACCTGTTCTCATTGTAGCTGAATAACTCAAATGGTTTTTCATTGATTCTTATGACAAATGGTGTCAAGATGGCTAAACGTCTTATCTGAAAAGCTGGGAAAAGAAACTCAATTAGTTTAGAGGTTTTTAGATATTAAACATTTTGTGGGATAGACATTTATCCCATGCTGTCACTGGATTTGGATAATTTTGCTGTTACACCCAGTATATTTAAAAACTGATAGGCAAAGTTCCATATATCTTTTAAGGGAATCTTGTAAAATTATACATAAAAAATTAGAAAATGTACTTACAAGAGTTCATCGACACAGATTTGTGGATATTCAACATTATCCTTTCCTGTGAACAGATGAGCAGGGAATGTGTCATTTGTACATGTGCTTTTCATTCCACAGAATTCAATCCTTTCGCCATATTTTATTTTATTGCCAACAAGGATTTCAGTAATCATCATCTGAACAGGAGCCAAGGGACCCACTGGAAATAAAAATGATATAACAATGCCACATGTCAGATACACATGCTATCATACAACAATGCCACATACCAGATATACACACCATTATATGGCAATGTCAGATATCAGATATGTACATCAATATATAACAGCATATTTGTCAAATAGATGCAGCAACATTTTTTTCCATCATTACACACCAAGCAAGGTAAAGACATTAAGACACAGGGGGTTACTGTATGTGAGTGTATATAAGAAAAAAAAAAGCATTATTAGGGAGAGAGAACAAAAAAGAACAGCAAATAAGAAAACAGAAGATAACAATCGACATTACATTTAAGTTTTTGATGATCAAAGTTTACTGGAAAGCAAGAAGCTGGAAGAGAGTTCCACAAGCAAGAAGTGTGATAGAAGAAACTGTCAGCATAGAACTTATGGTTACATCTAGACATTTCAACTGTAAGATGATCAAACCTTGCCACCAATCTCATAGTAAGTATAAATTCATAAAGTATAGATACCAAAGAAGAAAGATCATAAGAAGGATTACCATGAAAATATTTATTGAAAAGGCAAAGGGTAGCTATGTTATGGCGGTGAAAAAGTGACTGAAACCGAGATGCCAGGTCAGGACCCATAGATTTGCAGATTCTTGGGATTTTATCTATAATCTCAAAATACATAAAATAATCAAACCAGATTTTCCAGCAATAGTCAATGCATAAAAAAATAGAAAAAATTTATAAATGTGTAAGACAGATTCTGAAGAAAAACAAAAACTGTTGTGAACTACACAGTGAATACAATTTCGTAACAGCAAACCTAGCAACTATGACACCACCATGTGTTACTGACTCAACATTATGAAATGGACAAAGTCCAACCATTATTTTAAGACATTTTTATGTTTATACGTTCTGTTTTACAGATACAAATATTTAAATAAATGCTCAGTTTATTATAAACAGTATTAAACAACATTTACCGGTCTGAATGTCCGAGAAATTTTCACAGAAAATATTTGTCCTCCGACAGAATTTGAACCTGTATCCTATACGGAACCATCATTTAGCTTGACGTGCCTTTACCGATTTGGTCACAGAGGCACATTCAGTTAGCAAGGTGGAATTTACTGCTTATAAACTTCAATCTTCCATGAATCTCTCACGTACATTCATATCTGCTCATGGCATATCAAATGTAAACAAATGACATCACACATTATGAAATGGACAAAGTCCGACAATTATTTAAGACATTTTTTATTTTATTTTATAAATGTGTGATGTCATTTGTTTACATTTGGATACACATCGAGCAGATATGAATGTATGAGAGAAAATCATGGAGAATTGTAGTTTAAAAACAGTAAAATCGACCTTGCTAACTGAAATGCTCCTCTGTGGCTAAATCAGTAAAGCACATGCCATAAAGGATACAGGTTTAATTCTTGTTGGAGGACACATATTTTTTTATGAAAATTTCTCGGACATTCAGGCCGGTAAATGTCATTAATACTGTTTATTATAAACAGAGCATTTACTTAAATATTTGTATCTATAAAAAAGAACATAGAAGCATAAAAATGTCTTAAAGTACTCAACATTACATGCCAATATTCAAATGAAATGCATTTATTTATAAATTTTCTATTTTGATGTTTGTTCCAATACAGTATCTACATTTGTGTGTGGTTGATAAGATATCTCTCAAAAAATTGGCAATAATAACCAGTTTTAATGACACTTTCATCCGATACTCGGTTTACTGGTTATGATTTAGCTGAGAACATTTTGAAGATACTTTAGGATATAAGTGATATATTTTATGTATATTTGAAGCAAGTAAAATATACTTTTTATAACCTTAAAGAATCATCATTATGAATATCTATTCAATATTAAACTGATTCAGTCAGTCAGATGTGAGCCATGCATGATACACACTTAGGCGATCATCTATCTTTCGATACATGACTGATGAGGCAGATTTTTTCCTGCAGTAGGTTACCATTTTTTTTTGCAGTAAACCAGTTGCCATCTAAGGCTATACAAACCAGTCTCTCCTGTAATTTATCCATAGAAGGTGGGGAGAAGAAGAGGATTCATACCATTCCCAAGAGTATTAGAATGTAATGAATTCAACTAGAATTTGAACACGGCTCTCTGATTCTTCAATTCAAGCAGCTGTCTATTACTCCAGCTTTTATTAAATGATTTTTAAAAAAAATTTGCCAAGATACAAGTAAACATTCTTGCTTCAAATAACTTAATAAAGAATTGTTTAAAAAAATAAATTAACAAGATATTATCTTGATAACATGCACAGACAAGTGTTTTTTTTAATCAATAAATAAAATATAAATAAATAAATAAAAAATAAATAAAATAAATAAAAAATAAATAAAATAAATAAAAAATAAAAAATAAATAAAATAAAAATAAATAAATAAAATAAAAATAAATAAAATAAAAATTTAAAATTACAGCATTTCAACATCTGTTCCCTGCTGATGGTATATATTTATAATAAACGCTTGCATTTTTATATGCCTGCCTTACACTGCTACATATCCATAAAAAAAAATGTTACTTTAGTCTGATGAAGTCCTTTTCGAAGACAAAATACATTGGACAGAATTTTTTCAACTCCATTTGGCGTTCATTTGCTTAAGCCAACTAAAATGATTAAAGGAAACAAAATAATGTAAACACAATTAGCACTAATTATTTGTAGCTGCCTCTTCTCTCTATGTCTATATATTAGGTTAGTGCAAAAATAATGACGTAATAATGTCGTTTTTTGACGCATTTTTAACATAAACAAACGACATTATTACGTCATTATTTTTGAACCAACCTAATATATAGACCTCCAAAACTGAAACATTATGAGAATTCTTTTGTGAGTTATTATTGCATTAACAGTTCTTTTGAAAGTAACAATGATTTACTCACAGACGAGACTAGGAAAAAAACTAAATAAAATAATACGAAAGTTATTTCCCCTGTTACAGAAAATTTGGCAATATTTTTTTTGAAAATATGTCTTTGTGGAGCATTTTTTGAGAATATGTCTTTGTGGAGCATTTTTTGAAAATATGGCTTTGTGGAGCAAGAGTCGAGTAAGTTTTGGAATTTTTTTTTTTTAATCTTAAATTTAGCCTCAACAGTAGGCAAAAATGTCTCTCCATTTTGACTGCAATGTATTCACAGAAAGAGAAAAAAATGTTCACGGTTCTTTTATTTTTTTATTTTTTTTCATAGACAAAAGTTTATTCTAACCAGAAACTTGAATAATACTCTCAGACAGAGACAACAAATGTTGCCGCAGCTATTAATTCTCTTCTTTGCAAAGTTCTTTCATTTTTTTTATTTTTTATTTTACTTAAGCTGTCTGCAAATGCATAATAATTACAATTAAGAAATTGACTTAATGAAAGAAAAAATATCCGAAAAGAAAGCATGTGATATTTTTACCTTATTTATCAACAACAAAATACAATCAATTCTCTGGCTTTCAATTCAAAATGAGTATAAAATTATGCAAATTAAAAACACCTAAAGCAAAACTGAAATGAAAATGGACTTCAAAACGATATATTTTGTAAACAAACTTACACCTAAACAAATATAAAAGCTGAAAGGAGTTTGGTAATTCAAAGTGAAACATCTTAAGTGAAACAAAAGGAAGAGACTGAAGAAAAAAAAAGAAAAAGAAAAAAAAAAGAAAAAAAAAGAAGTGCATGACGGATGAAATTCTTATGATTTATGACTTTGTTTTAGAATATGTTTGTCTAGAACCTAACATAAAAGCTTAGAAGGGTTCAATAATTCAAAATCAAACACCTTAAATGAGGCATTAGTGACACTGGCAAATGAGATCATCCCAAATGAAGATTAACAGGACAAAAAAGAAATGGAGGCGATATATAATTTGAAAACTAATTAAAACACGACAGCTAATAATGCCAGGGAATAACACAGACCAGTTGATGTTATGCAAAGACATTAGATAGAAATGCAAGCAGGGAAAAGGTGAATGACTCAATGAGAAGTGCACAGAGATAAAAAATGAAAGACATAGTAGGTATGTATAAAAAGGTAAAAGAAATAACAAGAAAAAAAATTAACTTCAACAGGATATATAAAATATATAAAAAGAATACTTATAATATGGAAAAAAATATTACAAAGATAGAATAAATACGTCAAAGAGATCTTCCATGGCAACAAAGAAGAGAACAGAATAAGTGATAAAAACATAGCAGGATCTGCAAGATTAAAACTGGAGGTAAGCTTAGCACTGACTAATATAAACATAAACAAAGTTGCAGGACTAGATGGGATTGTAATGAAAATTACAATAGAAGATTCTGAGATTGGCAAGATTACCAAAATAATACAAGATATGACCACAGTGAAATACTGGAAGACCTCAGTAGATCTATCTTTATTGCATAAGAATCCAGACAGCAATGAATGCTGAACTCAATCAGAAAGTCAGGTTAATTAACCACATTATTAAACTTATAAGGTTTCTAATGAACAGACCCGATAGCAGAATTAGCCTGAAAGCTAGAACAGTGTGGCTTTATTGAAAACATTGGAACAAAAGACATTTTATCTTCATGATCAGATGTTATGAAAGTGGGTAAACAAATGCAGAATAAACTACATCTATATTACATAGATTGCACAAGACATACTTGAAACATGAGAAAAGCTTAATTTTTATGGTAAAGTTAATATTGGCTGTTTTCTCATGCATCAAAATTCTGGCATCGATTAAAATTTATATAAATCACCTTTTAAGTTTTCAGGAAAATGGCTTTCTCAAGTTCCTTGTTATTGGTATTCCCAGTATTGATGGAGAATTCCTTCTTTCCTTCCTAATCTTTTGCATATTTGAAGTAGAGTGGAAGTCCAACATCTTGATTATACCATTATTGTCTCCTCAAGTTATATGGAATAACTGTTTTAGTTGCTGCTGCTATGAAAAATCCTGAAGTGGTTTCTGTTATTTGGTAAGGTTTTTGGTTTGTAATACTGGTGCATCAGTCCACAAGATTCAATGAAGGATGGTCCTCTCTATAACCTACAGGCTTCATTCAGTCAAAGCCATTATTAATCATGAATCTGAGAAGGTGATTGTTTACAAGTGGCAGTTTATATATTTCTGAATGAGTTAAGCACATTGCATGACATCCATAAATGTTTGAATCTGACAAACCTATGTGAAAGATATTAGAGTACACCATAAAAGCCACTGGAAGCAACCAGTAAATAAGTTCAGGGAATATACAAAAATAGGAAGAGAATTAAGTTTTATGCATTTAGATATTCTTGATAAAAATCAAGAATATCTAAATGCATAAAACTGCCCTGGCATCTTGACTTCAGTTGCATACCTACCATCAAATCATAGCTTCCCCGTACCTTTTCTATAAATATTTTCATGCAAAGTTGTTCTTTTGTACCTTGACTTTACAAATTCAAGTGCAGTACAATGTTGGCAGCTGGGTCTTATTTTACAGTTGAAATAGCTAGATGCAACCATAAGTCCCATGTTAACAGTTTCTTCTCTTGCACTTCTAACTTTCTTCTTGCTTTCCTGTCTAATCTGATCTTAAAAGATTTAAATGCAATTTCAATCATAATCTTCTGTCACTTTAATTCCTGTTCTTTTATTACCTTAAAAGTGCATAATACATGATATCCTCAAAAATGAAAAATATAATATTATTACATTAAAATAAAATCGTATGTATACTTACTTGGCATAGAAAAGCAGCCACTTTTTTCTATCACAGGTGCAAAATCTTTTTTATTCTTACGATTCTGAAAAGAAGTTGGTTAATATAATTAGAAAAAAAATGTGATATTATTGCGTTAAATTATTTTGGGGGAAAATTATCTTCCTTGAATTCTTGTTTTCATATCAGATTCCAATGCAACATTTGTAATTATTAGGATCAATTATTGAAGATCTCACTTTTGCACATTAGAATTTAAATATTTTTTTTTTATTACCTCATGTAAGTAAGGTGTACACTTAAGTTTCTGAATATGACTAAATTTGCTGAGAAAAACTTTTGAAAATAAACACTTGATATAATTCCTCTCACATATCTAAACAGTGAATATATTATTGGATATATATTTATATGTATACAGCACCTACTTTGATGGTGCTGAATCTTGCATGTCCCAAATTCAAGAAGAAAGTTCCCCACAGAATTTTTACTCAAGAACTGCTATTTTTTGAACAAATCTCTCTAGCAGATGCTACACTTGGTTTTTCACCAGCACATGCATTGAAAACTCTATTAACAGCAGTTACACCTTATCAGCTTTTGGGCATGTATAAAAAGAATTGGAAGCATTCATAGTACAAATCTCATAAGGTTAGCCATTTTTCATACTGTGCTGGATTCAAAGTAGGATGCTGAAATGAGTGCTCTGGAACAGACACACATAGCTTAGACAAGACATCTCATTCACTTTGTAACTCACCAACAGTAAATTCAACCATTTTTTCCTTCCTTTTTTTTTTTTTTATTTACAGGGTCTTTTAAAAATAAACATTCCTTGAATTTAAACATTCTTTCAGGAACTATACTTGAACATTCTCCATACTAAAAGTTCATGATAGAATAAAAATTTCTGTTCCATTCTCTTGTTTGACCATTTTCTAAAACAGTTCAATTCTTGTAGTTTACATTCCGCAATGCACAACAGGTTCTCAATTTCAATCAACGACCCCCCCCAAACCTAACTCAATACCACCCACATTTATGCCTCCCTAAATATTTCACTGTTGGCCTCAAAGGTCAATAGTCATCTCTCTTCCAAATCCTAATTTCTAGCTACTTTCTCTTCAATCATATCACATACTTCAGTCGGCATTATTGAATATAATACTTTACTTCCATTGACATTCAACCCTTGTTTTGGGTGAACTTTAGTATAAAAATAAAACTTATTCCACCATGGATAGATTGTCTATTTATACATCTATATCTATTATTTAGCTTCAAAGTGAATGAGCTTACATCCATATCATATTGACTCACTAGTTCTTATATGATCATCAAACGTAAGCAAGTTTGAGCTTGGTCAGAACCTACATTGGTGACCACTTAGGAATACCAGGTGCTGTAAGCTTGGCTGTGCAGGTGGTGTAATGGATAATGAAGTGGAAACTGGTGAGCTGAGTTTCAATTCCAGTTGGGTTAGTTATATTCATTTAGGCACAAATACCCATCGGAAAATATGAATCCACATCTTCTCCCACCAGCTATGGGATTGTTATATAGGAATAAAGTATCACTGCTGACATTGTAGTTTGAACATAGATTGCCAGAGAGCAAACATGGGGAATCCCATTTTGATGAAGTAGATCACATGATAGTAAATGAAATGTATATATGGGAATTAGCATCGCATCAAAGTGATCACTCTTTCTACACTATCCTCTATTACAATACAGATCACAATTTCTATTCTATCCTCTATTGCTATACAGATTACCATTTCTATTCCATCCGCTATTGCTATACAGATTACCATTTCTATTCCATCCTCTATTGCTATACAGATCACCATTTCTATTCTATCCTCTATTGCTATACGGATTGCTATTCTCTACTCTATTCACTATATTATTTTCTATACAGATTACTATTCAGTGGTTACTTTTCAAGTGAGTATTATGAAGCAAGTACTATTAGTGCAAGTGTTATTCGAGGGCATCTGACACTAGCATTGTTCAACAGTGTTACTATAGTTGCAACTGCAATTACAAAATCTCTACTACAACAAGTATTACAAAAGTGACAAGTATTCGTTGACATTACAAAAGGGATAATTAGTAAGACTTGTATAAGCAAGTCTTTATTATTTCCAAAAAATTCTTACAATCTAAAAATATTTACTGACTTTAAATAACTGGCAAAAGGTTGATAAGCCATAAAAAACAAACTCAATCAATCAATACGCAGTAAATGATGTAAAAAAATATTATTTGTCATTTTGAATAGTCTTTTTCTTTTGTTTTCATATTGAGTTTCTTTTTATCCTCTAGACAACTAACTGAAGCCTTCAGTCCATGACAACAAGCAAAGATCATAGAGAAGAAATAAAAATTCCAAACAGTTCTTCATCTTATGATGTAAATGAATCTGTAGTGACACTAGGAGCCGAAACAGGAAGTTACCCCTTTCATAGCTTAAAATATAATGACATATTTTGGGCTGTGCGCAATAGGCTCCATGCATAACTTCCAGTTGAAGTTGATTAAATACAACCCTAAATAAATATATGCTGAGCAATAAGAAATGAGCACACAACTTAATCAGGGCCTCTTTCAACTTCACTAATAATATAAATAGACCCCTGTCTAAAAAAAAAAAAAAAAAAAAAAAAAAAAAATTCCAACAGGAGACATACAGAGAAGACACAGAGAGACAAACACTTACAACTGTGAGTGGATACATCAAAGGCATCTCAGCTTCAACAACCACTACTACTCCTCTTTTTGTCATTCTCCTATTTATTTCTCTCATACATTCAACCTCCTTTTTCTTATTCACAGGACATATTACCAAACGAAGCTAGCATATCTAAAAAACACTTAAGTAATTTTACAAACTCTTGTATTCATTGAAATGTAACAAAACAAATTATTTAGTCTTACTTAAACACCAACCTTTTGCCATCTATGAACATTACTACTGCTTTTGTACAATATGAAACTATTTATTAATGTTTATATAAATTATTATTGTTATACTCCAGGCTTAATTGTTCTTAAGATGTAGTTTATTGTGTTTTATTTACTAATTCATACAACCCATATAGTGAGCTAAGCCTAACAAGGACCAAATTGAACCCCACAAATAAGTCATTATAAATCTGTGCTGTCAATGTTGACAAGATTAGGTTGTGCCAATATTTCATGAGAAGTAGACGTGCTTTCTTTGAAAATCACCATTCCAATTTCAGGCTTTTATTTATGCCTTAGTGAAAAATAAGCAAAAAAATTTCAGCCAAGTAGCAAATCATAGTGACTCTAAAAGTAATTCTGAAAGATAAAAGTAAAAAAAAAAAAAACTTGTATAGGAAGACATAAAATATCAAATTTATTTATATTATTCTTAACAGGTTTACTCTTATATTATAAAGGTTAGCTTAAATTTAAAATGTTAGATGTGTAAACAAAAAATAACAAAAAAAAAAAAAAAAAAAAAAAGCATTGCTATATTTTTTTTTTAAATACAACTGGGATATTGTGACTGTGCTTACAAATTCAATGGCATGTCCGGGTTTGAGTCCACGTTGTCCAATTAAAACAAAAGCATCTCTGAAACCAACTTTGTCAATCAAATTGCTGCCAAATGATTTTAGCCATTTCCTGCCATCAGCTTTCAAACTGTAAGGAAAGTAAACAAATATAAGCAAATGATTTTCTTAAAAATAAAAATAAAAAAATAAATGGAAGCAGGGTAAGGAAAGCTGAAAGTTTTCAATCCAACAGCAACTAATGAGTTTTTCCAAAGAGACGATGATTACCACATGATGTTAATTTTATTTACTACTTATTTGGACACAAAGAATTAAATGGAAAAACAAAACAAAAGAAAAAAAAACTAGTTACAGTTCCTATTGTACAATTACACTAAGAATAATACTAGAAACTAAAACTTCTTGCAGAGCACATTTTTAGTCAATAGGTTCTGAAAGAGAAGCTAAAGTATAATGTTTTGCCTTAATTCCTTCTGGTTAACCAGTGTTGGGATACAAAAGGCGATTATCTCCCTTTGGTGAAGATAAATCACATGAGTCACATGATGGCTTAGTGATGTCACTTCATACAGTGACGGGAGTGGCCAGTCATTCAATTTGTTTACAGCAGTCAAACTGAGCAGTTGCTTTTTTTTTTTTTTTTTTTTTTTTTTTTAGCCTAGGCCTAGGGGCCTGGGATGAGGCTAATTCTGCCTTCTTTAGAAAATTTTACAGTTTACAAGTCCATGGTGCTCTTTCCCTTTGGGAATATATCTTTCCCAGATATAGAAAGAAACGCTGGCTCACAGGGGTCAATTTGGGAAACCCAAAACTTGCTGTTTCTCCTTTGTGGTATATGTCCTCACCTGGGACATAGGAAGGACATTTGAATCTGGAATTCTAAACCTGGTTTCTCCAGAAGCATAGACAAATTTCCATTTTGTTTCCCCTTACACTTTGCTCACTGTGTAGATATATGGGATGTATTATTCTCTGCATAGGACATGTCTATATACGTATCGTGTTGATATGTGTCACAAAAGAAAAAAAAAAAAAAAGAAAGAAAAAATTTCACCTCTCTCCTACTGTCGTAGTGATGGGCAGTCTCCACTTCTGAGATGAACTGCTCTCCTTCTCATTCCAGCCCTTTACATAGAGCTTGGTAACTTGCCCATGACAAACACCAACAAGCCAGCTACAAATCACAGTTTCCACACCTGCCCTTCTCCACTCGCAGTTGACCAACCAACTCATTACACATATATATAGTTTTATGGATATCTTAGTGGTATAAAAGTCTCTCTGAGAACAAAGCACGTTTGTCATTCCTTTTCCTTTTAGCCATTCCATTCTGTCCGTGAATTACAGTGTTATTTATCACAGATATAATAATACACATAATGGGTGAAACAAAAAAGAGAGAATAAACATTTCTTCCATTTCTCTCCCCCATAACCCCACAATGGAGAAATTCATGGAGTATGTGTGGGAGGAGGCAAAGACGGACTTACCTTGATGACATTTCATCAAAGCTTGCCATTAAAACAATAGCTTCATCTGGAACATCTCTCTTGAGATAACGTATCAAGGCAAAATCTGGAGAAAGAAAATTTATTTAAAAAAAACCCAAAAAAAACACTTCATTTTCAAAAGACACACATGAATTAAATAACATGGAAGTAATTGAATCATTATCTTCTGTTGAAATGCAGATCATTTCTAAGTGCTGGATTGAGTGATTGTTTTGTAGATTATTTAAAGCCAAAGCATATTTTGGATTATAATTCTTTATTTATTTATTTTCTTTTTGCCATTGCCATTCGGAATACCCTGGTGATGGGCTTGCTTCTGTTACCCTGCACCTTAAGAAAATCAAGCTTGCACAAAACAATGTACAAAATCCAATTGCCTTGTAAAACTGAATATTTCACAAGTGGTTGAAGCTAGTTTTAGTGCCTCAAGAATGGAAATATTAGGCATTGGAAATAAATTAATTCTTAGAGTCCTCTAAGAAAATTTAGTCTAAGCATTTATTTCAATTTGCTGAATTCAGTCATGAATATTAATCAGTTAATTTAATGATACATTAATCTTTGCTAGGTAATTTGACATTAAATATAAAGGGTTGGGTTAATGCCAGAATTTAGACAATCACTTTGTCAGATTTATATCTAAATCTGCTAGCATCCACCCTGAATTTCTTTTTGGTCTGGGGATTACCACTTGAGGTTTGGTTTGATTTGGTTTATTTTGTTTTACGGCATATCAACCTCAATGGGTTATTTAATGCCGACAACATTTTTAGGATAAATTCATATGAATAGAATATGTATTCTTTGGTTCAGATTGGTTTCGTTTATTTTGTTTTACAGCATATCAACCTCAATAGGCTATTTAATGCCGACAACATTTTTTATTGTTGGTAATATTTTGTTTTGTCAAAAATCTGTTTCTGGTAATATTTTTCCTTCAAAATTGTATTGCTGGTAGTAATTTTTTCAAAAAAGTATTGCTGGTAATAGTTAACTATTTGCACATAGCTGGGACCCCAACAGGTGCTATCACTCTGGGTCAGGGTGGACGTAGGAACACCAGCAATTAAGAGGTGGTTCCACGCTCATCAAAACCTCCTGATCAGAGGCCTTGCTGCTGGATGTAGTTTAACGTCTTACCCAGGACAACCCTTGTGGTTAGTGTAATTGATATTGGTATGGTAGGTGAAATCAGCAAGCCAAGTTCAAATTTCTGGCTAGTCTGTTGATTTCACTTTTATACAATATCCTTTGGAAAGTATGGGTTAAATAGAAAGGTAGACTTGATTCTCTAGTCTTGGCTGGCAACCAATCTAAGAGAAGAAAAATCTCTGAATATCAAACTGTGGAGAACTTAGAAAACCACCATCTCTTTTCCAGGAAGTTATAGCAATTCACAGATAAAGAAGAGGAATCAAGGGAGAACCATAATCATTTATTTCCTTTTTTCAACTTTCTGCAGAGTAATTATCATGAAACTATTTATAGAAAAGGCAGAGGAAAAATGACTAAAGCAAATGAAGTTCATTAGGTATATTATATGAATTTCTATGGCAATATCAAGCAGATGGAATCTTTCAAGATTTTATCAAAAAATGTTAGCTAGCACAACTTACCTTCAACATAAGTATCAAAATATGTCACACTGGAGACTTTTTTAGTTTTAACTGAAATTGAAAAAGTAAAAATGAAAACAATGGAAATAAATTTGAAAATTGATTTCTGTAGATTTTAAAGAAAAGAAATAATTGCTGATTTTTTAAAGCAAAACATTATGAATTTTTATATAAAGAAATGCACGTAGAGGGTGTTCCAGTAACTTGGACTGATTTTAAATGTTAAGTTTTTCTTTTTCTTTCAGATTTAACAACTTAAGTTTTTGGCAATTTCAACTATGGAAAAATTAACAATCAATAACATGTTAAAAGTGAGTATCAAATTTTCCAAGTCCTCGAGAAATGTCAATTATTTCTTTCTAATGTTATGTAAAAGTGTCATTTTCTCTAAAATTTCATCAGTCCATAGTATTCTCAGCATCCTTCTGTAGAACCACATTTCTCTTGCTTCAAGTCTCTTCTTGATCTGTGAGAAGATTCTCTAGCATTAACTACCATATAGGAGGATTGATACTGTGTAACTTTTTGGTTACAAGGGAGAATTTCCATTTACACTTTTCTTTTTTTCCTATTGTGCATTTGGTATTCTATGTCACACTTTCTGTTCTCTGTTAAAACACTTCCCAGATATTTAAAGTGTTGTACTTGTTTCAGTTTGGTATCACCAATAATTTTTAAAAAGTTGGAGCCTAACATCACAAAATCTTTGAGTCAGAATATTGTCCATGTCATTCTCCTGGAGAGAAGTTTGGTAGTTTCAAAAATAGTAAGAACTTTCAAAAAGTTTGTATATCAGCTTACACCATTTTAGAATGGTCAACAAATCAAGGTAAAAAAATAACAGAGAGAATATTTATGGTGGCACAGCTATTTATTTTGACCTTTATAAAAAGAGAAACCATGGAATTAACACCGATGTGCCTGCAGCAAGATACCGCAAATCAACTTGTAAAAACAAAAACAAAAAAAAATAAAAATTTTTTAATTTCTTTGATCAAAAATATAAAAAATGCTCAGCCTACCAATAAGAAAATGATTCTCCACTGTTAGTAATTTGTCAAAATTAATTCTGTACATGTTTCTACCAATAAACAAAATTTAAATGAATGAGAAAATGGAAAAGTCTTAGTGACATGTTTTGTACTGAGAAAGAACTTCTTCAGACTAATAACAGTTTCATTGATAGAATCAGTCAAAAGTAAAAAGTAAAAAAAAGTTGGTGGGAGAAACAAAAGGAACAACGGTCATAGTGTATATGGAAACATTAATCCTTTTCCCAGTGTCGACATGTTTATATGTTTTTACTGAAAGTGTCTTTTTCAGACATCTGTTTTCAAACATGTCCATAATATTCAAAGACTACAGATGTGTTTATATGGTGATCTTGATTCTTTTTCTGCCCTTCTGAATTCAAAATGAATCCAAATATCACTTCATATATCTGGTAGAGGTGTTAGCAACCACTCAGACACTTCAAGATGCCTCAGTTTCTTAGTTACTACATCAAAAACAAATGAAAAAAAATTGAAAATGAAATGTTTTTTCCAAAATAATTGATTGGGTAAAGAGTTAAAAAGGTAGAAAGACAATTAGTCTATGAAATTTAATTATGGAGTCTAATATATCTAGAAGCTGAAATTAATCTCATTTTTATCCCCACCATGTATTGATAATAATTTTGTGTGGAAAGGAGATATATTGGAAGTTTCTGGATATAAATTTACCATAACTGATTATGAAATTAGTGCACTTTCAATACATTTTCACCTCAATAAATTGGAGGCTTTGGGATCATTATTGATTGCACATGGAAATTGAATATACTTTACTTCAATAAAGAAACTGAAGCTCTAAAATATTTCATGTCAGAAATTCTGATACACAGACCAAATTCAATGAACTCTCAAAACTGTACAAACTGCCACTGTCAATTACAGAAGAGAGAATTGATAGCTGTGTCACTTCAAAATATCATAATACCTATCCATATATTAGTATAAAGATATACATGTATATGCCTGGTATATATGTTGTGCTTTTTTAGTATATATTAAGTAATAACAATTTTAAAAGGACATTCAGTTTTGGATTATTACTTACCATCAATGAAAACTGCATTTATTCCTCGATGAGTGTTCTTGAGTCGAGGACTTATCAACCTGAAAAACCAGGAATATTAAAGGTTTAATATCTGAAAATACTATTTTTTTTTTTTCAAATTATTTGACAATTATAAATTAAAAAACTTTGAGGAAATATCTTCCAGCTTCTTGCTTTCCATCAAACTTTGATCTTCAAAATTTGAAATGGAATGTCAGTCATTATTTTTTGTCGCCTTAATTCCTGGGTCTTTTATTCCTGATTCTCTCTTTCTAGCCTTAATAATGTTTCTCCTTTTTCTCAAGTTCTTTCACAATGAAGAGCATTGAGAGCAAACAGTCCCTAGAAAAATGTCAGAAAAAATAGCTAAAAAAAAAAGTAAAAAAATTAAAAAAACGTATATATCTACTCCTATCAGAAGGCCATTGACAAAGTATCTGTCAGACTTGTCACCTGATTTGAATCAGTTGTAGAATCTTCCAAGAGATCCTACACTGAGAATTTTATGGCGCTCTCTCATATAATATTGGGTTGGCCAATATATTTGTTTGCTTAATAAACAGAATGAACTTTTTGGTCAACCCAATACATGACCAGAAACAGATAAAAATTCTTCCTGTTCAGTTTAATGCATGATGTCTATCTTTTTTTAAAAGGAAAACACATCAAACAATTTAATATCAGCTAGCACTGAAAAATGTCCTGTATATCTCAGATTGTCATAGAATGGAATAGTGAAAGTTGCTTTCTAAAAAGAAAAAATGTCTGATTGATTTGGTTCATTTAAAGTCGAAACATATTTTGTATGAATAATTCTTGTTTTTGATAATCAATTCACCCAAAACAAGGCAATAAAACCACTAAGACATAAAGCATTCCTGAGTATTATAGAATATGAAAAAGGAAAGCAAAAGGAGAGAGAACAGTAAAAGAATAAGAATTAAGGCAGTAGATAACAACTAACATTGCATTTAAATTTTTGAAATTCAAAGTTATGCAACCAGCAGGAAGTGAATTCCACAAGCGAGAAGTGCACTAGAAGAAACTGTTAGCATAAAACTTAGGGTTACATCTAGCCATTTCAAATGTAAAATAAAATTCTGCAAGTGGATATTGCATTATGAATTATTTGAGATAACAATTATATTTCCAGGTGCAAATCCTACTATTTAACCCATAGATGGGTGGAGAAAGATGAATTCATATTTTTCCCCAACTGTATTAGCATGCAAGTGAATCTGATGAACTTGGCTGGAATCTAAACTCACCTATCAGATTTCTCGTTACATCAGCCACACATCAGCAGACTGGTGAGGCTGGTGTGAGATTGGCAAAGCAAATCTCTACTAGTGTCAGGCAATGTGGCTTATTTTATTCACATATTATATATGGTTATCAAATATTCCATGTTCAAATGAATTTATATAGATGACTTTATATTTCTTTAGAGCCAGTTCCATAATTTACCAATTCATGTCAGTGTGAAACTAATAACATAGGTTGCATGATTCAACTTCAACAGGTGTGATTTGCTCAGCCTGTCTTGGTGTGTATTAAAAAGGATTGCCAAGATAATTTGCATAAGTATGCCATCACATTTGGGTCTGCAATCACAGAACACCTTATAAAATAAATCGGTAGTGTGCATTGTCTTTCCAAGACAACATGATGTCAGTTTTATATGGATCACATTCAAACTATCATTTAAATGTACTTGAAACTATAATTTCTCTCTGAAATTCTGGGATGAGGAGTTATCATTATTTACACTATTTATATTCAGACTATTGTCCTAATCTTTGTTGTTGTTTTCAAAAACTTTTGGCTGTTGGGTTCCCTGGCCCTCATGAGGTGTATATCAATCTAATTAAGCTACAGGAAATTATGAATTGAACCCTTCATTTAATCTATGGGGCAAGACAGTCTTGTTCCATTGTCCATATCTAAAGATATCCCATAGAGTTCTTATTTTTAGTACTGCTCAGTTATTGTTCACAATATTTCCACTGAGTCGACATACACAAGGCCAGGCCTAGAGACTGAATTCACACTTAATATGTCCACAAATTCATGGCCCAAAGTTTTAATATAAAAATTAATAATCTAAGGAATCAACGACTAATTTTATTAATTCAATTGACCAAATTCTTCATTTTGAGCAGTACCATGCAAGAGGTCATGACTTTCTGCATAGCTGTGGATCACTATGCAAGAATACTTCCCTATTTGAATCTCTGCATAATGTGGATACCAGCCTCGTCTACATTTATGGAAGACTGCTACCTCTTGTCTGACAATACCACCAAATAAAAATATTAAATAAAGGGTTCAATCTGGCATTCCCTGTAGGTTACCTGAATTAACATTCACAGGACAAAAGCCAGATGCAGAATGGATGAATTGTGGTAACAACAGCAAAGATAAGAACAATATTCGGAATTTAAATAATAATTTCCACTGAGTCTAAGAACATGCTGCCCAGATTGAGATCACAATTACTATATCACGAAATTCACAAACCAACATTTTAAGCCACTAGGCTATTATCCAATAAGACATCAGAACAAGAGTCAAGTGGATTAAAGTGTAAATACTTGAAACTATTTTCATTAACTCACCCTTCATTATGCAAGTGGAAAGATTGGTTGTTGGTACTAAATGTGATGAGTTTGTAAAAATATATTGATCTCAATATATTATTGGTATGCATCTATTTTCGTTCTGATGATTGAGGAGCGATAACCGGTTAACTCATTTTGTATTCTTTTGATTTTTCCCTTTTTTCCCCTCTCTTTTCTCTTTCTTGCTCCTAATTATATATTGCTAACTACAATAGTTGTTGTTGTTGTTGTTTTCCCTTTCCAACCATTATGTCCATTTTTTTGCTTTAATTAAATGATATACTTCAAATAAGATCTTCATTAATTTATTTTTTTCCATTTCTTCAATGCAGTATAAATTGGAAAAGGAAAAAAAAAGGAAAAAAAAAAGGAAAGAAAAGTGAAAAGAAAGGGAAAAAAGGAAACAAAAAGGAAAAAGAAAAAAATTAGGAAAACAACTTGTGAATAATACATACTCTTCATTGTTAAAACAGATAATAGGACCAGATTTTAGACCATCTCCTGATTTGACATAGAATGAATACTGGCTTCGGGGGCAATCCACAATGCACTTGTCCCCTGTACAAATGAGAGAAATTTCATGTCATACCAAAAAATGTGCATAAACAAGTAATTATTTCTTTTTTTTTTTTTTTTTTTTGTCAGTATTTTTTTTGTCTTGTTTTTTTTAAAAAAATTGGAATCATGATCAAAACATTCAGAAAAGTCATACACCATAGAAAACTAAGAAAATGTGGTTTCCAGCAGCGTTCAAACATGTGTCTTGTTTTATAAGAGGAACCACCATTTGATCTGGTGTGCCTTAAACTGCTTGGCCATAGAAAGAAAACAGATTAGCAAATTTCTCTTTTACTTTTAAGGAGAGCACATTTTCTCTAAAGCATAAGTGCAATAAGATAGTTATGTTAAAAATATTTTATAACAAAAATGAAACAGTTAATAATAAAAAAGACAGATAACAAAAAATATATATATATATTAGAATTAAATGGTAATACTGAAATGAAACAATTAAAAACATTTACACCAATTATATATATATATATATATATATATATATATATCAGGAATGGATTTTTCATTTACTAACCTGGCATATTTTATTACACCAACCTTACTTTTAGTGGATATCCATATTTCAGTAGATGCTCTATTTATTTATTAAACAGTATATTTATTTATCATCATCTACAGGTTTAAACATTTGAGAAATCTTATTAGAAAAATATGCACTCTCTGGCAGGGTTTGACTCTGTGTTACCCTAGAGGAAACCCTCATCAGATCTGACATGCTTTGAACACAAGGGGATAAGAGACCTGATGGTCAAGAAAAGTTGGAATAGTGATTTTAAACACAGATTGTTCCTACTTTTCAAAATATACATCTCTGCTCAGATCTATATCCTAACATAAATAAATATACCATTTAATAAACAGAACATCTACTAAAGATAATGTTTAAGTGATAATATATATATATATATATATATATATATATATATATATATATATGTCCCTTTAAAAGTTATTTTTTGTGGATACTCTTATTATTTGAATTGGTGCTCTATTTATTCATTAGACAGTATATATATTTATTTTCATCTACTGGCCTGAATATTCATGAAATCTAATTAAAGAAAAACTTGCACTCTCTGGCAGGTATCAAACCTGCATCCCTCTGGGAGCTACTGTTTAGCCTGGTATGTTTTACTGACTTGGCCAGAGAGAAAAGCCAGTCAGGCAAGACTAAATTTCATGCTTTCAAGCAAAATTTCTCTTGTCATATTACTTTCAAAGTTTTTCATATTTGCACAGTTTGGGATCCAAACATAAGCAAAGAGAATTTTAGAATGGATTTAATTATTAATAAATAGAAAACCTACTCAAATGCAAGCATCCACTCCAAAAATGTTGGAATAATAAAAATCCAATCTTTTGTTTATATGTAAAATAAAAAGGGATTTTTCCATTTTCATAGAGAAGGCATACTAAAAGAAAACCAGGGAATGCATCAGCTGAAACATTATATTAAGATCAAAAGCAACAAAGTTTTGCATCTTAGAAGTTAAGAAAGTTTTGTAATTTTCCTATGGATTAAATAGCACCACAGATTAGACTCTCTTCCCTTGGTTGGTAATGAGTCTAGAAAGACGACTCTGAATTCAAAACACTGTGGAAAGCAATGGGAAGCTATTTCTTTGTCTTTTCCAGAAACAACCATAGCATTGCATAGTTTATAGATATTAATGAAAAAGAAACCATGGAGAGCCACAATCAATTGATATCCTGAGAGAGTAGTAGCATAATAAGAAGAAAAATGGTAATGTCAGGTTTTGCTTCCTTTGTTAGACAATAAAATCTGCTCATTTGAATTAGTCTCGCATTATTTTTTCTTTACATATATTAGCATTAAGGGACTTTTGTAAATGTCCCAGAAAAATTGAATTAGACACAAGTATGACAATAATTTACTTCATAATGAAATATCCCATTGTTATGGTAGTATGGAGTATGATATCCATATTAATATAAGAATGAAACCAGGTTGCTTTTAATTTCTTGTTTGATTTTTTTGTACACTATTTACATTATTCAGATTATTGTGTTCCTCTTTGTTGCCATATTTATCACATTGTTTTGGCTGTTGTACACTCCAGCCTTCTTCAGGTGGTTGGAATGTCAAACTGGACCCTTTATTTCACTTGCTGGGGTAAACTGTTCTAGTTCCATGTGCCATGTCTAATGGATGTCAGTTATCAGTTATCTCCTGTTAATTCCCCTCTCCAAGTTCTGTTTTAACCAGGTATTGGGTCCTGTCACTGGATCTAACCAATGCCTTTATCTACTGTGCCATGAGTCCTTAAGGAGCATACAATGGCTGAAACATTGTGATAAATATGGCAACAAAGATAAGGACAATAATCTGAATAATGTAAATAGTGTACATAATACCTCATCTTGGAAATATAGACAGATATGGATTTTTTTGTATTTTTAAATTTTAAAGATTTAAAAAGCAGAATAAGATATTCTTAGTGCTACCCATGATTTTATTTAAAAATAATGTTTATAATTATGATGTTTAAAATAATGTTTATTTAAATCCATAGTGCCTGCCAAAATTTAATACATTTATTCATAGATAAATTAGAGAAATATCTGCATATACAAAATTTAATAGGTGTCCAAAAAAATATACTTCTTTTAAAAAGTAATTTTTTTTTTTTAAATTGGTATCACCACATGCAAAGCAGTAAAGCTGTAAACTAAAAGACAAGGGGTTACAGAGTGTGGAAGAATTAGGAACGGAAACTTTAATAATGAGTGGAAAGAGAAAAAAGATAATGATTGACATGGCATTTAAATTTTTGTAGATTAAAGCTGACTGCAAAGAATGTAGCCAGAAGACAGTTCCACAAGTGCAAAGTGCAAGAGAAGGAACTGTTAGCAGAGAACTTACAACTACATCTAGTCAGCTCAACTGTAAATTGACAATATCTCGATTCCAGTTTAGTACTGTGCTTAAATTCAAAACATCTAGGTACCATGGCAAAGAGCTCATCCGAACAATTACCATGAGAGTATTTATAGAAAAGTCAGAGAAGCAAACTTACAATGGTGGGAAAGTAACTAAAGTCAAGCTGCCAGATCAGGACCAATTGTTGATTCATCTTTGGATCTTATCAAAATATCTGAGTAACTACCTGAATCAGGCAAACGGAATTAAATAGGCTTTATGGTGAATGATAAAAGATTTATCAAAATTGAAACAAAATATTCAAAGGGATGTAGATTTTATAACAGATTTTACAAAGCGTCACAAGTGTTCAATATGTGCACCACCTGACATGACACATGTCAAATCAGTAGTCCAGCTCCTGCCAAACACACTGTAGCCTTTCTTATGTAGCATTCTCCAGCACCTCAGTGATTCGATTCTTAAGTTTCTCTAGGCTTGTAGGAAGATGGGGGATATAAACCTGTCCTTTCACATAGACGTATAGAAAAAAATCACAAGGTATCAAGTCAGATGAATGTGGTGATCATTTCAACAGCACACTGGCATTATTACAGGCATGCCCAATCCATCTTCATGATAGAGTCCCATTGAGATAAGTTCACACAGTCAACTTAGTTTTACCACATTTTTTAAAAATTTGAGATTACTTGAGTCAGAATTGAATATGGTATTCATGATGTCAATTTTTTGGTTGGTTGGGTTTTATGGCATATCAACCACTGTGGGTCATTAAATGCCAAATTAAGATATATATATATATATATATATATATATACACACACACACACCTATACATATATTAAATATACAGTACTATTAAACATATAGCTGGCAACATTATTTTTTCAAAAATGCATAGCTGGCAATATTGTTTCAAAAACACATAGCTGGCAACATTATTTTTTCAAAAGCGTATAGCTGGCAACATTATTTTTTCCAAAAAACGTATAGCTGGCAACATTGTTGTTTCAAAAACATATAGCTGGTAACATTGTTGTTTCAAAAACGCATAGCTGGCAACATTATTTTTTTCAAAAACGCATAGCTGGCAACATTATTGTTTCAAAAACGTATAGCTGACAACATTCTTTTTCCGAAAACATTATCTGAAGCCTCGTTGTTGGACGTAGTTTATCGTCATACCCAGGACGCTCCATCTTTTGGATACCCGGTGTGTGTATGTGTGTGTGTATATATATATACATATATATATATATCTCAGCTCATATCTTATCCAAGAATTTAATTTCTTTTGCTGATTGCTTCCTTTACGATGATGGCATCAATGGCTAAGTAGACCAATTCTTGTAAGAAAGAGTCAATAGCATTGACTGCATAGTAATGTTGGTAGAGCATGGGGTCAATTTTGTCAAACCTTTCACTTGTTTGATTTCTTCTTTTTCTCTTCAAAGTTTATGGTTCTGATGGTACTGGAACATTGCTACAGTCTTGAGCTTGTGTTTCAAATGATTTAGGCTCAACTCCAGTGGCTTTCGGTGTTGTTTTAAGTGGGTCCTTGTATCTTCAAAGTGGGTGACCCCATGGTCTTTTCCCTGAGTTGAGCTCAATATATAAGACTTAATGCAGAAACCTTGACTCTTTCATTCTTGCTACATCAGAGACAATTTTTAATGATCAGCAATTTGATTCTTTGACTGTTGTCTCATACCAGGTTTTTGGTGTTGGTCATATTGTAATTCCATTTAGTGTTCAAAATTGAACAAAGCTTTTGCCACTGAAAGTGTTCTAATTTTTGGATGTCACAACAAATGGAGTTCAGATTTCACAACTATATAGAAACAGCATTACAGACTCTCTCTCTCATATATACATATATATATATATATATCACTCTACAGGGTGTATCAAAAATAATTTTACAAACTTTAGGGGGTGGGTTCCTCACACCAAAACAAACAAGGTAAAATGTCCATATAAATATACGGACAAAAGGCCATTGTTGTACCTCAATACAGCAACTCATAGCAAATGTTCAAAACATCCTCTGCTTGATTCTACACATGCATGAACTCATCAGGTCATTGACTGGCAAACTCTTTCAAATACTTCCACATGGTGCTGAATGGTTTTGCAGGCCTCCATGACATGTTGAAGCATCTCTACATTGTTAATGTCTGCTGCATAAAACAATTTTTTTAGGTGGCCCCACAGATAAAAATTCAAAGGATTGAGGTAGGTGAATGTGCGGAATATGGAACCAGTCCTTCTCTATCTTTCATGTTAGATGTCAGTGCATGGCAAACAATGTGATTAAAATATGCTGGATCCCCATCATGCATGAACCACATGCATCTTCGTATTATCAGGGGTATATCCTCTAGTAGGGCTGGAAGTGTGTTTGAAATAAAGTCCCTGTACATGTGTAAAATGTGCAGAGAGAACATACGAATCTGCCAGACATTCACCTATAATTCTAGTTCACACATTAATCATAAACTGATGCTGGTTTATAGTCTGTATTGTACCATAAGGATTCAGATCTGACCACAAATGTTGGTTGTGTGAATTTGTTATTCCATCTCTTCCAAATGTTGCCTTATCCATATACAAGACTGAAGGGACAAGCAATGGATCAGCAGTTTGTGCAATAAAGCATCAGCAAAAGTTCTCCTGTGGTGAGCAACCAGAGATTTAAAGACCCTGTACACATTGCAAATGATATGGATACAAGAGCAGTTCTTGAAGTACCCTCCATGCAATACTATGAGATGTATGACATGCTAGGGACACTTGATATGTACAGATACCTGGATCATCTCCGAAGGCCTGCAGAACGTGTTCTTCATGGTCAGGTGTACAAGCTGATCTAAGTCTTCCTTGATCCATAGTTTGTGGTACCATGGATCCTGTCACAGCAATGTTGTGATAAGCAGCAGCAAAGGTTGCTTGACTCAGCTACCTTCAGTCTGGAAAAGCAATCTGATGCAGCCTCACATCCATTACCATTCGTGAAGCTGTATGTAAAAATCATATGAATATCCTGCCATTGTTAAACTGGACACCTCTCAGTTAACTCACTACCGCACACATTAAATTTTGAAGAGAGACTAGTCACAAATGTACACTAGTTGCCATGTCAACACAGCACCATCTATCATTAACTTTCTTTAAACTTAGAAACTCAGAAACAAAAGATTTGTGGACATATGTTTATATGGACTTTTGTCCCTGTTTTGGAGTGAGGAACCCACCCCCAAAGTTTGCAAAAATATTTTTGATTAACCATATATATATATATATATATATATATATATATATACACACACACACACAGAGGGAGCAATGGATAAATTGTCATCTAAATTATGACATCTCATTTTAACAGATATATTTACCAAAATTACACAAAAATATCTCAAAATAATAAAGAGTAAATTTATTCAATAAAATCACTATTAGCTTCAACCATAGCTTCTAGACAACATCAGAATTTCCTGAAACTCTTCTGGACAATCTCCTTGTTTAAGTTGGTGAATGCTGCATAATCCTTGCCTTTAGTTCATCTTTGGTGTTGCAATGTCTTTTGTTGCTCTCTCGCTCAATTGCACCCCACACATAATAATCAAGGGGGTTGCAATCTGGGGAGTTAGGTGGCCAGATTTAATGGGTGATGTGGTTTCAGAAGTTGTTCAACAGCCAAAACTCATAATTGCACAAGATAAAAATGACACTATTTTCATAAACTAATAGTCATCATCAATATTTGATATGTAATGTGATTTTGTAGTTTATTTTCCCAAGTTATGAAGGCAATTAGTCGTTTCCAAGAAGTATATACACAGAATGGACATCAAATCTAATAAAAACTATAAAACATCCAAAATTAAATGAACATTTCATTTTCAATCTGAATAATATATATATTTTTTTTATTATTTAGTCAGGACCACACTACATTTCTTTAAATTCTATAATGTGATAGGCATTTTTTTTAATTGTATTAACAAAAATAGATTGATTGTTTGTTTGTTTTACAAGCATAGCAACCCCTTTGTGCCATTTAATGCTGAAACTGGATCTTTATTTAAGAATGTTTCAAAACATTTCAAGTGGATGTGAGGCTTTAAAAGAACAAAAATAGAATTATCAATATTAAAAAAAAAAATTGAAGAAAATATGTAGATATTGTTGGAAGTAAAATTTCAGAAGCATATTGATTTTATTTGATTTGCAACAGACCAACTGTCCTCTCAAAACAGCCATGATAATTTGGGATGCTATGCCAATATGCAAGTTGACATTTTCTGAAAAAGATGTTATAGTTCAATAATTTTTTTATAAGGATTCCTATAACCATTCCACCCCCCCCACAAAAAAAAAATCCCAGAAAAGTTCCTGAAAAGAATAGAAAGATTTTAAGAAAAATACATTCTTATTTCTATTATGATAATTCATATGAACCTTAAGAAATATTAATTTTTATATGTACAAATATGGGAGAAAATGACAAATTTTTATAATCTAGAAAAAAGCATTAATTGCTCATTGTAATGAGTCTGGCCATAATTTCACTTTAAAAATGCTACTTCAATTAAAAGGGAAAACAATTTACTAATACAAAATTATATATTAGGTTGGTGAAAAAATAATGACGTAATAATGTTGTTTTTTTGACGTTAAAAAATACGTCAAAAAACAACATTATTACGTCATTATTTTTGCACCAACCTAATAGAAAGTGCTTTAATTACTAGATCATCCATAATAAATTTGTGTACAGCTTCTTTCAACATTTTACCTTTCTTGGCAGATCTATTATTACAATGTCGGATACTTAATAATAATAATAATAATAGTGATAAAAATATAAACAAAAAGGAACTAAATTTGTAAAACTATATATACCCAAATACATGTTTAAAACAAAATAAATTTAAAAGATTAAAATTTTAGCATCTCCTCTCCTTTCTTTTCTTGTGTACATCAATGTAAACATCACTTTAGTCTGATGAAGTAATAATGGCAGAAATGTATCACATGAATAATCTTTATTACTTTGATTTTCCTAATATGTACTAGTATGAAAATGTGAACTGATTCTCTCTGTAATAAAGTCAAGTTACATCAATTATATTTTCAAACTATCCTTAAAGATTTGTTTATTTATCTGACTTCTTATGCAAAACTGAAATAAAAATTTTAGGATATCAGCCTTGATGCTTATTGACAATATTTTCAGTTTATGTTTGTTTTTTTGTTTTGTTTTTTTTACATCAGAACATTGCAATAACAAAAAATAACAATAAAAAATACTAGAGTAAATTATTGATAATTTTTTACATAAATGCAAATGTCTTGTATTAAAACAAAACTTGCTCCAACAATAATGCCTCCCATTTTATCATCTTTGCAGCACAGACTGAACCTTCCAACCAATAAACCATAAATGTTTTGTCTTGTTACAGATAGCTTAAAAATGGCATGTCATGATAGTGTGTATAAAGCAGAAGTGGAAAAAAACTGCACCAACTGATATTTGCTGAATGTTTACAGAGAACAAACAGTGGATACAAGCACAGTTAGATGGGATAGGTTGGTTAGTTAAGCATCTTAGACGTGTCAAAGTTAGTGTGAAACAAGGAATGTTCTGGGATGTCCTGAACAGCTGTCAATTGGTAAAATGAGGGGACAAAGGTTGTGATGGTGTGGAAAAACAGTGTTTTGTTGCTGACAAACTTGTTCTAGCCAATGACATTGCAGTGCTCCTTGTGTATACTGTAGTTTTTGCAGAAATAAATATCTTGCCTTTAATCATGATACAAATTAAAGTTTTTTGTGTTACAAAGTTCTGCAAATTTTTATAAATTTCAGGGAGAAGTTGCATTTGCCAGGACCCAGTGAGAATCAAACTCATTATCAAAATCTAGAAAAAACAGTTTACTAACTAGCACGTAAATGGTTATGTGTCAAACTGGGAATGCCTGAACAACGAAACTGCTGTCTTTTAATCATTTGAGAGAACCATGTCATGACTGATGCTAACCTCAAGATGGTGCCCAACTGACCCTATTGTGCAGTTGACAAAATCAAAAAACAATGCGCACATGTAAAATTAAAAATATAATATGGTGACAATTTGCCCATTCCCCCTGTATATGTGTGTGTATGTATGTCTGCGTGTGCATATGTGTAAACACAAATCCACTCCTCTTTTAATACCTGGATTTAATTCCAACGAATCGGTTGCTAAGTGAAAGATTGTACCTCACTGCTATTTTAGACATATTACATAGGTAATGTGTTTGTGTCAACCAGCTTCAGATAGCTGTAATGTCCTGTTTTGCATCATTGATATCAATTCTAATTTATTTCTGAATTTCTGGGATGAGGATTTATCATCATTTACACTATTTACATTCAAACTATTGTCTTCATCTTTTTTATTATCATCACAATGTTTCGGCCATCGTCACACCTGTCTTTCTTCAGATGTATATCAAGCTGAGTAACCTACAGGAAATTCTGATCTGAACCCTTTATTTAATCTACAAGGGCAGATTGTTCTCGTTCCACTACCCATGTCTAGTTATATGTCGTCTAGTTCTTATTTTTTCATCTAGTTCTCAGTCATTGGCCACTTGTTTGATCTAAGTACGAGTACACAGTGCCTGGTTCAGAGATTGAACTCACAATTACTATGTAATTTAATTCGCAGATCAATGTTTTCATCCAGTATCTATTATTTCTAAATGTTTATGTTAAAACAAAATCTTGCTCAATTATTAGAGTGACAGCACATCAGCAAACAACAACAAAAAATGTTTTGTGAGGATAAATTAAAAAAAAAAAAAAGGACTTAAATACTGCCTAATAGTTAAATCCACTTTGGCAGGAGGGGAAATAAGCTACTGCCATTACTTAAAACACATCCATTAAGCTGAGGAGTAGGATTCTAATTTATTAGCCAAGGATGGTGAGTTCAATCCTAGGTAGGAGTCAGTAGAGTTAACAGCTTCTACAATATGGTCATGTACTGCACGGTAAAATGAATATTTGAAAATCAGCTCTATATTCCGAAATATTGTTTGCAGAATGTAAATAAAGTATCCATAAATTTTTATTTATTTTTCACTTGAGTTATTCATTTTATTTATTTCGGTTCATTTTGAAGTAAGAGATAACTAACATAATCAAATTTTTTTACAATGTCCAATACTAATTAGTTGAATTTTTTAATAAAAATTTATAGCCAGTCAGAATTCCTGTGGGGGTCGGGATTGTTAAACAGGTGCATCATTAAATGAAGAATGGTTGTATAGTGTTAAAAATTATACTAATATTTGAGTGTTTTAATAAATGGATATGTAGATGCAACTCAATTTGAAACTTTTTATCAAAAATGTCATCTCAAATTAAGATAAAAAGATTTTTTGAATGAGCTAGAAAATAAATATAGAAACAGGTATAACTAATTAGTATTGATGTTCACTAATCTTAATCAAATCTGGTTAAAAAGGGGAATAAGAAGAGTGTTTAGCACCAAACTTCCAAATGTAAGAGATACTTTAAAAATCTACAATTGAAATTCTTTTTCCTCTAGTCATGAAACACAATTAGTGACACTAGCTAGAAATTATACAACTGCCACACTATAAAGTAAGCGCAATAAATAAAGTTTCTAATATATATGTGGTATAAAAAATGGTATTTCTTGTGCCAGCAAAAACATTAAAGCTCTTTTTTGACAATCTTAGTGCTTTTTTCAAAGAATATGGGCAAATTCATTGCAAACAGTGAAAAGATTTTTTGTGTGCCTTTCTGGTTTGTACTGGATAATTGCAGAAAAAAATAGTATGTGCGTGGATATGTTTGCAAGAATTTGATAAGAATAGAAAATATTTCTAAATGGTGGTGGTGGGGGGGTAGTGGAGAAGTTTCTCTGGAAAAGGAAGGATGTTCTCTCTGAATCCACTCACTTTGAGGTTTCGTCACATTCACTGATCCTTTTGAAATGGGGGGAAAAAAAAAGATAGATTAGAAAAATTATTTAATGAAAAAAAGAAAATTTGCATACAAACAATGAAAAAAAAAATTTTAATTATTCAAGTAATGATTTAATAAAAATCATAACAAAAAAATATAGCAAACCTTAATGTTGTTCCAACTTGCAATAAAAAAAAAAGTATTATACAGGATCATACAAGAAAGGGAAACTAAACCTTTTTTCCTATTGTAAATAAAACATGTTTTTTAATCTTAAAGAATAACAATGTTTTTAAAAACAAGTAAAATGATTACACTACTTTCATTGTTCAGACTATTGTCCTCATCCTTATTGCCATATACACAACATTTCGACCATTGTACGCTATGGTCTTCTTCAGATGATATTAGTTGGAATTTCAAACCGATTAGAAATTCCATCTAATATCACCTGAAGAATGCTTGAGTGTACAATAGCTGAAATGTTGTGAATATGTCGATAAACATGAGGACCACAGTCTGAACAATATAAATAGTTTAAATACTTACAATACTTCATCTAAGAAATACATTAAAATTATACAAATATATTCATCTACGAAATACAGTAAAATTATACAAATATATTGATGCAATAAAAAAAAAGTTTTTCCCCTTGTACATATATTCAGTAGTAGTTTTACAATTTGCTACAATTTAATTGATTTGTTTTTTATGGGATATCGACCCTTTGTTAAATAACAGACAAAAACATTTTAGATTGTATGATTGATTCTTTCCTTTTTGTTGAACATGGACAATTTTTTACGAACAATGATTTTTCCAGATACAAGTTGTACTATTTAACACATAGCTGGGGGAGAGAAGGATTCATACCTTTCCTAGAGGTATATAAGTGAATCTAATGAAACCAACAGGAATTTGAACTTGCTCTCCCATTTCTCATTCCTAAGCTGCTATCCATTACACCACCCACACATGTATTTCAATTAGAATGAAATTATTTAGTACAATGAGAAATATGCATTCTAGCATGTTTTGAAATCACCAACTAATTGGTTTGGGCTAAGAGAAAGAAATATACTGATAAAACTATACTGTATATAGTTGTGGATAACTTGGTTTGTTTAAGATAAACAAAAAGGAAAAAAAGTTGAAATCTACAGGGTGTGCCTAATGTCTGGACACATAGGTAAAAATACATATTTTCAAGAAATTAAATTTTCAACAACATTTTATTGAATTGAAATATTAACAAATAACATCTTCAATAAGATTTCTATCATTTATGATGCAAAGATTGATGCATTTAGCAAGATTCATGTGAACTCAATGTAATAACACCACATTGCTGTCAATTTTAGCACATTCACTCTTTATGCGTTCAATCAAGTGTGTTGCATCTGTGATCTTACACCTTCTCCTTTAGCATAACCCAGAAAAAGAAGTCAGTTCTTTCTTCTTTTGACAAAACCATATTTAATCTATGGAGGTAAAAAACAGTTTTGTCTTTATTATGTCACGTTTATAATTCAAATCAATATTTTTACAATAACACAAATATTAACTAAATGATACTGATAACATTTCCAGGATATTGTCATATGGTAACTGTAACAGTAATATTAGTTGTTTCCTTACATAGAAACATTTGGCATTAATTTACCAAATGTCCACTGTTATTTTCTGTTGAAGTTCATTAAATCTTTCTGTTAAAACAATTTTTAAGATAAATAGGTTTCTCAAGCTTACTGTTATCACTCTTTGCAATATTGATGGTGCTTTCCTTGCTAATCTTTTGTTCAAAACAGTGTGAAAGATCAAATAATGACATAATGAAGATGTCATTATTTTCTCTTTGTGTTGCATGTTTTATCAGTTTTTGTTGTTAAAAGTCCTGTTTATGTTATTTGGTGTAGTTTTTTGTTTGTAATTCTGTGGAACCAGTTCGTAAGGTTTTGAGCACATATAGTCCAGACTAAGACCTACTGGGTTCAGTTACTCAAAGCCATTTCAATCATTGATCAGAGAATGATTTGTGAAATTCATCTATCTTTATTAACCAAACAGAAACTTGCTGTTTTCAGGTATGCGTAGGTTATATTATATAAACAGACAAAATTTATGAAACCTAAATTTACGTATATGACTTGATATTGCAAAACAGTTCAGCACGATGTTTCCAACAAAATGGTCTTCTTTCTTAGTATTTTGCTAAGTTATTGTATGTTTATGCAAGTTTCCTTAACCATTAGCACATTGTAAGTGACTATTTTCTCCTAGAAAAAATGTTAGTCCTGCCAATGTTAAATTTGAATTTCTTGTTTGTGTAGCCATATCCTCCTATGGCAACACCTAAAATAATCTTGACTGAAATTGAGAACAAGGCTACTGCAATTTCAAATATATAGAAATAATATATAAAAGACTCTATACAGAAAGTAATAATTATTTGCAGTGTGATAAATGTTAAAAACCAGTGAAAGCTCCCTGTTGATTATTATTTTTTGTTTTTTATCCTTTCAATAATTTTTATGATTTCCAGTTGGTAATTGAAGTATAACAACTAGCAATGACAACATGATACCTATATTGTTGTTCTTTACCATGCAACACTATTCAATGTTTTATATGTGAGGCAATCATCAGGCATAATTTTTTTTTTTATGGTGGATCATTGCCTCATGTACATTTTTTAAAATGGCACTGTTTTCTGTCACTCACTTTGCACAATATTTTATATATATATATATATATATATATATATATATATATATATATATATATATATATATATATATATATACACACACACACAAAAGGTGTGATGGGTAAATTGTCACCATTTTATATTTTTAATTTCATGCATGCACGTTATTTGTTTTGATTTTGTCAAAGTATAGTAGAAACAGCTGGGCACAGTCTGTGAGAAAAAGAGTACCATGATGCAATTCTCTCTGCCAGAAATTTGGAAACGTCATGCTATACTGCTTGGCATTCACACTGGAATCTCCAATATAAACATTTCAGAGTATTTGGATGGCAATTTGAGGACTCTGCAGAGAATTCGGAAAGAGTTGGATGAGTCTAATGGGGAGTATGATGGTGTTTGGAGTGATCACTAGTGATGGTGACATTATGCCTCCATTCATCTTCCCACAGGGTCTCATATTCAACATGCAGGCCTACATCAAGTACCTTGAGAACATAGTACTTCCCTAGGTCAAGAGAGTGGCTACTGGAAGACCCTATGTCTGACAACAGGGATCTGCACTATGTGACACAAGCAGGAGAAATCAGTCTTGGCTGTCAGATAATTTCTGCCTCCATATCACCCCTTAAATCTGGCCAGTAACCCCCCAGACTGTAATCTTTTTGATTATTATGTGTGGGGTGCACTTGTGCAAGAGACCAACAAAACTTGTGTAACACCAAAGATGAGCTAAAAGCAAGGACTATGGCAGCATTCACCAACTTTAAGAAGGAGAGAGTCCAGAAGAGTTGCAGGAGGTTCTTTGTCTGAAGGCCATGGTTGAAGCCAATGGTGATTTTATTGAATAAATTTACTCTTTAGTATTGAATTAGAACCCAACTTATTTGTATTTTAAACAGTATGTGTAAGATCTATCATTATCACCTATTGGCTTGCTGTGCATCCAAGAAAACATTTTCTTTATTAGTTTTCATTGGGTACACAATTTGATAGAATTTATACATACAGTTTAAAATAAAAAAAAACAACTATTTAACTGCTGATACTGGAAATAAAGTTCCATATTTTATACTTTAAGAGGTGTGTCTATTTCAAAATCAGATATCCATTAAAAATAACACTGAAAAAAAAAAATAAAATAAAATAAAAAAAAAATTTTAAAAAAATGAAAAATGTCAGATCAAAAATAAATCCATTAATTCTCTCTCTCTCTCACATATATATATATATATATATATATATATATATATATATATATATATATATATATATATGAGAGAGAGAATATATATATATATATATATATATATAGAGAGAGAGAGAGAGTTGTAATAAACCCCAGTGAGATTTTATGGTACATTTAAGTACTGATACTGGAAATAAAGTTTCATTTTTTATACTTTAAGAGTGTATGTCAGCAATGTTGATGGCTTTACATATTTGTTTCTTTTTTCTAAAATTAAGAATTTTATAAAAAAAAACAAAAGTCATTTGTCTTTAAAGTAACTTTTCAAATCCATTCTACAATAAATACAAAATTGTTTACAAAAGAAAAAAAATATATAGTAATCTTTTTGCTGTAAAATAAAAAAACTTTCTATTTTACTGTGAGAAATTATGATCTGAAAACATTGCCAGATTATTGACAAGTTTAAGTATTTAATACATTGTTTAAATTGAATAGTATGTAATAAATAGTTCTTAATCAAAAGAAGAATTATTTTCCATTGAATATTTTTCTATGAATTATCAGTGAAATGATGGGTGGAGTAAGGATTTTATCAAATACTTTCTTAAAGGAATTGTACATAGATAAGCAGGGTTGGATTCAGGCCTTAAAAAGGCCCTTGGGATAAGAGAATTTGGAAGCCTCCTTCATCACATAAGTTTTCCCTGTGTCTAAATAAAAAAAAAAAAACAACATATTTTTAGACAATGCTTCTTTTGGTATATGACATTAAGTAATTTTGCACTTATAACATCTGTGTTTAATGAAGCATAAAATGGAGCAAAAATTAAGCAAAGTAGACAAAATTATGCAAAACTAAAAAACCTAAATCATTTATATATATATATATATATATATATATATAAAGATACCTCAAAATCTAAATGAAATCCCTTCAAATTTAAAAGATCCACTCCTACTAGAGGGGCACAACTACACTAAAATGTTTCAAATTAGTTCAAAGAGGCCACATTATATCTGAAAATAAACAAATCTCCTCTGTTCTTAATTCATTTTATTTTTTAGTTTTATAAGAGGTTCAAGACTAAAATACCCTTGGGGGCCTCTCTAGGCTGCAGCCCATACTAGGCAATATGTAAGTCTGACACTTCAGGCAAGGCAATGCATAAAAAGAAAATTTTTTTTTAAATTTTACACAAAAGATGTACAGGGCTGTCTGAAAGTCTTGTCACCTCTACATAATATAATTTTCTATTTCAGATGGCTGACACAAGCTCCTACAGTTTGAAAGAAAAGTAGGGAGAAGACTTTCTGACCATCCTGTATGTAAAACAAAATTTATTTTAAAAATTTTTAAGGATAAAAGTAATTCATAAAAAATTCACTTATAAAGCAAAATGACGAAAAAAAATATTTTTATTTCAATTTAATATAACTTACCCGTCTTGATAACATTTGCTAAAACCTATTTATTGTAGAAATATGTGAGAAGATTAAAATCTTAGCTCAAACCAAAGATTAATCCATTAAATCAATTTAAAAAAATACCATGAAACTTTTGTTACATTCTACAAATTGTTTAAACTAATCCCTAATTTTTTCTGTCAATGTTTTCACAAAACAATATATTTTCTACCAGTCAATAAAAATCAAACAACTCCAAATATCATGAAAAATTCTGAAACTTCTAAGTTTGTCTTATTTCTTAAAAAGCAACACAAATTTTATACATTTTTCTTTTGTTTTTCGTAACAGAAAGTCATTTAAAACATGAAAATTATATTGTAAAAATTAGCGAAATTCACAATGTATAATTTTCCTAATAAATATCAAGAAGAAATTAGATTCAAACAATTTCTTCAACCATCTGATGTTTAACGCTATAAAATAGATATATTTATTAAAATGAGAGGAAATTGGAGAAGGTGAAAAGGTAGTCATCATAAATGGTAATTCAAAACAAGAAAGAGACCAAAAAATAAAAAAAATAAATAATATATTAATAAAAAAAGGAGAAAAAAACGAAAATAAAGCCAGTCAGCATTTTTTATATTTTTTTTTTTTCAATCATTATTATTAATATACCATTTTTGTTTTGTTTTTTCTTGTTTTTAATTAATTGCCATTTATGGCAATTGTCTATTTTCTCTCTCTCTTCATTTTCCTTCCATTTTAATAAATGTCTGTTTATTGTTTCAATTAAATTGTCTACGTCCAAGAAGACCTTCAATTTGACACTGTTTTCATCTCTTAACTGACAAGACCTTTGAAAATTTGCAACAGGAAAGAATAAAGTCAAGATAAAATATAGAATATAAATTGAGTAATTCAACAACTAGCAACTATTTTTCAAAATAAAATGACTTTTTTAATTATTATGCACAATTATAACAAAATCCTCAAGATAAGCTCTTCTTACCAGAAACAAGGACAAGCTTATTAATGTTAAAAAATTGTAAAGTTTTGAAAGGCTGAAAGCAAAAAAAAAAAAAAGCCAGGGTGAGTATGGGTGAAATTAATGTAACCTCTGTCAATTCTTGATTTCTTTAGAGAGTCTCCAAGAAATCTTTGAAGATCTAGTAGCAGAAATAATGTAAGTTCCACATCAAAGCAAAGATGATTATAACAATATCTACAATTCTGTAAACAGTAAATTCTGCCAAATTTGTAATAAATAATGATCTATTCAAAGCTTAAAATTAGTTCAAAGAATATAATCTAAGTCTAAACATGATGGGAATAAAAAATTAAAAGCTTATCCTTGCAAATGAAAGAGGCTTAGCGGCAATTTCTATGTGTGCATTATATATATATATATATATATATATATATATATTAGGTTGGTGCAAAAATAATGCTGTAATAATGTCGTTTTTTGACGTTAAAAGATACGTCAAAAAACGACATTATTACGGCATTATTTTTGCACCAACCTAATATAGAAGATCATAATCTCTTAAATTATTATTAAATCAAAAGATAAGCAGTTTTTAAATAAAAAAAAATAAATAGAATGCTTTATATTCTAGAGAATACCTACCCAATAACTGACTTAAAACATTTTATTTCAAAAAGATAAGCAGTTTTACTTTGATCTCTAAAAGCTATAGGCAGACAATGCAAAATGCTACACAACTAAAAACTATGCTACACATACCAGAAAATGAGACATCTAGCTAACATGCATATTTGAATCTTTGAAAAAAAAAAACAAAAAAAAAACGATAGAAGTCTAAAACATCAACACTGACCCAGAAAGTATAAACAGATAAAAACATTACTTGCAACAGACAAAAATGTAGAGAGAGAAATTATAGATGAAAAAGAAAGGGGACATTGCTGTTTCAGGAGATAAGCAACATGCAACCTTCAATGGAGTTTAACAAGATTTTTTTCTTAAATTTTGTTAGATTTTTTTAGTAATATTTTTGTATTTTACTGGACTATTGTTCTCATCTAGGTTGATATAGATAATGTTGACAAATCATTTTCACCAAGTACCCTATAGTTGAGGGTACCACTTAATTATTAATATGAAGATGACATCAAGTGTTTATTGATTGCCCGATATGGGATATTTCTTTATTATTGTGATATTTTGTCCCTGTGACATTAGTTATTGTCCATCCCTGCTGAATTGTTGCATTCATTTTCTGCAGTTTATCAAAGGAGAGATGGTAGAGTAATGGTCAGTGGATTGAATTAAGGAATAGGAGAGGGGAGTTTGAGTACCAGTCACTTACATTCACTTATACTCTTGGGAAAGGTATGAATCCATCTCATCTATCAGCTATGGGTAAAATTTCAGAACAGATTGGGTCCTATAACATTGGGTGGAAATCAATCTAGAAAAAGTAAAACTCAGAATTCAAACCATCCTTGTAGGTCCTGCCTCTTTAGTCAAAGGCTGCGAGAAGGTAACTTCCAAAACAAATCCACCTCACAGCATCTTGAATAAAGAAACCCCCCTACTTCAAGCTACGACAGAAAAAATGGACTCCTTGAGTTAAAACAAACACAATGCTGGGACCTGCTTTCAGACCATTTGCCCATGGGTGTATAACTCACAGCACTTTAGATAACATGAGAGGTTATTGCAGGTTATTTAAAGCTGGAAAATATTTTTAGATTGTAAGAATTTCTTTTTTGGAATGATGATTTCATGATACAAGTCTTACTAATTAACCCATAGCTGGGAGGAGAAAAAAATGGATTCATACTGTTCCCAAAGGTGTTTGAACATAATTGAATATAACGAATACAACTGGAATTCAAACTCAGTTCCTTGATTAACAATTGTGTCATTATCCATTACATCAACCTCACATCCAATTTTACAGCGTCTGGTAATCCCAAGTGATCACCCATCTAGTTACTGACCAGGCGAAATGTTGTTTAACTTTGGTGATTGTATGAGAACCCAGTGTTTCAATGTGATGTGCCTGTAAGCACATCTGATTCGAGGACTGAATACATGACCACTAGGTGACAATAACATATGCATAACCAACTCCTACATGCACTAAACCACCATCCTGAGGGACAATGGTATGTTTTTTGAGCCGTTTATATTCAGTGTCAGATGGATTTGACATTTACTTATCATAGCGGGTTTGTACTATTTTTCATAATTTAGTGTTGATAATATAAGGTAATTCGTTTAAGTCTTGGCTACAATGACATCTATATCAAACAAGATGAGAACAACAGTTTGAAATAGTAAAATATTGATAATTACTAATCAAAGAAATGAAATACTAAATTTGTTTTTAGACGTTTTGAAACAGAGAAGATGAAGATTCAATTAAATAATGGAAAGATGATGAAAAATGTTATGAAATCCTAACCCAAACTTTATTCACAGTATTATTTTACTACACAAATATATTACAAACATATCTGCCATATATCAAAAGTAGTGTCCAATTTTTATTTTTACAGCAGTACTTGATTGTTTGTCATTCATATTATGGTGTGCAAGAAGAAATGAAAAATATCTAACCATTTATTCCGAAGTTAGGTAATTATTAAGGAATTTGAAAAAAAAAAAAAAAAAAAAAAAAAAGAAAGAAAATAATCTGTAAGAGTAATTATTAACAACAGGACTTCCCTGAATACGAGGAGAATATATATGTATATATATATATATATATATATATATATATATATATATATATATATATATATAATGAACATTGAAGTCAACAATGAGAGGTGACAGGCTGTTTCATGCTGGACACAACTGGCAAACGGCCTGATCTTCGCGTCCAGCATGAAACAGCCTGTTGCCTTTGAGTGTTGACTTCAATGTTCACTTTTACATTTACATACACTCTATTTCTGATATTGAGCACTTTACCCCATAAATATGGCATACCGTAAAACTATATATATATATATATATATATATATATATATTCCATATATTTTGGCAGCATATTTTCATTTAAGCATGCCTGATTAAACAATTTAGACATGTTGTGTTTGTCTATTTTTAATAAAATCCTTTTACGATTATATATTATACCAAATTTAATACAACTTTATCATGTGTAATAACTCCTCCCCACCGATGTATTGAAGAAAATCAACACTATATATCAATTTAAATGTCCTTTGGGAGATTGCATCTCTGACAAAAAAAGCTAATGTATATATTAGTCATTCTATAATGACACTATCACGACACCTCATTTTGCACATGAATGATTCATTCTCCATTGCACAACCTCTGCAAAAACACTCCTGTCCACCTTCACAATTTAAAAGTATATTAGTCTACAAAACCTGTATACTTCACCAAGAATATAATAAGCAGCAAGAACAAATTCTAGAATCCATCTTTAAAAAAATTAAAACTAACACTTAACAAAATTAATTATGAACATAGCACAAATTTTCTAAAATACTTATACCATATTGTTCTTTAAAAATATTTACTTTAAAACTAAACAGGTTTTTTTAAAAACTAAGCAAACTCTAACCTACCACAAGAATTCAGTTCTTACCTAAGTTACCTCCCCTACATTATAATGTCTACAATATCGAAAAATTTAAAAATTCACTGTTTGTGACTTTGCACAGGATCAGAATCATTAACAGTTTAACCACAAAGGCAAAAATTCACTTTGGATAACACAACTATTTGTCATAGACATCATAACCTTGAAGATGATATGAATTTATTGCACACTTTAATCATGAAGCAAAAAGCTTATATGTGATTACAAAAGGATCTTATTAAAAATAAACAAACACAATATATCTAAATTCTTTAATCAGACATGCTTAAATAAATTTATTTATATATATATATATATATATATATATATATATATAGTGCGATGGCTAAATAGTCGCCATTTTATATTTTTAATTTTGTGTATTTGCGTTGTTTGTTTTTGATTTTGTCCATTGCACAGTATAGTAGTGTCTATTGGACAACATCTGTGAGAAAAAGGAACAGCATGATGCAATTCACTCCACCAGAGATTTAGAAATGGCATACTGTACTGTTGGGCATTCATGCCAGAAGCTCCAATACAAACATTTCAGAGTATTTGGGTGTCCATCTGGGGACAATGCAGAGGATTTGGAAAGAACTGGACGAAGTCTCAGACTCAACACGGAAGCCTATGTCAAGTGCCTTGAGGAGGTAGTGCCCCCCTGAGTAAAGTGGGTGGCTGCTGAAAACCCTATGTCTGGTAACAGGACTCTGCACACTGCCACATAAGCAGGAGAACCCAGTCATGGCTGTCAGACAATTTCTGCAACGTCATTACCCCTTACTTCTGGTCACATAACTCCCCAGACAGCAAACTCCTTGATTATTATGTGTAGGGGAGCAGTTGAGTGAGAAACCAACAAAACACCTTGTAACAGCAAAGATGGACTAAAGGCAAGGATTATGACAGCACTCATCAACTTAAACAAGGAGACCATTCAGAAGAGTTGCAGGAGATTCTGAAGTTGTCTGAAGACTGTGGCTGACACCAATGGCAATATTATTGAATAAATTTACTCTTTAATATCTTAATTTCAAATATGTGTAATTTTGGTAAATATATCTGTTAAAATGAGATGTCAATGTTACTTTCATTTTTGTGTAATTTAGATGACAACTTATCCATTGCATCGTGTGTGTGTCTTATTTATATTCATTATATATATATATATATATATATATATATATATATAAAAGTGACGATTGCATCTAGCATGAAACAGACTGTCGCCTCTAAGTGTTGACTTCTATGTTCACTTTTATATTTACAGATGCTCTATCTCTGATATTGAGCACTTTATCCCATAAATATAGAACACCTTAAGACTATATTTCTTTATATATATATATATATATATATATATATATATATATAGTGGGTGGAAGTGAAACAAATATTGATACACATACAAATTTTTAATTTATTGTATTTCTAGCTAATAAATAAACATACTTTTCAAATAATTAACTATACACAGATGCATAATAATTGAATATGCAGAGAAAATTGAAAAATCTTTATTTAATAGAAATAAATCACATTTATCCATTTTAATGGGTGAAAAAAGTATTCGTACAATACAAATTTCAGATTTTAAAATTTATATATATATATATATATATATATATATATATATATATAAGCATCTAGGATGTTTAGCATAGGCTCAGACCCAATGACATAGAAAAGAATTGGTTAATGTATTTCAAAATCAAGTTAAAGCTGTTGATGTTCCTTTTGCTGTAAAAAACCCTTAAGACCTAAATCTGAATGGTTGTATTCTTTTGATGTGATGATAGGCTGAGAGAAAAACAAAACAGTGAGAGATATAGGTAACTAGCTTACTCAGTTTATTAGCATAAAAAGTAGAAGCTAAGAGGTTAACTGCCACTGTCAAATATGAATGCATTCAAAATGTTATTCCTTTAATTCTGTAATAATTTGCAAAAAATAAGTATAAATCAAATTCAAAGAAGACTTTTTATGAAATTTACCCTAGAATCACAAAAATTACTGCTGGCTGTGAAATTGACAAATGGGCAAAATTTAAGTTACCTAATCTGGTCAAGGTAAAATTGGGATAAATTTGGGAGGGGCATAATTTTTATAGATTAGCATTCATTAGATATTCCTTTTTACAGCATTTGTCAAAATAAAAAAATGTACTTTTTTTTGTTTTTTTTTAAAGAGGGATACTGTTCACAATATAAATATAGTCTCAAATTGATCCTCAACTTCTTAATGAGTTATCTGTACCTACAGATGTTCTCCTTTTTAAAATTTGTTCTCAGTGAGGCAAGTGCAGTTACAAGCATTTGTAAATAAAACCAAAGTACCAGTAACACTTCATGAAGTCAGTGATTGCTTTGACACTGTATTTACATTAAGAACAGGAGAACAGGGCCCCCTTTAAAATGATTACAAAAAAGAGAAATGCCATGGTTTGAAGAAGGTCGAATGCATATGAATCTATAAAAGTTAACACCCACCAAAATTTTTTTTTTTTTTTTTACAAGTGGACTGGGTAATTCAAATAGTGCCAAAAAAATGAATGAAGTTTTATTACAACAGTAAATAACTAATAAAAAAAGAGAGGATGTTGAAAAGCAACTTTACAAGACTTGTAAAATATTTGATCAGGAGAAATGCAATAAACTATACTTGTACTTAGTATTATAATTGTTTCAAATGCAATTATTTTCAATTGATATTAGATACAATGTTGTGTAATTGAATGACAAAATAGAAAACAATTCTATGTGATTCCTTTCATTTTTTTTTTTTTATGTAGGGGGTAAAGAGAAATATAAATGAAAAAAAAAAAAAATGTTGGTTATGATTACGCCCTGAGAGGAAAAACAGAAGTGGGAGTGACACTAAATTTTAAATTTAAATTATAAAACTTCTGGCATCCAACATGTCTAGATGATTCCATTCACTTTCTTAATGCTTTGCTTTGTATCACAGTTATCTTTAAGTATCCTACATTGCAACAATAACAGATTAGTTAAGAAAGGTGAAATGTAGTAGGAACCTGGATGCAAATTTACTGCGGAAGATATAGAAATTGGTGCACATTATATGCATTTTCACTTTATTTTCTTTCTTAAGTAAATCTCATTTTAAAAATTGAAATGAAGTTCAGATATGTTACAATGAACAACTAATGAGATGGTTTGCAAAATGATTAGTCATTCATGATAATGAATATGACCTTAATTTTGACTTAAAGAAAGCTGCTTTAATTAAAAGAGAACCATAAATTCTATAATAACAAGTCTCTTCACTCATACTTTTTGCTTATGGAACCCTCTTTCGGCTTTCTACTTTCCTGTCAACTATGATCTTCAAAAATTTAAATGAAATGTCAATAGTCATCTTTTGTCTCTTTGAATCCTGTTTTTTTTTATTGTTGCCTGTGTTTCTTGCACTCTCAGTAACCTCTTGCATCCTAGTAACTTTTATCACTTTGCTTGGGGGTGAAATGATAAAAATACTCAAACGAACATGTATAGAAAGTGCACTGATTTCCAAATCTTCTGCAATAAATTTGCATCCAGGATCTTACAATGTTTCATCCTTATTAAAAAAATATTTTGTTTAAATATGAAGTATGGACAGGTATTTTCACTCTAACAATAAGATTTGAATGCAATATTTAATATCTACTTTTCTGTCTTTGTAAATATATTCATTTTCTGTTAAGTTAGTCTTTTTTGGAAGATTTAATTAGTCCAGTAGCTTAACCTTTGCTTTAAAAAAAATATCAGAGTATCAGACAGGGTGTTACAACCTTGGTTGTTGACCAGTCTACCATAGAAAAAAATGGTCACCTACTGTGGGAAAATCTTCTACCGTGTCAATCATGATTCAAAAGAGTCATGATCGCCAAAGCATGCACCATGTGTTGCACTTAACTAACTGATTATAATATTTGAATAACTAGTTGTTTTGATTTGTAGTTTTTAAAATTTAAAATAGTCTCTTTACATCCAGTTCTCTCTGGCTGTTCTCAATGATAAAAGCTGAAAGGTTAAAGAAAAACTAAAAGATTGAAAAACTGAGAAACAAAATAAAATTTTCTCTCCATTCTTCATTGATTTTGTTAAAACTGCAAAAAGGTCAAAAAGCCAACTAGTAATAAAAAACGAATTAGTAATGGAGACTTAATTTGTAAAAAAATATGAAATTAGTTTAATTATTACTTGGATCCTTTATGTTTTTACATATTATGTTCATTATCCTGTATCCACAGAAATTTACTACCAAATGCAGTACAGCAGATTCCAATTTTGTGTTATCAATTCATTTTGAAGTTCTCTATAGAAATATCTGTGTATCTGTTATTGACAGATTTCTTGCCATTTTTAATACATTAGATTATATATATTTTCCTAAAAGATACAAATTTCTGTATATTGGAACGATATTGAGTAATTGAATGACAAAATGAAAAAAAGTTCGATGCAAACTGTTTTGTCCTTTAAAACTTAATTCAAATAAATACTATGATCTGGAGTCGGATTGAAAGCAGTAATGGCACCAACCCCAAATTCATCATAATAATCCAGGATGTGAAATTAGTAACAAATGAAAATTTTAATGATCAGGATTCATGACTTAAAACTGTAAAAAGTATTAAATGCATATTGCTGAACAGATATTGTTTATGTAATATTACCACATCATTAAAATTATTTAATTTAAAAATATAATATCAATTCAATAAAAACAAGTATAATAGAGAGACAAAAGAAAACTAAAACAACAGTAGTTGTCAATATGAAAAGAAAAAAGAAATAATATTGTTTTCTCTTCTCCCTTTTTACAATGTTTGTTTTTATTCCATTAATTAAATATTGTCTCTCTAAGATCTTTAAATATCAATATACAAGAAATATTTTGATTGATCTTATACATTAGCAAAAAAAAAACAAATGTAGATTTTAAATATATATTGAAGCAATTTTTGTTCTTACAAATTGCTAAACAAGTCACAGCTTTCAAAAAATATCTTTATTTCAATACATAAATCTTAAAATAGAAAGTCAAGAGTAATGTCAATAATGAATGATATTGCAAACAAATAATTTATTCTATTAAACATATTTCACATTTCATGACAGCAATGAAAACATTTAATACTGATAGCAAAATTATCTGGAAATTATTAAGTAGCTTTTATCATAAACATTAAAAAAAATCTAGTTTGAAAAGAGCTTTGAAGAAAAGGGGCATTACTTCTGACTATATTATATATACATGTGTATATATGCATGAAGGAAAAAAGACAATATGAAAAATGTGTAGTTTTAGTTGATGCTAACATCCAATGTGGACATTTTCAAATCAAAAAAAGAAATGAATTTATTGAAACAAAGGATCTATAAGCAACAAACAAAATACAAACAATATTTTTATAAAGTAATTGATGTAATATTTTACTTGACCATATGAATATACAATAGCGTTTTTAAATTCTTCTAGTTGTTAACGACATTTTGTTTGTTGTTTATAGGCACTTTGTTTCAATAAATTCATTTCAGTTTTTGACTTGAAAAAGTTCACATTAGACCAAACAGCTAAAACTATAGTTTTTCTATTGTCTTTTTCTACAGGTTAATTTTGATTATACATATATATATATGTGTGTGTGTGTGTGTATTACACTTGTATTTATAAACATACAGACAGAGAAAATGTATATATATCTATTATACCAATCAATTCAAAAAAATCTTAGCTTTACTAAAATATACTTGTAAGTAATCAATGACAACATTCCTTAGTTAATCAAATTTCTGAAACTTATGCTTTATATATATATATATATATATATATATATATATATATATATATACACACACACACACAAGGGGGTTCACCAGGTAACTGAAAACAGTGAAAAAACAAATCAGTATGGTTTCAAAAGGACAGTCCTGATACAACGAATCAAGTGGTATTTAATGACACATCACATTCAAGAAGTCATTGATATTTTCAGGCCCACTAGTAGATCTCCCTCTTGACGATGTCTCAGACTTAATAGTCCAGATCATTAAAATCAAAAGAAATATTGAGTAGAATTTGATGATGAAAATTCTCAGGTAGCCACTCCTGATCCATTTAGGTTATGTGGAAGGGTGCAGAACGCTGTCACTTCTTGACCCTACCTAAATCTAGATGTTGAGCAGTGTCTCCAACAACTTAATATAGGCAGTGGCATGCCCCTCACAGTTCATGACCCAGGACCATCAAACATGACGTGAATATTGTGTGCATCATTAAGGGTATAGCCACATAATTTACCTCCTCATTAAAAGCTGTTGCTTTTCTTGAAGAAGGGAATGCAATTTTTGCCTTCAAGAGTGAAAGTGAACTCACTGTATTAGGATCTGTAATCATTTTTTACCCATTTTTTTTATTTTGCCTCTTGAAATTTTGATGTTTGGATCTTTGATTATTTCTTTGTTTTTATATTTTTGTCTCCCAAATCCAAAAGGCACTATTTCTTGCCTTTTGGATTTGTGAAACTGGATTTGAAATATGGACATTTTTCACCGCCCTTGTTTTTTTTTGTTTTTTTTGGACATTTGTTAGCAAACACAATGTACAGTGCTGATAATCATGATGAACAAGGATGAATTCATTGAGAAACTAAGAATGACAGCAAGTAATTTAAATAATATCTGCTATTGTGCAAGATCTGCCTTCAATAGTCAGTTATGTTCAACCTAATTACAATTAATGGAAGATAGAGTAGTAAGAATTATAGTAATCTAATAGTTCAATGGATCCCGAGGCATGCTTATCAAAATATTGTGACAAGATTGTATCACTATTTTAATTACAGTGGAGTAATGGATAGCGGCCTGGATTGAGAAATTGGAGAGCCGAGTTCGAATTCCAGTTGAAGCCATTACATTCGCTTACATTCTAACACCCTTGGGAAAGGGATGAATCCTCTTCTTCTCCCCCAACCCTAGCTATAAGTAAATAGCAGGACAGACCGCATTCTATAGCCTTGGATGGCAACTGGTCTACTGTAGAAAGAAATGGCAACCTACTGCAAGAAAAAATCTGTCTCATCAGCCATTTATCGAAAGATACATGTCCGCCTAAGCATGTACCATGCATGGTACATAACTGACTGATGCTTATTCCATTTAGTCAGCTGTTTTATTCAGTTTGTGGTCTTCTTTCAGGAGCTTGGAAATCAATCTAAATGTCAAACTGAAAACTTATTTAACACTTTTGGTTAAACTAGTTTTCAGGCAAATAAAATTTGCTGTTATGTTTGCCGTTAGAGGTTGGTAGTTTGTTCTTGACCTTGAACATGAAAGACCTAGCCACTTAGCTGTCTAATAAAAGGAAGTGTGTGTGTGTGTGAGAGGGGGGGATGTCTTAAGCAGAATCAGAATTTTTCTCCATATACAATAAACATTTGGAGGGCAGGAGTGGTTAATAAAAGTTGGGCAAGAAAATTCATTTAAAGAGATAAAAGTAAAAAGTTGAAAATCAGGATGGTTTTAATAAAATTTGGAAAAATATCATTGAAAAAAATTAACAAAAATTAAAAAAATAAAATAAATTACCCCACTTCATCTATTAGGTACATCAGAGTACTATTTCAAAATTGCTGTCGTTGACTATTTCCTGTATCAGATTGAAAAGTGCCATGTTAATGCTCTTGATACCTCTGACAGGGAAATGAAAATGATCAAATTTGGCACATATAATTAATATTATATTGGGTCATCTTTCATTTATCACCTGTAAAAGGTGCGTTCTCAAATACTTGGCCTATCCTGTAGACTTTTTTTACATATACACATACACAGATGCACACCAAATTAAATCTCAACAATAATTCCTAAGTCTTTCATTTTAATCAGGACATTAAATATACTTTTCAAGTGACATAACAACTGAATTTAATTTTGAAAGTTCACAACTGTTTTCAAAATGATTTAATAAAGTTATTAAATAAAGTCTCATTTCAAGAGATTGAAACAGTTTCCTTTTGATCAATCTAAATGTCTAAAATTTGCGATTAATTGCAAAATAATTATGATTTCAAATGTATCAGCAGATACAACAACAGCAACAACAAATATAAAAGAAAATTAAATTAACAGTGGAAATTTCCACTAAAGCAATAAAAAAAAACAAAAAAAAAAATAAAAAAAAACAAAAACAAATGGTTTCATGATGGCAAAATAATCAGCTCATTTCCTTCTAAATCCAGCCAGACAACAACAACAACAAATCTACAATATTCTATCTGCATAGCACATTTAGAGAAGCTAACAGGTCATGTGAACATTACATGGCACGTTTTCATTGGCTGTTCATTCAATCTGTGCATTTATTTATTTTTTGGCGGATGCTCTGAAATTGCCTGCAGTGTAATACCAATGTATCTACCTGAGACTTTTAATGAAAAGATTAAAAAAATGACACAATGAAATGCTGAAAATAAAACAACCATGCACTTCTATTGAGTTAAACCTTACCAGCCAGATGTACAGGTGCTTTGGGACAAATAAGAAAAATGAGACAAAGGTCGATATCAAACAAAATGGCATGGAAAAAAGAAATGAAAAAAAATATAAATAGTGAAATGAGCCCGAAAACAAGTGACAAAAAAAAAAAAAAAAAAAAAAAAATTCCTCATGAATTAATAAGTATTCTTCATGGGATGAAACTAATATTTTTCTCAAATACCTGCTTTTCATAAAGATGACATTTTTATTTTTCATCATTTTTTTTTTTTTCTTAAGAGCCAAAACAATTTCTAACAGTGGTTAAGACAATATGTTTACCTTTTTATATACTGAGGTAGAAATCATTTGCAAAAACATGTTAAAAGCCAGACAAGAATTTTTTGTCTTTATTCACAAGTAAACACAGGTCAGTTGTTAGTGTATATAAGATTTGTTTAAGAGGTTTTGTTGAAGCTCTTTTGGCTATTAAATTAAATTCTAAAACCATTTTTGAAGTTCATTATATACACATACTATAAAAAAGAAATTCATATAACTACAAACTTTTATAGATGGAGGTAATCGTTGGTTCCAACTGACATAGGAATGACTACAACAATTTTTCCCCTCCCCAAATTTATAGAGAAATTGAACATTCCTTTCTAGCCAATAAGATATTTGTGATATTTTTGTTCCTTTTGTCTTGAAGTCAGAACACCGTGATTATCTGTCTGTATCTCTTTTGTGTGTTAATACCATTCTTAGTTTGTGAACATTTTGCTTACTTTTGTTTTGCATATATTTCTTGCTTAGTATTATTTTGCCCTGTTGTGTTATTGTTTGTTGGGCTTTTGGGCCAATTGCATTTAACTAGGGCCAATTGCATTTAACTAAGGCCAATTACTCTACAATGACTGTCTAATGTATATAATTGTTTGCCTGAAAATAAAGTTTGGAATCTATAAAAATCAGGGAAAATTTTATAGATAAAAACTGTACAATGCCAATAAAGTTGACATTGTATTTCTATGTATGTGCATAGGAATGTGTTTTTTTTTTTAATAAGGAACTTAAGATTTTGACCATTAGTTGAGTTGCTTAATTTTTGGACAAGAATTAGAACTTAAGTTTCTTAAATTGTCATTTAAATTTCTTTTGTTTGTGACTAATAAACAGAAAAGCAAGATTTTTCAATTTAATTTAAATGCAATGTCATTCTGAATCCTTTTATGTTATTGTCCTTTCTTCTCACTAAAGTCTTCTCATTAATTTCCCCCTTTTTTGATCTTTTCACTAAGAGTGTTTGGAACCCTAACATTCAGCTTGCTGATTTTCCCAATTTTCAAAATGCCGGCATATTGTAGATTGTAATGTGTTTAACATCTTTGCTAATTCCTGAATTTTGTACTTACCGATCAATTAAGACTGCTTGACCATAAACACTACATATTTTTCTAGATATCCCTGTGGTGTAATTCCCTTGTTTCAACTCCAATGACATTATTTGATGTAAATACACTTTCAGTTCCTCCATTAGTGGAATTAAGAAATTTATTCTTTAATCCACTGTGTACGCTGCTACTGCCGTGCAAAAATTAAGATATGTTAGTTTATTCCAAATTTATTCTTAACTGCTACATATGATTAGGAGTTAGGATTATACATTTGTCAGTACAATTGGTTCCCAAAAATGAAAATTACTTATGACTCAATTACTCACAGCTTGATGAATTTATTTGGTCAGACCAAAAGTTTGCAGCATTTTTTATGTGAATTTCAAAGACAATATTCAGGTATTTCTATATAGATTTATTCAACCAGATATTTGTTTCACTAGCTTTCTGATTCCAGTGTCCCAGGACTTGGCATCTTTCTGGATGATGAACTAGTCTAAATGGTTATTACAGGCTTCCAGAGAACTGAAGTTTTAACCTATTATGAAAATTTTATAAGATCAAAATAAGTTGGAATTCAAAACTGTAAGGTCTTGTGTGTATTAAAGTAAAAAAAAAAAAAAAAAAAAAAAAAAAAAAACACACATGAAAAAAAATGTCAGATTAGGATTATGTGACATCAATTAAAATGAATAAAAAAGAATCAAATTTCAGTTAAATTCTACTCAAAATAATTATGTGAATTGATTTAATGTCTAAGAATTATTTTTTTTATGCTGATTTATTATTCACTTCCTATGGATTACATACAGTGCTTGTCATAGGTATTTAAACAGACATTTTGCTTTCAATTGCTTTGTTTTTTCAATCAAGTAAATACTAAACACTTCAAATACCTTGGATTATGGATCAGTTATAACAAATTTAGTATAGGACATAAGGAAATTGAACACAGCATAAGCTGCATTAAAGACAGTTTCACCCAACACTGTAAATTGCTACAAAACCACATTAACATGAAAGCTCGAGTCATGTTTTTAAATAGCTTTGTCACATCAAGACTTCCACATAGATGTCATGCATGATACTAAACTTGCACAAAAATATCCAAACTGTCAGCTTTATATAACCACATTCCAAGATCAATAATTAAATTGGCTTTTAGCAGATGAAACCTAAGGATCTTAGCCAGGACCATCGCTCTAAAACCTTATAGACTGGCACTACAGAATCAGAACAAAGAACTACCAAATAACAGAAACCACATCACATGAGGACTTTCAACAGCAGGAAAAACTAAAATTGATATCCCATGTAACTCAAAGAGAAAATAATGATATAATCAAGATGATGATATTCCACACTACAAACCTTTTGTTTGGAAAGAAGCTCCCCACTCCATCCATACTGGAAAGAGCAATAACAGCTACTGGACTTAAGAAATTGTTTTAAGAGAAAAATTTTATAAATTTCAACTGAAAGTCACACTGGCTGACCAGTCAAAAAATACTGAATATTTCCTTAGAAGGAAACAGCTAATATACCATTACCATGTCTTAGTTAATTGAAGCATTGATTCATAATTTTAGTAGCATAGTGAGTTCAGTCCCTACACAGGGCAGTGTGTACTTGGACTCAGTGGAAACAGGACAAGTAATAACTCACTCGTACTAAGTAAGAATTAGAAAATATATTCCTAAGCATGCTCAACAAAATGAGAATGACCTCTCACCATAAATTAAATAAAGGGTTCAGTTTGAAATTCCATGAATGTTACTGAGATCATTGAGCACCTAATGAAGGCTGGAGGGCACAATGGCTAAAACAGATGACGTCAATAGTCCATGTATAAATAATGATAACTCCTCATCCTAGAAATTCAGCCAGGAATGATGCAAAAAGATGCAAATTCTATTGCAATCAATATAACAAGGTATACATTTAGTCATGTTTTGCGGTTCTGAATACTGAATTTCTGGTAAATGTCTTTTTATTAAAATTCATTTTTTTCTATTCTAAACTCATGTTCTGAATCCATTTTCATTTTGCAAAGGTGAACTCACATTGTTATTTCAAAGAGTTGCCAAAATTTTGATCATCTTATTTCTTCAACATAGCAATGTGAGTATAATTCTTCAATCTCCATGTTTGGTGCTTACCAAGAATTTAGGATAGAAAAAAAACAAAGTATTTTGCATTTTAACAATTCTGTTAAAATGTTTTCCAGAAATTTAACATTCAGAACCAGAGACCATGATTAAATAAATGTCTTCTATATTAACCACAATGAGATAACAATAGATAATCTTTTTTTATATGTCAAGAATAATTTTAGGAAAAAAAGCATGACAAAGTGGAAAAAGTTTCCACAAAAATACTTAGAAAGTGCTTTAATTGCTAGAACATCCACAGTAAATTTGCATCCAGGTTCTTATGCTTCACCTTCCTATTTATCACAATGTGGGATATTTAATAACAAAAGTGATAAAAATATAAACAAAAAGACATTAACTGAAAATCAACTACACGTGCGTTGCTGTTCCTTTACTCAAGTATCACCTTTGTCTGTTTGTAACCTCTTTAAGGATACAACAGAATGGAAACCCTCCCAATATAGATGCCCCACTTTCTGCATGCTACTGAGAGAAAGTTAAGGTTCTTACAACATTTCACCTCTCTTTGCAAATCTTCTATTATCACAATGTGGGATATTTAATAACAAAATTGATGACAACATACACGAAAATAAAAAAAGAATCAAAATGAAATTGATAAGTTAATATATCCAAAATACATAAAAAAATTATTTTAAATTTTAAATTCTCAGCATCCCTTTTTCATTCATAAATATTAACTTACTCTGATAAAGTCCTAAAGGCTGAAATGCATCACACGAAAAAATTTTTCCACTTTCTCATACTTCTTTTTCTTAAAATTAACTTCAATCAAATTTGGATTCTTGTTTTAAGTTTGTGTTAACTCGCAAAACCAAGTGATTAAAAACAAAATTTCCGTTTTCTCAAATACTTAAAAGTATTCTGTGTAAGTGTGTGCATACATATGACATGAGTTTAGATAACATCTGTTCAAGTACATACTCTACATTGCAAATATAAGAATGATCATATATACACAGATATACAATTGTGCTTATCTGAGATCTAAGCCATCTATGTGTCAAGATATAAAATCTATTAAAAAAAAAACAACAAAAAAAAAACATTCCAAATGTGTTTCATAGAGTTTTAGTGTAATTAACCATTCTTTCTTTAATTATTGTTTTATGATGAATGATCTATTTTTATATTTAGTTAATTGTATATTGTGTTTGATTGATAGAACTCAAGTAATGTGTTGCCAATGTTAAAAATTTGAAAACACTGCTTCAATTGATTGATTTGTTTGTTTAATGGCATATCAATTCCTTATAGGACATTTAATGACAAAATTTAATTTTTCTGGGAGCTTTGATGTAATAAAAATATGTTATTCTGCTTTCACAGTTGAATGTATGGCAGATGATACTCAGCTTTTGTGCATATACATATTTGTGTAGACATGATTACTAGAGGCAGTGATATGTGTGTTTTATCTTAGTTTTATTGAAGTTATATTTTGGTACGCACCTTGATTTCTTTAAGATACTCTTGGATATTATATGGAATAATGTCATGAAAGAGTACTTTTATGTTGGTTATTTGGTCAGTTGATTTTATTTAGCATCATATCAATGTTTATGGGTTATTTAATGCAGAAATTTAAATATTTTGAACACAACTGTATGGCTTCAACTACAGATAAAATGTATTATTGGTCATTTTACTATAAATATGTAGTTTTATAGTATAGTGTTTTTGTTTTTGTATGAAAGTTCCCTATTTGCCCATAGCTTGGACCCTAACAGGGTGGACCTGGGAACAAAAGCAATTAAGATGTAATTCCACAATCCTCAAAACCTCTAATATCCTGATCAGAAGACTTGTTACAAGATGTAATTTATCCTCATACCCAGGACTAGCACTGCTTCAAGTGACAGCCTTAGAATCAGAGATAGATTTTATAACTGAACATTAATTAGCCCCTGAGATATAAATTTCAAATGACAATTTCACACTCTTTAAATACAGGGTACTGAGAGAAAAGGACAGATACATGGTACTGAGAGAGTGAGATCAGATACATGGTACTGAGAGAGTGAGATCAGATACATGGTACTGAGAGAGTGAGATCAGATACATGGTACTGAGAGAGACAGGAAGTGTGCCTGCTGTGAGAGAGAGAGAGAAATAGAAAAAAAGACACTAAAAAACTACCACGTCAAACAACATTCTCATTGGTTAACATCAACCAATGAAACTTCTTCCCGCTAAAATCCAAATCTCTGTCTGGGAGCCAATCATCAGGTATAAAAACTTTGACCTCCATTTAGCCCAAGGGAGAAACATTCAAAGACATTTCACAAGCCACACAATTCCTCATCACTCTAATAAACATTTGTAGAGTTCACATTACAAGAATATCGTATGTAAATGCTACAAACTTTACTTGCACAACCTCAAATCCAGTGGCTCTTTCAACTACGTGTAATTTTCATCATCAAAGTTTTAATATGTGTTCATTATTGAAATAAATGTTGTATTTATCTAACTCAGTGGCAATCTCAAATTCATATTATTGACTGTGACAGAAGGAAGAAAGAAAAACCTTCAAACAGATACATAATGATGCAAAAATAAGAACACGCAGGCCCAAAATTTTTATTCTTCTTATTAATTATTGTTACTGGATATAGTTTATCCTCATACAAAAGACTAGCACTGCTTCAAGTGACAGCTTTAGAATCAGAGATACATTTTATAAGTGAACATTAATTAGCCCCCGAGATATAAATTTCAAATGACAATTTCACACTCTTTAAAATACTACCTCAAATTATCAACTTTCATGTCAGTAAATATAAAAAAAAATAAAAAATAAAAAAAATCGAAGAAAAACAGTGAATCTTGCACAAAAATTTGCTACTTAGAAAAAGTAAGTTTTTTTTTTTATATAGTATTTTCTACTAAATACAAACCTCCAAAAATCACAATATTTCTTATCTCACAGGTTTGATAATTGAGGCTTAATGGGTGTTTAAACATCTCTGTTCAAAACATTAGACTGCTAATAATTCAAAATTAAATATATAGGATTATAAATTATAACCACGAATTAAAATAATAAAATATAAAAACAATAATAGACTAACATCTAAACACACATGTTCCTTGATAAACCCAGAATTAAATAATTACATAATAAATGACCAAATTATATTATGAAATATAGAGCAAAATTATATATATATATATATATATATATATATATATAAGAAATATAGTCTTAAGGTGTGCTATATTTATGGAATAAAGTGCTCAATATCAGGGATAGAGCATGTGTAAATGTAAATAGTATGACGATTGCATCTAGCATGAAACAGACTGTTGCCTCTAAGTGTTGACTTCAATGTATATATATATATATATATATATATATATATATATATATATCAAATAGTGCTTTAAATAGTTTTGCTAATGTTGTAAAGAAGAGAAGTGGACATACAACGAATAAATCATTAAAGTTAATGTAATTAATGGTAAAATCGTTTTGCTAACAGATCAAATAAGGCATTAACTCACTAACCACTCAATGAATGACACAATCCTTGATTTTAAAAACTGTAAACTAGATTAGATGTTCAGTCCATCTTGCAAGAACTTTCAATACCACTTGTATCACCTTCAGGCATGGATGTCATTTTTCAATTTCAGGTAAAATTCTGAGACAAAAATAAATGTAATACTCGTGAAAAGATGTTTTTTGTAAAAAGTGTGTTATTATTAACAGTTACAAAATTCATTTACATTTATTTTGTAACTGTTAATAATAACCCATTGCATCATTCAAGAAGGGCTGAGTGAGTTAATGCTTTATTTAATCTGTTGGTGAAGTGATTTCACCATTAATTACATTAACTTTACTGATTTATTCTTTGCATGACTACTTCTTTACAATATATATATATATATATATACATACATACATACATACATACACAACAATGCATAGCTAATCAGTTGAATACAATTACCATTTTGCCAAAATATTCTTTGCCAAGGTGTATATTTTTGTTTTATACATGAACAAAGAAAAAAAACAAATCAAATGAAAGAATATAAACATTTATTTTCTTTTACAGTTCTTTTCCTATGAACATATACAGCCTAAAAAATAAAAATAAATACACACATGAAAATGTAAAAAATTATTTACATAGATAAACTTTGCGATATCTCTATATCAACTCTGGAAGTTTCTAGACTCAACCAAAGCCTTAAATCAATGAAGGCTACAAGTCTGGATAAAATTCTTCTAGTTTTTCATTAGGAAACTTAGCCGAGAGCATCCTCCAATCTTGGCAAAGTTGGTTAACTGCTGCCTGAAGGAGAAATGTTTCTCAAGTTGGTGAAGAATTCCTTTTGCTTTCTAACACTTATTAAAAATCCATATATAGTTCTGAAGTAGTTAAAGTTGTAAATAATCACTGACATGAAATTGGCATCAAAAGTCCAAAACAGAATAATTCATGAACTAGATACCGAAGTATTTTATACCCAACCAAATATCCAAAGTTATTTTATGAACAAATTAAACTATGATTTTCTGAGAAAGATTTAAAAAATAAAAATAAACTATATTCAGGATTAACTATTCAAGGGTGACTTGTCTATAAACAAAATGCGATTAAATTTGATAGCAACTAACAGCCAGTTCTGTCAATCATATTCCTATTCTTAAAAGACCATTAGCATCAATTACAAAGTTGGTAGAACTTATAATGCACTTACTGGATCTACATCAAAGGGGTAAGACGACCTCCAAAAGGAGCCACATCACTAGTAGAGTTTGAATCAAACAAATGCCTAACTTTTTGACTCTGATGAAGAGTGGAATTACATCAACTTTATAAACTTCTATGCAGAGTAGACCTATGCCTAACTTTTCCACTCCCAGGCAGTTCAAAACTATGCTTACTTTTTTGACTTCCATGCAGAGTGGACCTATACCTAACTTTTCAACTCCTGTGCAGTGTAGACCAGAGCCTACCGTTTTGACTCCCATGCAGAGCGAACCTATGCCTACTCTTTTGACTCCCATACAGGGCAGAACCATGCCTACTCTTATGACTCCCATGCAGAACGGACCTATGTCTACCCTTTTGACTCCCATACAGGGCAGAACTATGCCTACTCTTATGACTCCCAGGCAGAGCGGATCTATGTCTATCCTTATGCCTACTCTTATGACGCCCATACAGCGGACCTATGTCTACCCTTTTGACTCCCATGCAGAGCGGACACATGTCTACCCTTTTGACTCCCATGCAGAGCAGAATCATGTCTACCCTTTTGACTCACATACCGAGCAGAACCATGGCTACTCTCATGACTCCCATGCAGAGCAGACCTATGTCTACCCTTTCGAATCCCATGCAGAGCAGATCTATGCCTACCTTTCTCTTCAATTCATGATTTTTTTACTGTAATTCTTATATTTAACATTAAAAAAAACATATCATTAAATTAACCTAATGAGCCATTAAAAATCAAGCAAAAGATGTCTACACAATTTATTCTCTACAACTAAGCTTAACAAGTTTCAGATTATTCTTTTTATATTGTATGTCCAGAGATATATCAGAATTAAGTAAAATATTATATCCTCATAAAAAATTATGTTCCTTTTAAATTTTTCAGTTTTTTTATTACACAATATTTTATAACATTGCTGTAGAATGATTCTGTTATCTTTACAATGGCTGATAAATTTGAGCAACTTGCATGTGTGAATCTTGGAAGATCTGCAACTAGGAACCTTGGAATGCTAAGTCAGGCTTTTGATAAATATTGTTCAGATCAAACACAAGTTTTAAGTCAAATAAATTTTGGAAGGCTGGTTGATACTGGTTTAAGATGAACATTCATGGTAGCCAATCACAAATAAAATGACAAAAAAAATATAAGAAAAAATAAATTTGTTAACTCCTCCACAAATAGCAAAGCTGAACAATCCATTAGCTTTCTTTTATACTAAAGGAATTGTCATCAGTTTCTTCTGGATTGTAATAAATGTCCAAAATCCATTTCCTTCTACCAACAAAGTAGCAGTATGAACATGGATCAAATGATCCAACAACATGTGTCTCCTGTTCACTATGGTAGTGTCTGTTATTTCTTTAAGCCCTTTTTGTAAATTGAGCGACAGTTAAAATTTGCATATGTCATAAGAGATAAAGGTCTATCTGTGAAAGTCTATCTGTTTTAAATATATGTCATATGAAGCCACCATTTTGTTTTTGGGAATATTTTACATGCGAGACACATCCGAATCTGTTTCCATCCCAGTGGTAAGCCATTTTTTCTAGTGATACACTCCCCACTGATCTCCTGATGACTTAAATGACAAGGGGATGGAGGTCGCCTTCTGGGAGTGCTTCTTTGTAGACAAGGAGGAGATATTTCTATGAGCATCCCTCCATCACCTGTGTTCTGGTCTCTCTCATTTCCAATATTATCATCATCCTCTGGGTCTGCACAGAGACTTTCCAACCTTGTTCTTAGTAAAAACAGAATAAGCCATTTTTTCCAGTGTTACAGGAATCAAATATGGAAGCTATCAGAAGAACTTATCCAAAAATCTGAACATTCATTCTTGTGAAGTTTGTCCCCAGCTTTTGATAATCAGACACTTGAAAGAGGCACTGTGCATATCCATTCCATCAGTGTGCATTTTGCCATATTTTTTAATACCATTTTACTATTATATACACCTAAATGGCTCTGAAGAAAGTTAGTGATAGCAGCAGATCCAAGAGGAAAGTTGTGAGAGCCACAACTGACAAGAAAAAGCAAATAATAGTGAAGCATGAAAGTGAAATGTGTGTCTGATCTAACTTTTGATGCTGAAATTGACCATATGCACGATATTGAAGAACAAATACAGAAGAACAGCAGATATTGCCAAAAGAGTGAAAGTGTTAACTAAAAAGGAGGCATGGTGAAGTAATGGATAGCAGCTCGAATTGAGGAAGTGGAGAGCTGAGTTCAAATTTCAGTCTGATCATACACATGTGCTAATACCCTTGGGAAAGGTATGAATATTCTTCTCCTCCAGCTATGGATAAAATAGTAGAACAGACTGGGTTCTATAACCTTGGGTGGCAAAAGGTTTAGGAGAAAGTAACTCTGAATTCAAAACCGTATGTAGACCTGGCATAACACATACTATGCACTTAAAGAAAGGATCATCTGCATAGGTTTGATGATCCCAACTATGGTCAACCTTGATGGGTCGATGTTAACTAAAGACTCTTGAAGTGTGAAAATAGTTTCTGATTTGGTTTTATGAGAAAAAATTAACTGGTGATAAGATTTCCAAATTGATAATTTGTGAAAATTCAAGGTATTTAATTTTTATGGAGAAAAAAAAAAAAACAAAAAAAAAACTATTTCAGTTATCGAACAAATCTGTTTCCGGATGACTTTTTGGAATAAAGTGACTACACATCCTTGGAGGAGAAAAATTATTTTCCTACTCTATAATCTCTTTCTTTCAGATATCACAAGCTGTTTTCATGGAGAGGGTTTAGATAAACCACACTCCTTAGTTTCACCAGTCCTAACCTTCACAGGTAAGAACACGCACATTGTAGTGAATCATCCTCATTTCATTTGTATTCCTTTAGTGAGATGTAATTTCCACATGAGCAGCTACTTAGCAGGAACCACTGCCTTGTGGAACCGGCTCCCAAGATGCTTCAATCTTAACCTGTTCAAGTCTAGGTTTAACTGTTATCTACCACATATATCTGTATAAGCTGTACCTCTTACTCTATAACACTATCTTGGCCCTTGAACATCATTGTAAAAAAAAAAAAAAAAAAGTTTGCGAACAAAGATTCCACTGTAACTGGCCATACAGTTAAGAACAATTGTCCACCAAAAGAGAGAGGATCAATCAGTCACATGACTGGATCCCATCCCAGAAATGCAAATAGTGATATCTCTGAAAACTGACCAATCAGTATTGAAATTTGAAGAGTAGCACAAATTAAGAACTACATTAACTGATTGTCATCACCTACTCTCACCTGATACCTTCTTATTCATCTTATAATCAGCATGATTTCTGCATAGCAAAAGACACTATAAAAACTACCATGTTCAACAACATTCACATTGAACCAATGAAACATCTTGCTAAAATCCAAATCTCTGTCTGGGAGCCAATCATCAGGTATAAAAACCTTGACCTCCATATAGCCCAAGGGAGAGACATTCAAAGAAGGCATTTCACAAGCCACACAATTCCTCACTCTGACAAACATTTGTAA
>OZ010573.1:51417579-51465079 GCA_963932145.1 Acanthosepion lycidas | reverse complement strand
TAAGCACTTCTATCTTCTCTTCTTTCTTTCATTTGTATGCCTTGTTTTTCGAAGTAGTCAACATGGAATAGTCTGTTATTTATGAGGTATTGGCAGGAGATGTTAAACACTGCTATCTCCCCTTCATTGTTTCTTGCCAAATCCCCATCTTATGAACATTTCTCTTAATAATAATTTTAAAATAATTCAGAAGTCAATGTTATTTTATTTATCGTAACTGATTTTTTTGCCTTATTGGTTTCCATTGTTCAATACTGGCAATTTTATCGCAGTTGCCATAATATCTGTTTTATGGCTGAGATCAAAGTGTGGTATCTGTTCTCATTCTCCCTCTCCACTTCTATCTTCCCTTTTCTGAATGAAACCATGTAATAATGTCATTTCACCACTTAACACTTGATCAAAATACAGAATTGTCCATTATTTATGAGTTAATGACAAGACATAACATTTGTGCTAACTAACAAAGGGAGAGACAAGCGTCTATTTAAAAAAAAAAAAAATGGTATCACCCCCATGCAAGGCAGTAAACTCAATAAGACACAAGGGGTTACAGATTTTGGAAGAATTAGGAACAAAAACATTAATAATAAGTGGGGAAAGAAAAGAGTAATCAGGAGAAATAGCAATTGACATTGCATTTAAATTTTTGTAGATTAAAGTTGGCTGGAAAGCATGAATCTGGAAGGGATTTCCACAAGTGAGAAGTGCGAGAAAAGGAACTTTTAGCATAGAACTTAAAGCTACATCTAGCTAGCTCAACTGTAAATTGACAAGATCTCGATGCCAGTCCAGTACTTAAATTCAGAAAGTCTAGGTACCATAGCAAAAAGCTCATCCAAATAATTATAAGATAATAACCAAACAAACTTTTTGACTAACACAATACATTAGTAGAATAAAACATGAAGCACATTAAATGGCTCAAAGCTTGGTCTCTACCCTAACTCCATTGTTCCAAAAATGAGATTTCAACTAATTTAATTACTTTAATACTAATTTACTAAGAATAGGTGATAAATTGAAATAGCCCAGTTTTCTCTTAATCAGAAGGGGTTAATGTCATGGAACATTTCAAAGAATTTTAATGTGTGTATATGGTAACATATTCAATGCAAGTATATGCCACCAGAAACATTTCTGATAACATTTTTAACCAAGAAAATGATTTTTAAATAAAAAATGAACATATGTTTGTCTTGTCTGGTTTTTCGCATCACCACATGTCGAGAGCACTCTCTTGACTGAGAAAAAGCTAGTGATATATAGCTCTCTCACTCCCAGACCCATGCAGACTATTGGGTAATACCTGCCCAGTGTCATTCATATGCAAATTGTTAGCACCACCTACCATAAGTAGAATGTCCTTTCTCAACAGCCAATTGTGGAAGAGGACTAACTCCTGGTGCTTACTGCACCACATGGAACCAATTCTGAGTTTCTTATTGAGCTGATCTGATTCTCTGTTACACATAATTTATTCAGAAGATTCATTGAATGTGTTCCAATCAACAAATCACTAGTGGTTAATATATGTTATTTCACTTTATTGCCTGGTCTTTCAAAATTAGTATAACATGCATAAACCCGAGAACAGCGTAATTTCTCAAAAATAATATGTACCCATAAATAATAAGCACCCCAACAAATGATCCAAAAATTAAGAAATATATCTATCCCCATGTATAATACACATCTATAAATTTTGTCAAAAAAAACAAAAAAAATAATTACAAAGACATTTTGTTGACCTTGACATTAACAATAAAATCAAAACTAAGAGGTTAAAATAATGTTTAAAATTACCATCGCGGTTTTCCCGATAAATATAACATTTTATTTTACCACCAAAATGTCATCAAAATGTGTGAGTTATAGCGGAAATTTTAAACAAAATGTACTAGAATTAGCAGAAAGAATAGAAAACAGAGCTGCAGCTAGAGAATATGAGTTGAATGAGGCTAACATGTGTTTATGGAGAAAGAATAAAAATGAGCTAAAAAATTGTAAATCAAGTGCCAAAGTCATAGGTAGAGGAAGAAAAGCTCAATATCCAGATATGAAACAAAGTTTAGTTGAACTTGTGAAAGAAAGACGATCAAGAGGATGTTACATATTTTTCACAATAGAATCCAACTGGTATTAGGTTGGTGCAAAAATAATGACGTAATAATATCGTTTTTTGACGTTAAAAAATACGTCAGAAACGACATTATTACGTCATTATTTTTGAACCAACCTAATAATTCCTCTCTCGAGTCCATGCCAGTCTGAAGAAACCAAACCAGATGAAACTCTTAGATGGAATTGACTGCAGTAATCCAGGATAAGATCGCGGATACTACATGGCATATAGTTTTATTCAAACAGACGGAAAATTGTAGCTACTGTTTTTTTAACATATGAAATCAGTGTCGTATAAAAAAATTCTAATGGACAAAAACACTACGAAAACTGACGAAAGTTCCGTTTAGCATTTGTTTACAAAGCATTTTTTTAGTTTGATTGATTATAGGAATGCGTTCATAAGTTTAGACGAAACAAACTTCGTAACATGAGGTGATAACGAACAGCACATCGTTTATAAAAAAGGACATAATGTTAAAAATGACATCCCAATAATCATGGAAGTTGCGGTAGTGTAGAAGCTACCGAGAAAATCACATAAATTAACGGGGTGGGAATGATATACTAAATTATTAGGTTGGTGCAAAAATAATGACGTAATAATGTCATTTTTTGACGTTAAAAAATACGTCAAAAAACGACGTTATTACATCATTATTTTTGCACCAACCTAATATAACAATGAAGAGATAACTGGAACAGTATTCATGGAATAAAAACAAAGCAACACAGAAAAATATTAAATCCATAATTAGCTATACAGTGTAGGTAACTTCTACAATATTAAAGTGATTTAGGTTACAAACAGAATTTAATTCTCAAGGGTGGAATAAGAATTTGGGGGGAAAGGAGTCCTTCATTGCTTACCCGTGATGTTTGAATGAGAGATATCCCAAACTTGGCGTTTTCCTGCAAAATAAAATAATTCTCTTAAAATCATGAAAAAACAAAAAAAACAAAAAAAAAATGTTAGTGTCTTGATGAAGTACTAAGATAATTTAGTTTCCTTACAATACAATAGGCATAAGCAGATTGTTTAATACAGTTGTATCTTTCTTATTTGTCTGACTGGCTTTATTGCATTGCTTGGGGCAAAATTATTAAAAAAAAAAAAATTTACCTTTCTTACCCTGTTGATGGGGCCTAGAATATGATGACTGCATACCCCTATTTTTTTTTTTTAATTTGAAATAATTAAGCTTTGGTTTAATGCTATTCAGTACATTAAGACACTTCAATAACTGAGTGGAAAATTATTCAGAGGTCTTAAAAATCAGAAATGTGTGCTTAGATCATTTGTGTGAGCCCACAACTCACTTGCTTGAAGGCAGGGCATTGGTAATAACCACCTGGAGGCTTGCAGGTTAATTTCATTGGCAAAAAAATACATTTGTCCACAGTTCTGCTTAAAGTAAACAATTCCATGTTGACACTTCCGTGGGTCATGTTTGCTCTGCTGTGATCATTGTAGAGTCTTCCTCAGTTGCTTGCACAATGCATAAATCTGGACAAGTTTCTGTGCTGCGTGACTGTCTCAAATCTGGCAAGCAGGTGGAGGAACGTTCATTTGACAACTGTTGTAAGTATTATTACTGATGTGTCATGGTCAACATGAACAGTAATACTCTGAAATGAACATTCAGCTATTCCAAAAGCCTATAATCTGACCCTCTCAAATGGAGCTAATTGAAGAAAGACTGCATGGGTGTATTTCTAGGACACCTGCTTTCACTGGAATTTAGTAAGTGAACAGCTTTTTAATTACTATTGTATACAAAATATGTTATTCTGAAATTTAATTAAAAGAAAGAGTAACAAAATGCAGTTTTGAAAAACAATAAAAAGATCAGTAGCAATTTCAGTTTTAGAATAAATGGGTTTTCCCTTTTATTTTTTCCTACTTTTGTTTTTTTTAAAGGAACTTTGGGTATAAAGCAGTACATGGATTGCTTAATTTTTGCACAAGAGTTCATACATTTTTTCTTTTAATCAATTCACTCCTAGCAAGGCAATAATGCTACTAAAATGAAAGAGTATTGAGAATGAAAGAGAATCGGAAATTTTTAGAAGGATCTAGAAACACAATCCTAAACAAGAAACAAGAGATAAACCTCTATACCTGTTCAAAACATTGAGGAGGAATGTGAACCTGATGATAGGAAAACCTATCTTAATTTATTTAAGACATTTCACTCTAGGCAAAGAAGTAAAATTGTTACAATACAGTATGAAATGGTTCTTTAAATGTTTTATCTTCGGGTCTCATAAATAGAAAGGAATGGCCGTTCAATGGAACTGAATTGGTAGAATTATTGAATACAGTATGAAATGGTTCTTTAAATGTTTTATCTTCGGGTCTAATAAATAGAAAGGAATGGCCGTTCAATGGAACTGAATTGGTAGAATTATTGAATACAGTATGAAATGGTTCTTTAAATGTTTTATCTTCGGGTCTCATAAATAGAAAGGAATGGCCGTTCAATGGAACTGAATTGGTAGAATTATTGAATACAGTATGAAATGGTTGCTTCAATATTTTATACTTTGGCCCAATAAATAGAAAAGAAAGACATTTTAATTTTAATAAACTGGTAGAATTAAGTATAGTAACTCTTTTAGTTTAATTTAAAAACTTTCTTGTTGATTTTTTTTTAAGCCGCAATCACATTGGTAGTAAATTTTCATAAAAGTTATAGAAATTTGAGTATAGTGCCTATAAAAGAATTGCTTATTGCAAAATGAATATATATATATATGCATGCATTGTATCTTAAAGCTTGTTTGGTTTCTTGAAAAATACACTACATAATGAAACAATCTCCAATATGGAATTATTTAAAACAATTCACTTTTTAATCTCTGAAAATGTCTAACATCTGAAGTTGGTATATTTTTTTTCATAGAATTTAGAAAGATACTTTGCCATCAGAATTCTTTTAAACCTCCACAGTTTATTATCTGCAAATCTTACATTTGCTGTTTGATACATGAGTAAATAAAGAAACAATATATAACATGAAGTAGTAGCTTTGGAAGATTTTTGACTTCCTATAATAGAAAAATTTTGCTAATTGCAAGGGTTGCAGCCTAGACAGGCAACTTTGAGTTTCAAATAGACTGGCCAAGTTGATTATTTGGTAGGGGAGAAAAATTAATCCAGGACATCCTTTTTCAAATCACCCTGTGGTATGGATTATCAACCCTTATATGTATTCTGTATTTAAAAAAGTCCAGCTCGGACACACTCCATTTTACATTAAATAAAGCTTCAGGTAAGTTATACCTGTATTTGCCTTTTCACTACAATCAACGTAGAACATTGAATGAGATCACAAAGGTTCAATGTCGACCCCTGATCATACCACACACCTTTTATTAAATATTCAAGAAATTCCATCTCACTCCTGAATTACATTCTTCAAGCATTTTTGGGTAAAGCATTTCATCTGAATACTTAACTTTTCATTTATTGTTTCTGCTATGTATCTTGAGATTCTTGGCAATATCAAATGAAGAACATGGAATGGTATCGCAGCTTCGAAACTTTCCATACTGCTGTAACAGAGCTTTTCTGCCATTTATATAAATATTTTCATAAGTTTTCTGATGAGCTTTTCACTTTGGTAGCCTGGCTTCATGAATTTAAATGCAGAACTAGACAATGAGGATACATTACTATTGAAATTTCTAGATGTCACTGTAAGCTCTACACTAATAGTATCTTATCATTCACTTCTTGCTTATGGAACTCTTCCAGCTTGTTGCTTTCCTGCCAACTATGATCAAAAATTTAAATACAATGTCAGTTGCCATCTGTCTCTTTGAATCTTGTTCATTTATTGTCCTTTCTGGCCTCAGTAACATTTTTTCCCATTTCTATCAGTTTCAATAATGACTTGCATTTTAGTGGCTTTATCACATTGCTTGGGGTGAACAGATTATTAATAATAAGGAAAAACAAATATATAAAGAAGAAAAGAAAAGAAGAACAAAAAAGAAGAAAAAGAAGAAGAAAAAGAAAAGAAGAAGAAAAAGAAAAAGAAGAAAAAGAAGAAAAAGAAAAAGAAGAAAAAGAAGAAAAAGAAAAGAAGAAGAAAAAGAAAAGAAGAAGAAAAAGAAAAGAAGAAAAAGAAAAGAAGAAGAAAAAGAAAAGAAGAAGAAAAAGAAAAGAAGAAGAAAAAGAAAAGAAGAAGAAAAAGAAAAGAAGAAAAGAAAAGAAGAAGAAAGAAAAAGGAAAAAGATGTATAAAGGAAAGAATTGAAAAAGAAAAAGAAATGAAAAGAAGAAAAAACGAGAAAAAGAAAAATAAGAATAAAGGGAAAAAGAAAAGAATCAGAAAAATAATAAAAAATAACAAAAAAGAATGGAAAAAAACAGGAGAATGGAAAAAAAGAAGAAAGAAAGAAGAAAAGAAAAGAAAAAAAGAAAAGAAAAAAAGAAAAGAAAAAAAGAAAAGAAAAAAAGAAAAGAAAAGAAGAAAAAAGAAAAGAAAAGAAGAAAAAAGAAAAGAAAAGAAGAAAAGAAGAAAAGAAAAGAAAAGAAGAAGAAAAGAAAAGAAGAAAAGAAGAAAAGAAAAGAAGAAAAGAAGAAAAGAAAAGAAGAAAAGAAAAGAAAAGAAGAAAAAAGAAAAGAATAAGAAGAAAAAAAAGAAAAAAAAAAAGAACAAGAGTAGTGTTTGGAACAAGGATGCCTTAGTTGGAGTTTTCTTTCAAATAAATAAATCACTGCAGCATGTCTCACTGAAATTCAAAGGTTATCACCAAAAATAGATATTTATTCAATTTACTATTAAAAATCAGAAAAAAATCAGTGTAGCAAAGCAACTAAAACAATTATATTAAGAAGCACAGTGGATAAAGGCTTTGGTTAGATCCAGTGACAGGACCCAAAGAGTGCAAGTTCAATACCTGGTTAAGGCAGTGGTGAACTTGGAGAGGGTAATTAAGAGGGTAATTAACTGACATCCATTAAACATGGTACGTGGAACTAGAACAGTCTATCCCAGTGAGTGAAATAAAGGATTCAGTTCAACATTCCAACCATCTGAAGAAGGCCAGAGCATACAACGGCTGAAATGTTGTAATAAATATGGTGACAAAGATGAGAGCAATAGTCCAAATAATGTAAATAATGTAAAAGTTTTAAATTTAAAATGTGAATGTATTATTTTTTCATGAATATAATATTAAGCTAAAATTTGATAATATTAATCCTGTAACTCAAATAATCGAATAAATTATTTTTGGTGATTGAAAATTACGCAGAAACAGATTTAACTAGTACAGAAATTTCTTTAGGGATTGCAAAAGCATGAAATCCAGGGTCACAAACTGACATCCATCCAATTAAATATGTTAGCTCTATCTCTGATATTGAATACTTTCCAATAAGTACCATGCATATAATATATAAATAATATATATAATATATTACACACACACACATATATATATATATATATATATATATATATATATATATAATTATCATTACTATTCTCCTTTACCTTTTGTTTCAGGCATTATAAGGACAAATACTGAAACGTGTTAAGATTCTGGAAAGAGTCTGGAGAAGAGAAGAACTCAGTATGGTATCTTTGGAAAGTGGCTGAAAATCAAACCACAATTTAAATCAAGTCTTGTGAATGAAACTGTAGATATAAATGTTCAGAAGCCATCAATGGTAGTGCTAGCATGTAGTCACAAGTCATCATGACCGAGGCTTTGAGAGTGCTTGCCTTGTTTAAATAAAACAAAAAAAAAAACTGATTACACCAGATTATGTGCTCCCGCCCAGAAACTCTAAAATCCTCTCAGCATAGTTGCAGTAGAGACCAGAAGTGGACACTGTATGTTGAGTAGGTGTCTGCAATAGGGATTTGCTAAATGATCTAGACACTGAAACGAGTAGTGGCGATCCATCCATTTTGAACCAAGCTTCAAAGCCACAGAAGCTGATCACAGTATTCAGAAAAGTAAACAATATTGGATCATACTGTCCAAAATTGGTTTAAGTGGATGACTGTCAGTAGTTAATTACTATATCTTAGAATGCAAAGTAGACAAGCAATCCAGTCAACAGCAATCAAAACAGAAAGGTCAAGTCAGTATATATCCTTGAATATCCGACTGAATTATTTTCATTAATAGTCCTTGTTGATAAAGAATTCTGTCCTAAATTCTATCATATACAGTATTATAAAAAACACTAGCCAAATTACCCGTGTCTTGCTGTGTATCACACAGAGTGTGATGATTGATTTTAAATTATTGTTATAATTTGTGGAGAAAAAAAAAAAGATGCTTTTCAGTATTACTCAATGATCTTGCTGATGTGACTTCCATCTTCTGTCTTCCTCCTATATTTTGGACAGGAGTCATTCCCTTGTTCAAATTTAAATTTATGGTTTTGGGGGTCTATCTCCAAAACACTAGGAGGAGTTCAATAACAAACAGACAGAGGCTACAACTTTATATATAGAGATGTATCGGGTTGTATTTTTAAAACTTGGGAAATGAGAACAAACTATATCAGTATTCTAACTGGCCTTATATATTTTTAAATCTCAGTGTTGGGAAAATGAGCACCCATTATAACAGTGATCTAGCTGACGTTATACAGGGTGTTTCAGAAAAATTTATATTTCGTAATCTAATAGCTTGACCAATTCTCATTCAAATGACCTCAAATTTTAACAGCATATATATTAGGTTGGTGCAAAAATAATTTCGTTTTCTAACATATGTTACTATGTGAGAAAACGAAATTATTTTTGTACCAACCTAATAGAAACAACTCAAAATACTATGTTTAATTTTCTTTCTGATATAGAAATGCTATTCACTGGAAAAGAAAAGGTGTTTTGTATGTCAGAGTATGCTTGAAAGCAGTCAAACAAGACTGTGCAGCATGCATTTGTGAGGCAATTTGCTAAAATGCCCCAACTGCAATGTAGATTTGAACATGGTGCATAAAGGTTCAAAGAGTGAGGCTATCTTTGCATGTCAAAAGGATCTAGACAACCACCAGTATCAGAAAATATTGTCAAGGCGGGGGTTCAAGAATTTTTTTTTCTCCAAAGTCCCAGGAAGTTCATAAGAGCAAGTCTCGAAACCCAGATTTCTCCAATGATAGCATGAGAATGACTCCCTACAAGCTGCAGCTCATTCAAATCTTAAAGACAGATAACAAGTCAAAAAGCAAGCAATTCTGTGATGATATGCAACAAAAACTTGAAGACTAGCCTAGAGGAGCACAAGCAGAGAATTACTTGCACACTGAAGGCTGTAACTCAAAACATGCTGCAGCATGTTTGGCAGGAACTGGACTACCGAATCGGTGTGGGCTATGTCCCAGGTGGTGTGCATATTGAAAAAGTCCACATACATTTGAATTTCTCATTAAAATTTTGATGAATAATTCTTATTTTGCTCAACAATAAGCCTGTTTAGTGTCATTTGCCTAGACTATATAGGTACTCAAATATTTAGATCTCAAATGATACCAAATTTTAACAACTTGTACATTTTAAAACTTGGTGTTGGGGAAACGAGCATCCATTGTATCAGCATTCTAACTGGCCTTATATATTTAAACTGTATCCATTAATTTAATTTTACAATCAGCAAAGAAACGTCATTACATTTTTAATTAATACTCTTTTATACTATCCAATTTATTTATCCTATTAAGTATTATTAGTTGAATATATAAAGATAAAATTCAACAATTTTTGATCGGCGTCCAAAAGAACTTAAGACAATTCTTACCTTGCATAGCCTGGAAGTTCAGGAAATAGAAGATACCCACCATCAAGATGCCACATATAAGAATTACTTTGACATCTGCAAAAGGAAAATAAAGTCAGTGAAAATAGGAGATAAACAATTTTGTATTAAAACTAATCAGTTACACTTCAGTTAATGTACTTTGCTTTATTATTACTAGTTCTGTATGTGCCTCTTCACTGGGTAGATTTCAAATCTAAATTGACTTTTTAAAATGCTACATTTATTAGAAAATATATCCAGTTTAAATAAAGAAGGAGTCATGAAAATGGCATTAAAGGGCAGACTGATGTTGCACCTCCAAAATGATGTAGCCAGGATTAAAGCATTATTTAACTTAGACGTCATATTGTAAACAATAGTTTCAGTAAAATAATAAAACCAGCAAATTAAAGTTTCAATGTTGGCCAATCAAATGGAAGATCAAGAATCTAAAATTGTAGTCAAGTTGAGTCTATCTTAATACTGCATAGTATAGTAGTGTCAGTTGAGCACCATCTGCGTGAAAATGGCAGCATAATGAAATTTGCAAACGAAATCCTGTACTGCTTGGCATTTGTACTGAAAGTTCCAATACAAACATTTCAGATTGTTTGGGTGTCAATCTGAGGACACTGCAGAGAATTTGGAAAGAGTTGGACAAGTGTAATGATGATTATGAAGGCGCTTGGAGTAATCACTAGTGATGGCAATGTTATGTCTCCATTCATCTACCGCCAGGGCCTCAGAATCAACATGGAGGCCTACATTATGTGCCTTGAAGAGGTAGCACTGTCCTGGGTCAAGAGGAAGACTATTTCAGGCAACAGAACTGCACCATGCCACACAAGCATGAGAACCCAGTCATGGCTGTCAAAAGATTTCTGCAACAACATTAGCCCTTACATTTTGCAACCTAACTCCCCAGAATGCAACTGCTTTGATTATTATATCTGGGGTGCAGTTGAGTGAGAGACCAACAAAACACCTTGTAACACCAAAGATGAACTGAAAGCAAGGATTATGGCAGCATTCACCAACTTAAACAAGGAGACCATCCAGAAGAGTTGTAGGAGATTGTAGTCGTCTGGAGGCAATGGTTGAAACCAATGGCAATTTTATTGAATACATTTACTCTTTAGTATTTTAAGATATTTTTGTGTAATTTTGATATATATATATCTGCTAAAATGAGATGTCAGTGTTATTTTCATTTTTGTGTAATTTAGATGACAATTTATCTATCGCACCATGTATATATGTATGTATATTTAATTTTTTAATTAAACATTTTTATTACTTAAAAATGTTATTTTTAGTGGATACCCTTATTTGAGTAGACAGTGTCTTTTTTTTTTTTTTTTTTAAAACAGTGTTTATTCCATCTACTCAACAGCATACGCAAGAATACTTAAATACTGGAGAACACATATTCTTGATTAAGTTTTCATCAAGTGTGCAGGCCAGTTGACAAAATAAACACTCTTTCTCATTTACACAAATATGGGTATCCACTAAAAAAAAAAAAAAATTGTGTATATATATATATATATATAAAGTTGCCGGGAGGCTGTGAATGAAGCCAACAGCAATTTTATTGAATATATTTACTCTTTAGTATTTCAAGATAATTTTGTGTAATTTTGATAAATATATCTGTTAAAATGTGATGTCAATGTTATTTTCATTTTTGCATGATTTAGATGACAATTTATCCATCGCACTCTGTAATTGTTATTGTTTTTTCATGTTTCTATAATTAGAGGCATTGATACGGAATGGGAAATTAGCCTTCGCAACACAGATGTCCATTTTAATTTCAAACAAATTGTGTGTATGTATATTTGTATGAGCACATCTGTTATTTTTTCAATATAAATTAAAAAAGAAGCAACTTTTTTAAATAATTCTATATAGTACCAAATAATTTCAGAATCAGTTAGAAGTAAGTTCAACTCCAGCAGCTTCTTAATGTGAAGCACTGCCCTGTGGAACCGATTCCCAACGGGATGTTTCCACAATCACTACAATCTTAACCTGTTCAAGGCTTGGGTTAACCGTTATATTCCACTATTGTACATACAAATGGCCACCAAACGTAACCCTCTACCTTGAGTGGCCTCTAGGCCTTATAATGGGTGAACCTCACTGTAAAAAAATAAAATCTTATAATTATTTGATTTTTTTTCTTAGGGTTTAAAAAATTAGTTTTTTTTGTTTTTTTCTTTTCTCCAAATTTATGATTTTATTGTTCAGTACATGGTTGGGGTTGTCCAGACTGACTGGGAAGCGGATGCATGATTCCAATGTTTTATTTCAAACACAGTCAAATTGTGCTTTTGCATGCACCTGCTTGTGTGTACATTAAATAGCACTAGCACATGTAAGCTACTCACGTACAACACTGGCATATGCATAAACATTATATGCACACATGGACAGAGAATGAGTTCATTTTTTTAGCTTGGAATTGGGATAATTTGTTGAGCAAGCAGGGAAAATTCAATGCATCACATTGAAATAAGTGATGGCAATTGGAGAGGGCATCAGCTATGGATCTGCACAAGCCATAGTGTATGATGACATGGCGTACTGTAAAGTTTTTATATGCGAGTTGCCCAAACAAGCAAGCAGTTCAGATGTGGCTTCATGATCAACTGAAAAGCTTCTTTTCAAAAAAGAAAAAGAAGCTCGTTGACCACTACCAGAAATAAATCATTGTGCTGGGTGACTATGTCAATAAGTGGCACACACATTTGTTCTTGGAAATAAAGGTATTGTATGGAAATTGACTGTACTTTTTCATACTATCTGAAGAAGGTTCAAGAAAAGATTAAATGAAATGGTGAGGTACCAACAAAAAAACAAAAAAACTCAAAGAATAGCTTCAGTAGTCCAGACAACTCTAGTAATGACAATGATTCTTCTTAAAATTATAGACAGTGAACATTTTTGCCGTGTAAAAAATTGACATTTGAAAAGACTACTTCCATATTTTCGCGCTTGCAATTATTATTTAGAGAAAGACAGAAAAACAGATAAGAAAAGAATACGATGCAATCAAGCTGGCTTGCAGTTAAAGAAGATGGAAGCATGGAAGAAGAAATCCAATTTCTTGCAAAGAATGAATGGTGAATGAATTACAAGTAATTTGGCACAAAAAAGTCAATCTCTGATGGCCGACACTAATTTGAAGGATTCATTATGAGAAAGTAAGGAGAGAAAAAAATCCTTATAATATTAGGGTTACTTAGAAAATTGCCTACCAAAGTAAGTCAACAACTAAGATATCAGACAAATGGCAATCTCTAATGATTTCAGTAGATGTCAGATTTTGATTATGAAGCCTCCTAAGAATTGACCACAAACAGTATAAACACACACACACACACACACACACATATATATATATAAGTTTTTTTTTTTTTTAAAGATGACTGACAAGCTACTATGATTAAGCTTTCCATTCAATTTTTCTGGTGTTCATACAAGTGTTTTGTTTTCTGAACACAAAATGTGCAAACACTGTCCAAAAGTTTTGCATATCGGCGTGCTTTCAGCAATCCTTTTAAAAAATAAAAATCATCATTGATAATGGCTAAAAGAATAGCTGAAAGCAATTGGATATGCAAAACCTTTTTACAGTTTTACACACTTTGTGTCAAGAAAAGAAAACACTTCTATGAACACAAGAAAAATTTAATAAAAAGCTTAACCGCAGTACCTTGTCAGTCATCTTTAACAAAACTTGTATAAAAGTGGGACTGCTTACCAAATTCACTACATTATATATATATATATATATATATATATATATATATGTGTGTGTGTGTGTGTATTTCTTGTTTTTTTATACTAAAATTCACCAAATAAAAGGCACGAGAGTGACTCAAGGTAGGTTACTGAATGTGGGTTCTAATATGAATATAAGGAGATGAAGCAGGAAGTGAGTTATGTGAATAAGGAGTATTTGAAGAGGTTAAGACTATAGTATTCAGGGAAACAACTTCATAGGTGTCCGAGCTTTTTTTTTTTTTTTTTTTTTTTTTTAAACATTGCATCCTAAGCAAGGCAGAAGTGCCACTGGTTTGCAGAGGATTACATAGAGTGAAAGTGAGAGAAAAACTGTGTATAGAGGGAATGAGGAAAGGATAAAAGATGAACAGGGTTCAAGACATGAGAAGATAGCAATTTACATTGTATTTAAATTTTGGAAGATTGTAATTATCAGGGGAGCAAAAGAAGGAATTTCACAGGCTGGAATTGTGAGAAAAAATACTACTGGAGTAGAAATGGCAGTAACATTTAACTACTGAACAGCTGGGGTAGCAGACCAGATATGACAACAGTACTCAATGCATGGACAAATGGTATATTTGTAGATATACAGGATGGACTCTGTCAAGAAAAACCTTCTGGCATGACACAGTTAGCCAACTTTCCTTGCAGTAGATACAGCTTTTGATTCAATGTAGTTGTTCCACTTCAAGTCATTCGAAAACATAAGACCAAGAAGGCAGAGAGAGACACTAACCTGGAGTTTAGCATCAACCATGCTAAAAGTGAGCAGGGAATTATCTTTGTGGTGACTAAATGAGGGCAATTTCATTTTTGATGCATTAAAATTTACAAGCCATTTCCTACCTTTTCACAATCAGTGGCCAGGTTGACTTTGTCAGAGCTGCCAGGTTTACTACTGAGACAGGAGTATGTGGTAGTGTCATCTGCATAGATGCCTACTTGGGAGATGATGACATCAAGAAGATCATTGATGAAGATCAGAAACAGTGTAGGACCTAGGATAGAGCCTTGGGGGACCCCTGCATTCATAAGGTAGGATCTAGAACCCTCCCATTCAAAACATCCTTCATTTCACAATTTGAAAGGAATGATTGGATTAAACCAAATAGTCATCCTGTTATACTGTAGCCCTGAAGCTTATGCAGAAGACCAGCATGCCAAACTCTGTGGAATCCCTTTGTGATATCTAGAGCCACAGCTTCAGCTTTTCTGTTTTTATCAAGAGCATGATATATATATGTATATATATATATATATATATATATATATATATATATATATATATATATATATATATATTCACTTATGGACATGAGCACATCAGCAGTAGACCAGATAAAGTGCAATCCATATTGTTTGTCAGAGAGCAGGTCTTGATAAGTAAGATGCTTAACCCTTGAGCTTTGCCATTCTTATCAAGAGCATGAGATTATATTATATATATATATATATATATATATATATATATATATATATATATATATATTCATTCAGTTATGACCATGAGCACAACAGCGATAGACCAGACAAAGTGGAATCCATATTGTTTGTCAGAGAGCAGGTCTTGATAAGTAAGATGCTTAACCCTTGAGCTTTGCCATTCTTATCAAGAGCATGAGATTATATTATATATATATATATATATATATATATATATATATTCATTCAGTTATGACCATGAGCACAACAGCGATAGACCAGACAAAGTGGAATCCATATTGTTTGTCAAAGAGTAGGTCTTGAGAAGTAAGAGGCTTAACGATGTCAGCATTGATTAAAGCCCCAAAGACTTTGCTGAAAAGCAGTAGGAAACTGATAGTGCAGTAGTTAAAGGGGTCAGAAGGTTCACCAGAGTTCTTAAAAAACAGGTAATACTGTGTAGGACTTCCAATAAGCTGGAAAGCAGAAAGCATCAAGGCAATAGTTACATATTTTGGAGTGAACTGGGGCCAGCTCAGGAGCACATTTCCTTAAGACAATGGTTGGTACTCCATCACTTGTTTTTATGGGGGTCTTATTTAGAATGGTGTCTGCAACCAGCAATGGTGCTATGCACATATGACTCAGTAGAGCATCAGTTTTAGTGGGGAAATCAGGTATGGGTACTCCAGACTAGTGCTGAGTTGGATGAGAATTTACGAGCAAAGCATTCAGCTTTTTCTGCTGTGGATGTCAGGACTTCAAATTAGTTGAAGAGAGGAGGGATTGAGGATTTGCTGTTGTTCAGCACACTCTTTCAGGGTCGCCAATAATCGCTTGAACTTGTTAGATGCTATACGCTCATTCATTCTGACAGCAAACAGTAATTTGGCTTCATTAATAACACCCTTGCATTCATTCTAAGCTAAGACAAAGAGATGTCTATTGTCATTGAACTTGTTGCTCTGGTTCTGTTGGATGAAGTGATTCATGTGGGCTATAGCAGCTGAGCAACCAGGATAGAACCAGGAAAAAGAATATGGTTAGCTGGAATGAAGGCATCACTGCCTGCTTTCACCCAGGAGAAGACCTCAGCCATGCATTTCTGAATGGGGTGATTAAAAACCACATTCCAAGGGACGTCTTGAAGGAGATCAAGGAATGTGTCCCAATCAGCTCATTGATAGCAGAAAGATATTCTGTTGGTAAGAGGGTCATGGGAAGGGAAGGAGATGTTTACAGATACTACATCATGATCAGAATTGCCAAGAGGGGAGAGCTGTGTATTACGACAAGAAATCAGGGATAGAGGTAAAACAGAGATTGGAAAGAGAGGCATTTCCATCAGGGTTATTGGGGAAATGCACAGGAAAGGCAAACATTTGTGTGTGACATTGGGTGATTAAGAAGTTAAGGGTTTGGATGTCAGCAAGGTCTGTGGCAATATGTTTCTGATACCTAGTATGGTATTAGGTTGGTGCAAAAATAATGTCGGTTTTTGACGTTAAAAATACGTCAAAAACCGACATTATTTTTGCATAGATGTTAAAATCTCCAAACGTGAATATGTTTTTAAACAGGTACAGCAAGAGGGGCCTTGTCTATATTATCAGAAATACTATGTAACGCACAACAGTCTTGAGAGGAAGGGGAATAATAGAAAAAAAAACGATGACTAAGTAGAGAGAGATCGAGACACAAGTGTCGTCTGGAGATTCAAAGAAGGGTTCACTAGCCAGCAGGAGATGTTCGTGGACGTGGACATAAACTCCCAGGCCATGCATGTGGACTTTAGAGTCCTTTCTAAATAGAGGAAGGTAACCAGGAATGAAGAAATCAGAGGAAGGGACAAAAGAGTTGAGGTTTGTCTTGCAGCATGCCAGAATATCCAGAGACTTTTTCGAAGTGAAACAATTCTATGATTATGGATACCACAAATGTTGGAGAAGGAAAGATTACAGGGTTTAGGTGATTTTTGTTGATCAGGTTCAGGTTGTTCCATACATTGTTCCATACATTAGCAATTCTTATGACCTCTTTACATTTGGGATACAGAGGGAATAACGGTTAGTTGTAAATGTCAAGAACCTTTTTTTTTTAAATATTCATTTCAATTTATCACTTTTTCAGATAAAAACTTAATTTTTTTAAATATATATAAAAAAAAAAAACTGAAAATCTGATTGTTTTGTGCATTTAGTGTACCATGTCAAATGTCAACAAAAATTTATTAGCCATTAACATCAATTGTTGCATATTTTTATTTTATATTATCTTAACATCAATTCATGATACTTTTTAAAGTAATTATTTTCATTAATCTATTTGTCATATAATAAAAATGTAAACAAAACCGAAAATAAGGTTGTTTATTTTCCATCAAATTGGTCAACAATTAACCATAAATAACACAAATTCTATTGATTTTATTATAGTTCTAATGTGAATATTAAGCAGCATTTAAAGAGCTCTATAAAGATATACTACTTCAGCATATTGGGAGACATAAAAATGATAGCATATAGTGGCAAATACCAAAATACGCCATTTTCAATTTCGCCCAACTCAGTAAAACCCTTGTAACTCAGGCCACAGTCAAAAAGCCATCACAAAATTTTGCACATATCTTGCCATAAACCAGAAAAATTTGTCAAATTGAAAAAGAAAAAATTGAAGATGTTTTTTTTTAGAAATTAAAGGTCAAAGGTTAAGGTCATATCATCTTATTTGACCTTTAAATGAAAAAGTAGATAATCTTTTCGATCTATCCAAGTACTTTAATATGGTATATAATTTAGCTCTGTAGGTGAAAAAACAACCAAGATATTGATATTTCAACTTTCAAATTCAAATTTCACCTTTTTGGCAAGGATGAAAGGGTCATATTTTGGGAACCATTTGACCTAGAGATGTAAAATTAGTACCATTCAATTTCTATCATAAAAGTCTATAAGTTTACCAAATTTGAAAAACCCTTGTTGATTTGACACAGAATGACTAAGGCTTTTAGTAACATTAGAGGAAAGTGAGATACAAACTCATTGGTTGGTTATTTTCATGACATATCAAGTATTAATTGGTTGTTTGATGTTTGTCTTATAGGACAAAAATCACAATGAATTAAGAGAAAAATTAAAAAGGTAGATGTGTAGGGAGTGCAAAATAAAATAAGCCCCTTCACCCACTCCCTTCAAATTTAGAGTACCGAGGAAGAAGAAGAAGAAGAAGGAAAAGAATTTGTGAGCCTATATGGAATTTTCTTTGGAATAATGAAAACCTTTCCTTCAGAGAAATTAGCTGGTCAAATGTGAAATAATTTTTTATATAAAGTGACGGGAAAAATTAAATTAGACAAGAGTATCTGAAGTCATATGAAAGATTTTGCTTCAGTTTCTTGTGACCCGTTCTTGCCAGTGTAAACTTACTTGCGAATTATATTACCAGCCTCTATCCAGTACACAGAACTTCAAAAAGATTTTCTCAACAACCCAAGAAAGCTAAGTATTTCAAACTATTTCTCATCTATTTTGAATGTATGCAACCATATTTCCCTTCAGTGAGTAACAAACATTCTTACCTTTGTCTTAAACATTTTTTTTAATATTATTTTATGCCAAATCATTTAATCTGTTGTATGAAGATTTCCTCTTCCTGACAAAACATTAAAACTACAGACTTTAAGAATTCTGACCTATTTTCCTGAAACAAGCTACTGACACTACTTCAAGCATGTAAATTTGGGAATAAATTCCTTATCTTATTTTATTAAAAATACCAGTGTTTTCTTCGTCATTATCATCCTACATTAATCTTCTTGGCATGGGTAAATCAACTGTTCATTTTAATCCCTAAGCCCTACTATAGTTGCATGCCCAGTTTACATCAGAGTCAAAAAGGCAGGCACAAGTCTAGTTTATACAAGAATCATGCTAGCCTCTTATTGAGTTGTCTTCTTACCCTTCTGCAGGGATGTTGTAGGACAATTCCAAGAGCAACCAACAGAAAAATAACTGATATTGAAGAGTTTTTGCATATCTTAAATTGTAAAAATTATAGTCTTGCCTGACAATCTGTTCATACAAATTGAGATTTCATATTATTACATAACTGTGCATCTAACATATGAATGAACCTTTTTTTTTAATAGAACATTTATAAAACCTTATTCATAGAACTTATTTAGAAACTATCTTTTAGTTAGGATCACATTGTAGTATCTGTTCCTGCCCTCAGTCTTCTGGGGAAATGTTGCTTATTTTCAGGCAGGACACAGTAAAAAACAAAGTAAGTCTGGTCCTGGGTATTCTGGTAATGGTACAACACTTTCCCATTGGACAAAATGAAATGCTTTTTTATTCTGATACAATTGTGATACTGGGCAATATTTGTCCTTGTAGAACTCCATCTTAAAACAGATCTTTGGAGGTGGGGTACTTATGTTTCAACTCTTTTTTTTATAAACACATAAAATAAATAAATAAATATGCAGGAATTGGCTTGACCAAGCTTAAAAAACATAAAAAGGAAGAACAGAAAGAAGGAAAATGAAAAAAGAAGTGAAAAAGAAAAGAAAAAAAATGAAAAAGAAATGAAAACAAAAAGAAAAAAGAAAAAAGAAATTAAAAGAAAAAGAAATGAAAAGGAAAAGAAAAAGGCAAAAAAGAAAGACAAAAAAAGGAAAAAGAAATGAAAAGGAAAAGAAAAAAAAAGAAATGAAAAAGAAAAAAAGAAATGAAAAGGAAAAAAGAAAGGAAAAGAAAAAAGAAAATGAAAAGGAAAAGAAAAAAGAAAAGTAAAAGAAAAAATAAATGAAAGGGAAAAAAAGGAAAAGAAAAAAAGAAATAAAAAGGAAAGAAAAAAAAGAAATGAAAAGGAAAAGAAAAAAGAAATGAAAAGGAAAAAAGAAAAGAAAAGGAAAAGAAAAAAGAAATGAAAAAAAGAAAAGGAAAAAAGAAATGAAAAGGAAAAAATAAACGAAAAGGAAAAAAGAAATGAAAAGGAAAAGAAAAAAAGAAATGAAAAGGAAAAGAAAAAAAGAAATGAAAAGGAAAAGAAAAAAAGAAATGAAAAGGAAAAGAAAAAAGAAATGAAAAAAGAAATGAAAAGGAAAAAAGAAAAGAAAAGGAAAAGAAAAAAGAAATGAAAAAAAGAAAAGGAAAAAAGAAATGAAAAGGAAAAAAGAAACGAAAAGGAAAAAAGAAATGAAAAGGAAAAGGAAAAAAGAAATGAAAAGGAAAAGAAAAAAAGAAATGAAAAGGAAAAGAAAAAAAGAAATGAAAAGGAAAAGAAAAAAAGAAATGAAAAGGAAAAGAAAAAAGAAATGAAAAGGAAAAGAAAAAAGAAATGAAAAGGAAAAGAAAAAAAAGAAATGAAAAAAGTCAAAAAGGAAAGAAAAAGTCAAAAAAAAAAGAAAAGAAAAAGGAATAAATAAAAAAGGACCTCCTGAATGAAATTATTAAAAAATTTTATCTACTCACTGACAAAATGTCTAAGTATGAATCTTCGTAAGTTGCGTATCATCCTTATGATGATTTTCATTCTTCAGTCTGAAAGAAAAATGAGTAATTCCTTTGGTTAGATTGACAATTTTACTTTTAAGTGAAGCATTTAGTTGTGGTATTGATTTCTGGTGAAACATCAAAACATGAAACTGGGTTAATGCACAGAAAACAAAAAGACAGACAGAGAAATCGGAGATAAACTGAAAACGATATGAATTATAAAAGATGACATGAAAAAGAAAACAAAATTTGAAAAAAATTAAAAAATAAGCAAATTACAAATATGAAATAAAAATTAATTTCTAATAGAATTTCAGAAACATTAAGCTTGGGGGTTGATTAAATGAGTTTCAAAACTACAAGGTTTGCAACAGTAAAATTTTGTCTGCTGTTGACTTTAATGAAAATATCAGATAAAACTAAATGAAATTCAATTTGCTATAAATGGCAAATCATGAGCAAATTTTCCACCAATCACTGATCAGATTTTAACACATCTGATAATTCATTAAGTTCCCAAATAGGTATTTAAATTGTAAATAGCTGATCATCAGCATGATGATCAACTATTTATTGGCAACTTCACCTGAAAAGGACCTCCAATCAGTGGTTAACTGGGGCAAAGAATGCCTTTTAAATTTTAACACTTCCAAAACAAAACTTTCATTTAATCATCATAGAGAACCTTTTCTGCCTGCCATCAACAGGGTTGATTCTAACCTCAAGGAGAGTAACTCTCGACACCTTCTTGGGCTTATATTTTCTACTGATATGAAATGGGGTTGTTAGACTAAACCAATTACTAGATCTGATGCTAGTTGGTTCACTGTGTTGTATCAAACAATTTTTCTCATCAGAATCCATCTTGCACATTTATAAATCTACTATTCATCTGTGCATTGAATACTTCTGCTATATCTGTTTTGTTGCTCCTATCTTTACATTCTAGATGAAATTCAAGGAAATGTCTGTAATGTAATCAGTCCTGACCTAGTATTTCAACTTCAGTCACTTTCTCCTCAACATGAGATGGCTTACCTCCATCTTTTCTACAGATATTTTCATAGCAATTGCTCTGATGTGATTTGCTTCGATTACATGAATTTAAACATAATACTAGATTTGCAGCAAGGTCTCAAATTTTTACTGTTGAATTAGCTACATGCAAACGTCTGTTCTATTCTAATAGTTTTTTTTTCTCACACTAAAATTCTGTGGAATTCCCTTCTGATATCTTGTTCCCCTGCCACCTACAATCTTCAAAAATTTAAATGTAATGCTAATCTCCATCTTCTGTTTTCCAGAATCCTGTTCCGTTATTGTCCTTTTTCCATGCTGAAGTCTTCTCATTCTCTTACTGTAACCACTGCATCTTAGCTGCTTTATTGTTTTGTTTTGGGGTGAAATGATTAAGAAAAAGACAGCCTTTTATTATGCTGTGTAACCATCACAGAATCAATAACAGGCTGCAAAAAAGAAAAAGCAGTAAAAAATTCAATATTATTCAATACTTTTTTTCTACACTGAATGCTTTTCTCTCATAGATCAAATACAATGTCATGTATCTATCAGTCATTCTTTTTTAAAAAAAAATCAATATCATCCTATGCAAGGCATTAAAGCCACTAAGACACAAGGGGTTGCAGGATGTGGTAGAATTAAGAACAGAAACATTAATAAGGAATGAGAAGAGGAAAGAGTAATCAGTAAGACAATAAGATAGCAAGTGACATCACATTTAAATTTTTGCAGATTAAAGTTAGCTGGAAGAGAGTGCCACAAGCAATAAGTGTGAGAAAAGAAACTGTTAGCATAGAACTTATGGCTACATCTAGCCAGCTCAACTGTAAATTGATGAGATCTTGATGCCAGTCTAGTACAGCGCTTAAATTCAAAATGTCTAGCTACCATAGTAAAGAGCTCATCTGAAGAATTACTACAAAAGTATTCATAGAAAAGGCACAGAGATGCAACCTTACAGTAAAGGGAAAGTAACGGAAGCTGAAACACTAGGTAAGGACCAATAATATTGCTGATTCTTCTTTGGATTTTAACAAGGATCTCAAGGTAAATGGCAGGGGCACTGGACCACATGTGGCAGCAATATTCCAAGCATGGAGGAATGGTAAACTTATAGTTAAATAAGATAGATTCTGGAGAAAAAAATTGTCTCACATGACAGTGAATCAACTTTCTTATAATTTCTGCTTTTGTTTTTCAACTTTAATTTTCAAAAAATAAAGAAACAAATTGTGATATCTATCAGAGATGAAATTTAAATTTTTATTATTGCATTATTCCAAATTTTAATACATCAGCAGACAGGTATTAATGTCAACAACTGAGCACAAATAGTTATTAATTAAAGAATTAGTAATTAAATGTATAATTTTAAATTTATTAATTAATATAAAATAAAAGCAATTCATATTAATAAGATCAAAGAAATAAAGTAAAAATCAGAAGATTCAGAATTGCTAGTAGTAAAGAGATCTGAATCAGATATCTTCAGATACAATTTAATTTTTTATGTCTTCCTAATATAAATTAACCATTTTATGGCTTTTTTTGTATGCAATGGTTAATTGTTTTACTAGATATATTTTCACGTCTGACTGCAAAACCCTACACACACAGGTAATTTCACTTATTTTTCCACAATATAGCTATTTGTGCTGTTATAATGCTTCTTACTTAAGCAATAATAATACTGAATAATTTTTTAAACATTAAAGTATATTCAATCACATATACCTAATAGCTGTTACAATCTGTTAATTCAATTATGTATTCACCAGGATTTGAATTCAAAGTTGTTATCACATATCAGTCAGCTCTTTGAAACATTTTGACAAAAATTCCTATTGATGTGAAAAAATTTTCAGTTAACTTTTTGAAGAAAGTCTCCCCACCATCCAAGTGTTTTGCAGTGATCAGAAAAAGGTAAACATCTGTTGGTGCAAGGCCAGCTAGATATAACAGGTGGAGTAAAAGAGATCATCCAAGTTGAAAAATTATTTTGATGGGGAACAATATTTTTTTCATTTATTTCACTGTCTATGCTGCCACTGCAGTATATAAACCAAAGTATGGTTGTTTACTTAAAATTTATTTGTAACTGCCACACAGGATTGGTAGTTAGCAGAATACACTGGTCATTACAACTGACCAAAACATTAGTCATACATTGGTCATTACAACTGACCATTATATTAGTAATACATTGGTCATTACAACTGACCAATACATTGGTCATACATTGGTATTTACAACTGACCAATACATTAGTCATTGATTGGTATTTACAACTGACCAACACATTGGTATTTACAACTGACCAACACATTGGTCATACGTTGGTCATTACAACTGACCAATACATTGGTCATACATTGGTATTTACAACTGACCAATACATTAGTCATTGATTGGTATTTACAACTGACCAACACATTGGTATTTACAACTGACCAACACATTGGTATTTACAACTGACCAACACATTGGTATTTACAACTGACCAACACATTGGTATTTACAACTGACCAACACATTGGCCATACGTTGGTCATTACAACTGACCAATACATTGGTCATTACAAATGACCAATACATTGGTCATTGCAAATGAAGCCAAAACAGAAATTATTTATGAATCAACATAATATCTACAGAGAAAGAGAGAGAAATAGATAATTGATTATTCAGAAAAAGAATGATATACAAAGTACTATCCAAAAGTTGAGAAGAAAAGAATAAATAAAAGAACCCTAATGCTGAGTCTGTACACTGTTCAAATTCCTCAAATTTTCAGTAGCATCTGATACACTGTCAGGCTTTGATATATTGCAAGAAATTTGGTATTAACCAACTGGTGCAGGTAAAATTTCTGGTAGATATAAAGATTTGTATGAACAAAATAAGATAGTTTCAGCAAATATCTGCTTTAATTAAAAATACTTGCAATTGTTAGAGAGAATGGAGTTATTCATGCAATGTCAACTGTTATCTATTGCCTTCCTAATTCTTGTTCTTTTATTGTTCTCTTTACTTAATAGAGTTTTTCTTTTCTCATATTCTCTAACACTCAGTTACCCCATGTGTCTTAGTGCCTTGATTGGGGTGAAATGATTAAAAAAAAATGAAATTTAATACATTTATAAATGGCATAGTAATCGATATGCAATTTTTAAAAGATTTCAAATATACAACGAATACCATGTAGAATTATTAAAAAGCTGAATAGAGACCACAAAAAATAGTTTAAAACATTGGCAAGATGAGAGCAAAGAATAAATCGGCTTTGAGAAAACTTAACATAGTAAACAGCAATATTAAATAAATTGGACAGCAAGAAAATATTTGAAGAAGCTATCGTTGCAAGTATAAACAGAGAAAAGACGTTGAGTACTGGTAAAAGACATTAAAGCAATGAAACTACTGCCTTTAAAAAGAGATATTTAAATCTGTTGAATAAGTACATGAAATCAAATTTCTCAACACTAATTTCCTGTTCCTTGTAGCTCTTGGTATGGTTTGTCTTTTTGCTACCTCTCCTATAATGTTAAACTCAGTATTTCCTGTGTGTGTCAAATTTCCCATGCCCCCCTTCCTCATTATGTATCCTAGAAATTTCAACTGTGGCTTTCTGATTCGAAATATAAATGTCCTTTTCGTATCTGTTTTTCCTAAAACTGTCATTTCTCATGTGTTTAGCTTAGCCTATTTTGTACTCAGCCTCATTCTGGAGAACCACATCTCAGATGTCTCAAGACTTTTGTTCATCTGTAAGAAGATTGTCCACCATTCACTGCCATATAGTATGACGAATATTACATAACAGTTCTGTACTGTTTGTTTCTAATTGTTGCAATTTGTTACCTGAAGCTCACAGGTGAGCTTCAGGTAACAAATAAAAATGTTCCTGAGCAGGTATATGCAAACAGGGATTGACTAGCCATCTTAACAAATAGTTGTGTTCAGAAACGATTAGCTTGCCATTAGCTAGTTAGCTAGCTAGATGAATAGATAGGTAAAATTTATTTAAGTAAATACTCTGATTTTAATTAAACAGTATTAATTATATTTATTGGCCTGGAATCTATCTGTGAAAATAATGTATAAACAGATAATATATCAAATAATTGTCAGACTTAATCCAGTTTTTTTTTATTTGTAGCATATCAACATCAATGGGCCATTTTATGCAGACAAAATTTTTTAGCGCTTGTAATATTTTTTTTTCAAAAAATGTATTGCTGGTATTAAAAAATATATTTCTCAATTTTCCTTTTATATAAATATTTTCCTTTTATATATGTACATTTCATTGGTAGCTGAAGTTAACATTAATCAGCTAAGTGACAAACTTTATACTTGTCTTTATATATATATATATATATATATATATATATATATATATATATATATATATATATAAACACACATGCAGCAGTGATGGAAAATAAAATAAAATTGCAGTGCTATGAATACGTGTTTCAAGTTGTTCAAGATTAAATATACAGGTAATATGATTGGAAATTGTAATATTAGCTGTTTCCTTATAAGAAAACATTTGGTATTCATTGACTGAGCAGACAATACTACTTTCAGCTGAAATTTATAAAATCTTTCTGTTAAAAAATTTTACAGGAAAATAGATTTCTCAAGACTGCTGTCATTGCTGTTTCCAGTAGGGATGGGGGTTTTCTTCCAAATCCTTTTATTTGAAGTAGTGTGGAATGTCACCATCTTGATTATGTGATTATTTTAACATCGAGTTGCATTTCCTGAAGGGATGTGATTTCTCTTATTTGCGACCAAAACTTTATTTGTGTTTCTGTAGTGCCAGTCCACAATTTTTGGAAAAGTACAGTTTTTACCAAACCCATAGGCTTTCATACATATATATTCCCACTGGACCTCAGACTCAACACAGGCCTACATCAAATTCCTTGAGAAGTAGTACTGCCCTATGTCAAGAGAAAGACCCTATGTCTGGCAACAGGCCTCTGCACCATGTCACACAAGCAGGAGAACCCAATTATGGCTGTCAAACAATTTCTGAAACCAAACTTAGATCTGGCAACTTAAATCCACAGACTGCAACTCCCTTGATTATTATGTGTGGGATGCAGTTAAGCGAGAGACCAACAAAACTCCTTGTAACACCAAAGATGAACTGAAGGCAAGTATTAAGGCAGCATTCACCAACTTAAACAAGGAGACCATCCAGAAGAGTTGCAGGCGATTTCAAATTTATCTAGAAGCCATGTTTGAAAACAATGATGATTTTATTGAATAAATTTACTCTTAAATATTTCAATATTTTTTGTGTAATTTTGGTAAAATATAACTGATCACTTCTTGGCATGTCTCTGGGTAACCACTTATGATTTTTCCTTATGTTGTCGGCATCAGACAATCCTTTCTTCACACTCTGTGGATGGTGGGATTGAAATTAATTGAGGTATTGTTCGGTCAAGGTTAGTTTGTGATGTACAGATATTTTGAACCTATTCTCTGCGTGTGTTATTAGTACATCCAAGAAGATGTCAACTTCATATTATTTTCTTCTTCCATTGTAAACTGGATCAAGGTCCAGCAGTATTTGTACAGCTTTCTGGTATAGCCAAAACATGGTATCACCTATGTATCTCAGCTAAACTGTTAGCTTTAGCAGTACTGTACCTAAAGCCATTTTATCAAAATATTCCATGTATGTATATGTTTGCTATCACTAGCGATGAACCCAAGAGAGCCATAGTACAGCATCCCAGAAATTCAAACAGCGTTATCTATGTAGAACCACTTTCCTGATAAATATTGTTTGTGGGACAAACTGCTAGAAAAGTTCTCATTGTATTTTTAGTGGGGAAAAACTGATCTTAAATAAAATGAAATGTTACATCAAAAGTTCAAAACAATAAAATACAGTGTTTTCTGTATTTCATTTTAGAAATTAAGTCATTCTCTGATAAAATGGTGTCGACTTACATTTGCTTAAGTTATAAATATTTTTCAGTGAAACCGGATTCGTATCAATTTCATCCCGGTTTACTCGACGTGAGTGTTTTTTTAACATTTCAAAGTGTAAATAAATAAGAAAATGCAAATTTTCACCCCACACTAGTCTTAAGCTTATTAAATAATTAAAGAATCTCCTTGACTTTCTGGAATGAGGAGTTTTACACTACATTTGGGTTTTGTTGTTATATCACAACATTTCGGCAGCTGTGCGCTCCGGACTTCATCAGGTGTCCTGGTAACCTAATTTTGAACTGAACCATTTAACGGAAGCAGACTGTTCTCGTTCCACTGCCCATGTCTAAAAAGCATATCTCATCTAGTTCTTATTTTTATAATAGTTCGCCCTGTTTTCACTGAGCCCAAGTACACACTGACTGACCTAGGGATTAAAGTTGAATTAAATTAGGAGAATACACCTAATGACGGTCGGAGGACACGACGGCCGAAGTTAACAACAAAGTTGAGGACAATAGTCCGCTTGTAAACAGTGTTTGATGTAAGAAAAAAAAATTTAAATTGCTCATTTTTAACTCGGATGAAATCGTAGATTACTTTGTTTTTATTCGATATCCTGATTTTTTATTAACCTTAGTTCGACTTCGGTCACTGAACCATTGGCGTTACAGTGGAAAAAGCTACAACTCAGCAAATCTTCATTAAATGTGCCCTCCTATTTAATCAAATTAAGTTTTAAAATTAATTATGGCTATCTGTAAATCTGTTGGCCTGGTCAGTATATAGTCAATTTAAATTAACGAACGTTTTCGAATAAAGCAAGCAAGAGTAATTCTGTCGAACGAAGGTTATTCCTTCAAATTGTTACGGTTTGAAGTTCTTGTTTCGATACCAAATCTTCTTTAGTGATTAGTCATTCTCATGTTGATAAATTAAATATCGGATAGCAATAATTGCGAATTTTAGTTAATTATTTATATTTGAGTAAAAAATAAATTTTTAAAAAACTACTTTTAATTACCAAGAGAACTCTTTGCTTTAAAACACTAAAAAAGTCACATTAGTAACAGAATTATTCAAGCCTAATTATCAGTAAATAAATTTGGTATCGTTCATCATAATTTACCAATCCAAACATTTTTTTTTGTAAACAAAAACAATCATTCACTGAATGACATGAATGAAGTCGATCCTTATTTTTTTAACCAGTCTTCTGATCCCGCCTTTAGATTTGAAAAGTCATAGCCGAAACAAAAATGCAATGTCCATTTCAATTGCAACAACTAAATTACTGTACTTGAAAATAAAATAAATGAAATTTTTGTATATAAACAAAAAAAATATAAATCATTGTACTACTTACTAAAAATATTATCTGTACATTACAAATGAAAAAAAATACTTGAAATAATTTTTTGAATTTTAGAAATTATCTTTTTTTTTCTCTCTCCTTTAATTCCATGCATTCCGTTTGGGTAACTTTTGATATTAAATGAAAAAAATGTGGTTCAAGAAATGGTTAAGTTTAGTTAAAAAAAAATATTTTAAAACAAGGATGATGTAAGGGAGGTAATTCAGTGTTTGTTATTCAGAAATCGTTTGGATCGGTAAACTTAAAAATAACGTGATTTAATTACATTATATTTTTTAAGCGAAATATTAGCTTTACTATTTAAAATTAATATGTCTCGTTTAAATTTAACTTTTTTCAGGCTGTAGAGAGAAGGATTTTTAAAATTTTATTTCTAAAACATATCAAAGGAAGAGAACTATTCATTTAAAAATTAATTAAATCGTTTTTCTTCTTTTTTTTTTTTTTTAGCAATCATTTACGAATTTAAAATAAATAAACCCCAAAAGTATATGTCATAGATAATAAAATATTTTAAATTTGGTAATCACCATAAAAATAAACAAATCATCTCAAATGAATAAAGGTATCTTTTACAGTTTCAATTAAAACAAAAAATAAAATAATGAATGAAATTCAAAACAAATCGGGGTAAATAATCGTATTTGAAAAGTCATTTTCTTAAAAATGAATAAGGAAAAGCCAACTAATTAATTTAAAAGAAAACAACATATAAAATTAAAAATAAAGAAAATTAATGGGAAAACTGTTTTTCTCTTCTTTTTTTTAAAGCTTCATTCAATCTTCTACTTTCTTTTTGCGTGCATAAACAAAAAGACATCGAAAAGAAAATTTTACTAACCAATAAAACTGGAAATATTTTGGTATCTCATAATTGCACACAAGTGCAATAAATAAAAATTCCTGGATTCTTGATAAAATCGTAGATGAAAAAAACGATGTCGAACAGCAAAACCCAATTGATTTATTAATCTTTTGAATGTTGACGTTTTCGTCGCACTTGTCTCATTTATTGTACGCCCGACAAGTGCCCTACTTGGGGCTTCATTATGACTAATGCCACCATGGATTGCCACAGTTCTGCTTTTCAACTCACTCTATGGTGGGTTGATCATGTAAAAGCCTGCAACATACCAATCGAAGTAATAAGAGCATTCAGTACTAATAAACAAGTAGCAGTGAAGATGATAACGGCATTTGCCCGACTCTACATTTAGTGTGCGTGAAAGAGTAGAGTCGTAAACGGTGTCCTAATAAAATGTGTCCTAATAAAATTTAGTCCGAGATTTGGTTCTCCTCTACATCCACTTTTTTTTTTCTTCTCTCTGTCTAAATACTGAAAATGAGATTTTTAAAAAGATTGAAAAATAAATAATGTCGCGCTTCGTTGCTTGCATTTTGCTATTATACTAGTTATGTTTGTTTTTTATATTTTTGTCTTATTTTGTAAATTCAGTTTCGTTGAGTAAAAAAAATAATTAAAAACTGTGGCTAATTCAAATTAAATCCTGTAATTGAAATATGTGAACTTATTTATGATTACTTCAGAAAAAAAAAAAAGGTTTCAAATAAAATAGATTATGCAAATTTAATCCTGTAAGAAACCATTATGAAATCTGAAACACCGGATAAGTAAATAAATAAATAAATTAAATATAAAAAAAAAAAATGAAATTATTTTTTCTCCAGCTTCCAAGGGAATAAATCAAAATTTTCAGATCTTACCAATGCTTTCAGAAAAAAAAAAAAAAAAACACCTTTAGACCTGAAGAGTGAATTAAGAGAAAAAAAAATGTCTGAATAGTAAAATTTAACAGAATAAAATTAAAATTGACAAAAATTATATTTTAAAGAACTGAAGAAATTTAAAATGAGATTTGCTTAGATCACAATGTTTGGGCTAAATTTCTTTCCAAATATTAACTTAAAATTGTCTAAATTCCTTTTTAATGTTTATTTTAAAAGAAAACCTTTAAAATGTAAAATTAGAAGCATTACCTCTTTTTCTTCATAAAAACAAAATACAAGTTCTCTGAAGAATTTTCATGGGTAATTATTTTATTTTTGCAAAAGATGTTACCACTATTTTAGTAGAGCTGCAGGATTTACCCCACTTATCTGGCAAATAATTTCTGCTAATGACTGTGAGTGTGAGATGACATTGACAAAAACAATGAATAAGAAAAGAACACACAAGTCTTTCTCACTTTTTTCACATTTTCTTACAGGATGCTTAAGACACCTGTCATGTTTGTTTCCCCTCAGATGAACTGCATGCCACATTGATCACAATACAACAAAATACACAGACTCCAAATGCTCTAGGCTTATTCACTACAAAGAAGCATATCTAATAATTATGCTTACAGGGTTGCTTAGAAAGAGAAAAAGATCATGGTTTTCTTCAATCTCCAAGGCCCACATTAGACATTAGTACACCCATTATAAATTAACCCATAACTCAATAGAAGGAAAGTCTAGAATAATTCAAAGGAATTAATTTCAAAGATGAGTTGTGTTTAAAAGAATTTTATATACAACTATGTTATACAGGGTGTCGCTAAAGTTTGGACATATAGGAAATCTCAGTATTTACATTATGCGGACCATTGTCCTCATCTTTGTCTCCATATTTGTCACAACGTTTCGGCCGTTGTACACTCCGGCCTTCTTCAGGTGGTTGGAATTTCGAACTGAACCCTTTATTTCGATCCCTGGGGTAGACTGTTCTAGTTCCACGTGCCGTGTTTGATGGATGTCAGTTATCAGTTATCTCCTGCTAATCTTCCCTCTGAAAGTTCTCCACTGCATACAACGGCCGAAACGTTGTGACAAATATGGCGACAAAGATGAGGACAATGGTCCGCATAATGTAAATCCTGTACATAATACCTCATCTCAGAAATATAGACAGACTCTGATAGGAAATCTCATTAACTATATTTTTTTTTACCTCTACAGATTAAACATGGTATTGTCAAAAGAAGAAATAACTGACTTATTTTTCTTGGGTATGCTAAAAGAGAAGGTGTACTCAATGAAAATAAACTTGATTGAATGCGTAAATAGCAAATGTGCTAAAATTGATGGCAATGCGGAATTATTGCATTGAGTTCATTACAAGGCTCATCAACCGTTACATCACAAATGATGGAAATCATATTGAAGATGTTATCTGTTAATAATTCATTTCAATAAAATATTGCTGAAAATATACATTTGTGACAATATGTCTGGACTTTAGGGACACCCAGCACATTGTGTTATTCATAAACATACATAAGTTTATCACAATTTGTTCTACACAGAGAAATTGTGAACATATAAAAAAAAAAAGCAAACTGAATTTGAAAAGATGAATATAAAGGTGATTTTATTGTAATGACTCATTTAGCCAGGGCATAACTTGTTGTTATTTAGCAAGCATGCTCATTTACTTGTTTGCCAAGCTGCTGCTGACTCCCCCATCTATCTTGCTCAGAAGCTAATCAGCAACTGATAATCATCAAAGGCTGTTGTCACATGACTTTGCTACATTCAACTCCCTGCTGAAAACACAAACATATTTTGTTGACACGTTTTGAAAATCATCTCAACTGACATCTTTTCTTTCCAGTTCACAAGGACAGAAACAATTTTATCAAATTAATACAATCAATACTTTAGAGGCGGGGGGGGGGCTTTGTCGGAGTTAACTCCTTAATTTCCTGATTGTCCAAATTGTTCCTAGGGGACGCTATCCCTAAACTATAAATACTTGAGAATACTTTGTTCTCTCTCTGTTTTTCCCCTCTTCAGCAGACACACTTGAAAAATGTGATCTCTTCTGTGGGAAGACACCATGAACATTATGTACCCACACACAGACACATGTATGTACAAACATACTTTGAAACACAAACTGTTTACGTTCATGCACACAGATGTTAATATTTTTGTCTTTTGTAAACTCTTTTTATTATGTGGAATCTTCCACAACACAACCAGCCTTACCTCTTGTTAGGAAATGCACTCTTCCTATCTGGTAAGTAAAATTCTACTTTCATACAATATAACAAGTATTCATTGGTCATTCACCTCCAATCTGGCTTGCTGATTGGTCAGTTCCAACCAGTCAAACCGCCTGCACACGACCAATGTTTTCCCACTCATATGCTAGGAGCCACTCGACCATTATATAAACCGAACACTTGTGAACTTTTTGGAGTAGTAGTTACCAAGTGCCAAGATGTAACCTTCACCGATTCCCATCTTAGTCATTGCTGACCAGATGTTAAAGATAAAAACCGACTGACCAAAGCAGTCAGTGACAGCACCACAGAGAAATTGCCAACTTACTCCATGTCGTTTGAAACCAGATTTTCCCGCGCAAAAGTACATCAATGCTGATTCACTCACAATTCAAACTCAACCAACTCTGTGGACATTATTTCTCAGATATTGCTTATCTAAAGTGAATTGCATTGACCATCTATTAAGTAAACATTTATGTGCGAACGACCTTAAAAATATTACAGTAAAAGGTAAATTACTTCTTAAGAACTTTCTGTTTAAAAGACACTTAATATTAACAACTTTAATATCAACATTAACGAACGATTACAAGAAAGACATTCTGAAACCTAAAACATCTTACACATTTGCCAACATAACATATACCAAATATTCTGCTTGTATATTGTTTTGAATTGTATATAAATGTTTTATTAGTTTCTAATTAAATATGTCTTGTTCTTAATATGAACTCTGGTACACATATTTCCAAATCAAAGGGACACAACTCTGTCCTACCTTTTCATTGCATGCTTGTACATCAACCTAAATAAATCTAATTGTTACATTTTAAAACAATCCACTTGAATTTTGTATTTTATTTTGATGTTAGTGGAAATAGTTAATTGACACGCAACCTATTCTCAACAAATATTACCACATAATTAACCCATCCACTACAATTGTTTCATACATATAACTCTTTGTATATATATATATATATATATATATATATATATATATATATGTATATCAGTTCTTGGTTGTTTTCTTTTATATTTCTTTTGGGTGGACTCATCCTGAGTCCACAATGTTTGTAGTGGCTTTATTTCAGGAGAACACACATGTTCATATGCACACAAAAAACCCACTGTCTGCTACAACTTTTAAGGGGGTTTGAGAATTTTAAGTCAGTTTATCCTGTACAGGAAATAATCACTTTCTATATACCTACACTACCAAATTAATGAAGAACTCTTCTGGAAATTTTCAGCAAGGAATTTTCAAGAATAATTTTTTTTATTTTTAAAAAATGAGGCTGCCATTGTTTTAGTAGAAATGTGGGATTACCACACTTTTTTTTACAAAGCTATTGTTAATAACTGTACCAAATCAATGAAGAATTCTTCTCAAAATATAAGTCTCTTGCAATCATAAATATGAACACTGGACTAACATATATACATCCCTACATGCAAACATACACTTTCATTCACTTTTTTTCTATTCTTTCTATTTTCCTTAACTCTATAAAATTTCCATGGAAAGTGCTTAGAGAAACTACTCTCCTTAGTTGCACTAGTTCTAACATTCAAAGCTAAGTCCCATCATGGCATACAGATTGTAGTAAACCACCATTATTCCTTTTTTATTCCTTTAGTGAAATGTAAGTTTCACTCAAGCAGCTTCCCAAAAACTGTAGCCTTTTGGAATCAATTGTCAAGAGGATGCTTTACAAATCACTAGAATTTTAATCATTTCAAGTTTGTCTGTGTCTAACTAGATTTTAGATGGGAAAATAAGATTCTTGTGTGATGCCCACAAATTACAATACAAAGCTATAACCAACACAAAGAAATGATCTTTGGAGAAAAGGATGAAAACCTAGCTAAATATAACATTTATACAGTAGATACATATATTTACAAGTTGAAAATGAATGTCCTTTGTTGTGGCCATGAAGAGACCAATAGTTTGATGTGATCTGTTGCAAGTGAGTCTGCAAAGTTCAAAGTGATTTGTTGTAAGTCTGCAAAGTTTTGAAGTTTTTCTGTTCCAAGTGAGTCTGCAAAGTTTGAGGTTATTTTGTTGCAAGTAAGTTTTCAAATTTTGGAATAATATGTATGCCAATATATTTGTGTGAGGCATATGCTAACAAAACATGTGTGAGATTGATGATTGAATGTGTGTGATAATGATATTCAAACATGGTGAACAAAGAGGAAGAGATCTAGAAATTTCTCTTGTCACAGATTTATATGTGGAAAGATCATCGCTGACATGTTGTCATGGTAATGTCTGTTGAGGCTGGTCGGGTTCACTGACCGTCTTTAGATGATTGTATCATTGCAGATCAGGTCCTAACTCTTCTGTTTCAGATCTGACCATTGATTTTTCTGTTTCGGGTATGGTTCTTGACTGTTGCCGACAAGTCATTTTTATGGTTTATGGTGAGTTGGTGGTCGGCTCACAAATTCTGTCTGAGTTCTGTGCAAGAATGTACTAAGTAAACCCAAGCTTGAACTATTTCTAGTTCATTTGGAGTTCAACTGTGCTAATGTTGTAGGGAGTGCATCACATGATTTGTCATATCCAATCAGGTTCCAGAAAACATTTATTTAATTTTGGAGCCATGTTTTGTACTAAAGTTTTTTTCATATCTACTGATTTTGTAGGATTTATTTGTAAGCATCTCTTACTTGTTTTGTGCTTCATTTATTGATCACAAAATATAGTTGTTTATATCCTATAAGTCTAGTGTTAAGTGTTATCTTCCCCACTTATCCGTATAAACAGTACCTCTTCCTCTGTAACCCTCTATCACAAATGGCCCGAGTGTACAGGGGGGAACATCATAGTAAGAAAAAAAGCAAAAAAATCCCCCTAATAATTGAGTTATTTTCAAACATGTGATTTGAAACAACAGCTTCAGTTTCTCATTAGTCCAAATGCTTAAATGATTTTTGATTGATTGATTTGTTTCTTTTATGGATTATCACCCCTTTGTGGATTATTTAAAGCTGAAAACTATTTTGAATTGTAAAAATAAATAATATTTTTTACTTTTGGCATGTGAAGTTTTACATAAATAATTTTTTTTTTGTTAGGAGAAAAATAATAATTTTTCCAGATACAAGTCCTACTATTTAACCCATAGCTAGTGAGAAGAGATGGATTCATACCTTTTCCAAATGTATCGGAAAATTTAAAAAAAAAAATGTTTTTAGAATGCATTTTTATTAATCCAACAAATTTGTATCACTTTGAATGTTATTTTTATCCGGTGCTTGTATTCAAGTAGGTGCTCTGTTTATTTATTAAACGGTACATTTAAATTATTCAAACTATTGTCCTCATCTTTGTCGCCATATCTATCACAATGTTTCGGCTGTTGTATGCTCTGGCCTTCTTCAGGTGGTTGGAATGTTGAACTGAACCCTTTATCTCGCTCACTGGAGTAGACTGTTCTAGTTCCACGGGCCATGTTTAATGGATGTCAGTTATCAGTTATCGCCTGTTAATTCCCCTTTCCAAGTTCACCTCTGCCTTAACCAGGTATTGAACTCACACTCTTTAGGTCCTTTCACTGGATCTAACCAATGCTTTTATCCACTGCGCTATGTATCCTTGGGTACACATAGACAGAAACAGTACATTTATTTAATTTCATCTACTAGCCTGAATATTTGAGAAATCTTATTAAAGAAAAATTTGTACCTTTTGTCAGGGACTGAACCTGCATCTCTCAGTGAAAATAGAGCATTTAGTCTAGTGCGACGTAACACTTGGCCATAAAGGAACAGACAGTCATGCAAAGTCAGTTTCATGCTTTTTAAGTGTAATTTTTCCCGTCATTACTGAGATATGAGTATCCATGAAAAATAATGTTTAAATTGATACAAATCTGTCAGATTAATAAAAATCCATTCTAAAATAAATTCTCTTTGTTTATATTTGCATACAAAATTATGTACAGATATAAAAGAACTTTAAGTAATGTATGGCAGCAGAAATTTAACTTAAAAAGCATGAAATTGATTTCACTTAATCATCTGCTCCTTCATGGCTAAGTGATAAGGCATTAGTTACACTATTTACATTATTCGGACTATTATCTTCATCTTTGTCGCCATATTTATTACAACATTTTGGCCAGTGTACTTTCCAGCCTTCTTCAGGTGGTTGGAATGTCGAACTGAACCCTTTATTTCCCTCATTGGGGTAGGCTGTTCTAATTCCACATGTCATGTCTAATGGATGTAGTTATCAGTTATCGCCTGTTAATTCCCCTCTCTAAGTTCTCCAACACCTTAACCAGGTATTGAACTCACATTCTTTGGGACCTGTCACTGGATCTATCCAACACCTTTATCTACTGTGCACTGTGTCCTTGAGGCATGCCAGGCTAAACAGTGGCTCCCTGTTCACTGAGAGATGCAGGTTCAGTTCCTGGTGCAGGGTACAAATTTATCTTTAATAAGATTTCTCAAATATTCAGGCCCTTATGTGAAAAATAAATAAGTGTTTGAAATGAATACCTGTATCACAAGAGCTAATTTCTCTTCCTTTCTGAAACAACTCCTGGGTAACAGTAAAACAGTATATGCCAGCACTTTGAAGTTATTTTTAAGACTCCTTCTGTATTTAAAGTGAATATTTGTTTTAATAAATGTAGTACCCTATATATTTGAGTATAGCTCAAATTTTTATGCAAAAAATAAGGCATTGCACTATAGACAGATAATGTGAAAAGGTGAAAAATAATGCAGTTTCAGTGACTGGTTGTACCATACACAAGTAATTTTTTTCTGGATAGGTTAAAATTGATGCATTTTCATTGTTCATAACCTACATGGTAAGCCTAGTTTCTCATGGTACCTTTGGCTAACCTTGATCTTTGTAGAAAAATAATGAAAACCAGTTATTTATTATAAAATGCTAGCAGTAGAGCCCAGCGTTGCTCGGGGATGTAACAGTAAGAGATAGATCAAGTATCGACCATCATAAAGACTGAAAAATAAAATTGACAAAGATTATTGTTTAAGGTTGATGGACACGCATGTTTTAATTAGTTTTTTTTTGTTTTTTTGTTTTTTTTGACGAATTGGTCAAACCCAAACTCAAACAAAAACATTGTTTTCAATCGTTATGAGTCTATCGATTGAATAGAATTTTATTATAAACAATTGTCTTGTAAATGGAATTTTTAAAGCATTCTGAATGTAAAAATAAAGAAAAAAGTGTGCAAGACAATAAGAAACACTACCTGCCAAAAAAAAGTGAAGTTTTGTTGAAATCGGTTGAAAAATGTAGGAAATCCGATCCCAAAAATAAACGAACACACACACACACACAACCTGGGTTTTATAATAAGTATAACTCGATACGAGTTGTCCCCCTTTCATTCTGGCGACGGAATTGTGTTTTATCGTGTTTTCAAATTAATTTTGTGCAAAACAATTGTGTTTTTCCAATTTTTGGTGCTGTCAGAACCAACGCAAGGTAATTTTACGCAGTCCTGTGAAGTTTTGTTGAAATCGGTTGAAAAATGTAGGAAATCCGATCCAGTTTATAAACGAACACACACACACACACACACGCACACGCACACGCACACACACACACACACACACACACACACACAATCTGCGTTTTATAATAAGAAAGATGTCCAGGATGATGCCCAGTACTGTACTATTTGACTAGAGTAAGCCTAGTACTATTGCTCAGGATAATGTTGTAATAATGTCGTTTTATGACGTATTTTTTAACGTCAAAAAACGACATTATTACGTCATTATTTTTGCACCAACCTAATACATGAGCTACATGAAAAAATCAGGTTTTTCGCAAAAACATTCAGGAGTCACACTAGACATTGTGGTGTTATCCCAGTTACTTTACTAAAAAAATGTTGCTAGGGGGTGCTCTCTAAGCCTATAAAAAGGAAGTGACATTCTCTGTCCACCTCTTTTTCTTATTTCACTCTGGGATGGTAAGATGCAGGTTGAATGAAGAAAACAGTTCCCCCACTGAGGAACGCATACGTGTGTGTATTTACACAGACTGACACACCTTCCACTTCATTTTCAGTAGGTGCATGTTGAAGTCATGTTGTGGTCACCAATCTGTTGTGAGAACTGCTCTTAGTTTGATTAAAAGCAGTAGCAAGAATATTTTATACAGGTAAATGATGGGTGTAAGGAAGGAGCTCTTGATAAATAGTGACTTTCTTAGGAGAGACCTAGCTGTGGAGTCAATATAGTTTTTCTGTTTCATGTCAACCAAGGATGTTAGCTTGAGAAGGCGAAACGAGTCCTTTTCTTTGAGGTTAACATCAGCCATGCATGCTGGCGAAAGGCAGAAAGACTTCTTAAGTGATACGGACATAAAACCAAACAATACTGTGCATGTGCATATATATATATAATAGAGTGCAACTAGTATATAAAAATGGAAGGAACAAAGAATATAAAATGTCAAAAAAACAATAATAAATCTCCCATATTAAAACGAAGGAAATGTTCAAACTTGTTTGAGAGTCTTTTGGTTCGGTCTTCTTTGTCGGTTTTCATTTTGGTTTGTCTTGCCTTTCACTTATGTAAAACAAGAAGTGATATTTTCTACTCAATGAACGCTTTTGAATTGATTCTGAATAAAGTTTACAATTATTTTTAAAAGAATTGCTGAAATAGCTCAAAGCTTTCTGAATTGGATTATTTTAAACTTGTTGAAGAAATATTTCTAAGGCAGCTGCTATGAAAGTTGATTCACTGTCATGTAAGACAATTTTTCTCTCCAGAATCTATCATGCATACCTATGTTTACCATTCCTCCATGCTCAGAATATTCTGATGCACCTGTTATTTACCTTGAGCTCCTTGATAAAATCCAAAGAATCAGCAATATTATTGGTCCTGATCTGGCAGCTCAACTTCAGTCACTTTTTCACCACTGTAAGGATGTCCCCACTGTATCTTTTCTATAAATTTCATAGTAATTGTTCAGATGAGCTCTTCTCTATGATACCTAGACTTTTTGAATTTAATAGAATATCTGGACTCGCACTGAGATCTGATCAATTTACAGTTGAGCTGGCTAGATGTAGCTGTAAATTCTTTGCTAAGTGTTTCTTTTTTTGCACTTCTCAATTATGGAACTCTCTTCAAGCTCCATACTTTCTGGCCAATTTTGATCTTCAAAAATTTAAATGCAATGTCAATTGCTATCTACTGTCCTCCTGATTACTATTTTTTTGTTCTTGCTCCTTAGTACTGTTTCTGTTTGTAATTATTCCATACCAAGTAACCCCTTGTGTCTTAGGGGCTTTACTACATTGCTTGTGGTGAACTTGATCAAAAAATAATATATATATTAAGTAACCATTGGAAGACCTAGTAGTGCTTTGAACAGATGTAGCTTTTTAAACGGGATAAACTTTTAAAAGCTATGGCACAAAGTTGGAAGACATGAGAAATATACATTTTGTTGTTATTAGGTCTATGTTTTTTTATGGTTTGAATGGCTTGCAAACATTTCTGTAAAGTTTATATGAATTATCAGTACTTAATGTCAATTTGCAGTTAGTCAGTTCACTGGTATAATGATGTCACATATGATTTATTTTTCCTGCTTTATTCAAGCAAAGTGAGCAAACATTGCAAGTGAGGTTATGTTTGCCACCTATAAGGTGTGGAAGTTCCACATCAAAACTTTTTCAGAGATCTCTTTTTCAGTTTTTCTTTTGCAATCTTAGAATTCTTGTGAGAAACCTGTCCATTATAAAACTTATTCTTCCATGCAGTATGATCATTCATATGTACTCATGTTTTGCAAGGTTCTGTGATATTTTTTTAAACACATATTTTATTTAACTTTTCATCTTTACAACAGTTTGATTATATTCTATATGGAATTCCAAAAAGAAAATATTTCTGCAACTGCAATCAATTCAATAAGTCTTTATAAATTTTTCCTACTTTTGTTGCAACATTTACCTTAATTTAATAAATTTTAAAATCAGAATAATAGAACAATATCTCATTCGGAACAATTAAACCATTTATGACATCAAACAGGTAAGAAAATAATAATAATAAAAAATAAAACAATGAATTAAACTCAAAAATATCATATATTAGGTTGGTGCAAAATAATGACGTAATAATGTCGTTTTTTGACCTATTTTTTAACGTAAAAAACGACATTATTACGTCATTATTTTTGCACCAACCGAATACTTTTAATGCAGTAAAAGTAATATTCATTCTATCAAGTTTCCTGAAAAAGTATATAATTAAAAAAACATACATTCTTATACTTTTGCTTAAGGATTTTAAGCTTAAACAATACCAATTTCTAGATTTTAGAACTTTTAGAAATTTTGATTCTTTGTACGTTCTTAAATTTTGTGAGCACTTTTGAGTGCTGGAATAAACCATGTGCCCCTTAGTGATGACAGCAGAAGACTACTGTTGTTAACTTATGACCTTGATGACAAATCATGTTTGAGTAAACTTTCTTTTAAATAAAAAGTAAGCATTAGTTTTACAAAATCAAGTTAATTACTCCTTACATTTTTAATTTACTTTGAAACTGTAGAGGACCGGTGGGGTTATGTGTTGTTGAATTAGGAACACATGCTATTTATTCCTGCTAGAGAAAGTCCAACTACAGGGACATGGTAGACTCAAGTTGAGTCCAACTAAAGATGTAAAGAAAACAAACAAGACCAATATATATATATATATATATATATATATATATATATATATATATATATATATATATATATATATCAACAAATATATGTATTAAACGAAAAAATTTACAATTTACAACGACATCAACATTTTTGTGTTTGTGTGTGAATGTAAAATGTTTGTATATTGGTGAAAGTTCGTACGTATGTGTATGTGCATTTTATGGCGTTTCCCCACAAGTGGACGAAAACCCGGATCTCTAAGAGAGATCACATTTTTAAACGTCTCCACTGAAATTGAAATTAGAAAAAGAACAAGACAAGAAATCGCCTAGTATTTATATAGTGTAGGGAGAGCATGCCCTAGTGAAATATTTGGACAATTAAGGAGGAGTTAACTCCGACAAAACAAATATCAAGGGCAAATATTGGTTTTTAAGATATTTTTAAATTTGTCTTCATTTTTTGTCTATAATAGAGGTTTGATGAATAATGTGTAACAGTGCCAATATTTTAAAATGTCTAAAATATTTATTTGCATATGTAAATTTATTTTATGGATTAGATTTAGACTTATATTTCAAATGAAACCAAAATTTAACTTCAAGGAAGACATTTAAATTATTTAAAATTACTTTTTTTGTATTTTTAGGAAGTCCATGATAGTAGCTAAAATTAATAATATTCTGTCCACAAATAATCATGATATTGTTTCGAAAAATACAAAAGAAATGTAAATAAGTGTTTGAAATTCGAAAGTGAACAATTGTTGTTATTTTATTTTATGACGACTCATAATGAAACGCACGATTTTTTCTTTTGCTTTCAATGTATGTGTCATCACGTAATTATTGAAGGAGTTTTAATTTAGCTGACCTCCCACAGAGGTAGACAAAGGTAGGATGTGATACAAGGATTTTTTTTTTTTTTTAAATATGGGGACAGAATTGCCGACTAATAATGAAATCCCAAAATGGAAAGCACAGTCCATGGGAGAAAACTGTTTATTTTGAATCAGGAGTAACTTCCCCTGATAATGCACACCATTTAAAAAACGCAAAAATAAAAAAAATAAAAACAAGATTAAGTCCAGCGTCTAGAATTATCGGACTCCAAAATTTAATTTCAAAGGTTAATAGTATTTGTATCTGTTAGCCTCTTACCCGTCAGTTATTCTGGGAAAAACATTTTATTTTCAGACAATTTTTTTTCTTTGTTTTTTTTAGTAACTATAAACTGATGCCCCTTGAAATACCAGAGCCTAACTGAACCAGTGACTAACTGAACAGTGAACACCTCTACCAGACGTATAAGTTGACAAATGGACTCATTTCAAGCTCAGAAGGTCATAAAAAAAAAACAAGTAGGAATATAAACACATCTGCAGCTGTTTTTTAAACGATATGTTTTTTGGACGTGTTTATTCACCCGTGTCTGAAAAAGAAAGAAACGTATATATACGTCTACGCTGGGAAAGGGGTTAAAACATGGAACAGAATAAAGTTTAAACTTTACTTTTGGCTCAGATAATTTTTCCCACAGGTAATAAAATTCTATTTAAAGTTTTTTTTTTTTTACTAATCTAAATTTATTCAATATGACTAAAATATCTTTATATATAATTTTAAAGCAATTAATATATCTTTTAATACGACATTTTTTTTTAAAGCATTTCAACCCAAGCAAGGCGGGATGCCACTAGTACGCAGGGGTTACAGAGTGGGAGCGAGAGTAAAGAGGTGTGATGCAGGAAAGGATGAAGAGAACGGCAGGGGACAGTTCAGGGCACCTGGAGATGTCGATTGACATTACATTTGAATAGTTGGAGGTTTATAGTTATCAGGGAAACAAGTAATAGGGAAATCCACATACGGGAGATGCGAGACATAAAGCTATTGGAATAAAAGAGACGGCTACATTTAACCGTTTCGACAGTGAAATGGTGGGACCGTGATGCCAGTCTATTAGCACGCTTAAATTCATGCAGTCTGGGAACGAGAGAAAGTAGCTCGTCGGAGCAGTTACTGTGAAAGTATTTGTAGAAAAGACAGAGGGAGACAACGGCACGTCTTTGAGAGAGCGACTGAAGACGAGATGCCAGATCAGGACCAACCACATTGCATATCCGTCTCTGGATCTTGTCGAGGACCTTAAGGCGATCAACGGGGGCACCAGATCATATATGGCAGCAATCTCAAATCGCGTGCGCATTAAATAATAATAATAATAATAATAATAATAATAATAAGACTGATGCTGATATGTATCAAAGGACTTGAAAAAAATGAGCAGCTTTATTCAGTAATAGAGGTAGCCAACAAATTCAAAAGCTAATTTCAAGTGAGTGAAGAAATGCAAATAAACCATAATACACCTACTGCAGCGGCAAAGAACTTAAAAAAGAAAGCAAAAGCAAATGCAATGTACCAAATGCAGAAACGATGACAAGATAAGCCTCCACATGGTAAATTGTCTACCTGTACCAGACAAACTGATGTAGACAAATCCTGTCGTGCCTCTTAACATTTTTCTACACAAACCCGATGTTGAGAGCTCGAGAATCCATAGTAGACTGTAAATACGTTTTCTGCGCATAGGCACCACGCATACATCCGCTTTAACCAAAATAAAACGAACAATTTATTGACCAGTCAGAGCCACTCTCGCTCCAAAAAGTCAAAACTTTAATTCGGAGCCAAATAACGGGTATATATTATCTAATTCAAACAAACTCAACACAGACCAACTTGGACATCAACACCCGCAAGGAAAGAAAGAGAGACAGACAGACAGACAGACAGAGAGAGAGAGAGAACACAAATCAGACTTCATGTCAACACCGACGCGCTGCCAACGACAGTCATCAGCAATGCTCATTTTTACTTCTAATTTCACCATTCTCTCTCACTGTTGCCTTAGCAACAGCTACACTTAAAATTTACAAGTTTTGTATTTATGTAAATAAAGGATATATTTATTTATCCTTATTCCATGTATTTTTTTACTTGAATTTACGTGTACCGGGGCGGAGAAGGAATTAACTTCCACAACTTTTGTAGCAGCAACAACAAGGGTCTGACCTCCAGGTTACCCATTTCTGCCTCCGCAACAAGTGGTAAATACTCCAAAACAATGAGTTCACACGAAGATACGTTAGAAGCGACTTTAGTTATGAATTCACCAGACCATTAATTACCACCATACAATGCCACCAACACAAAGAATTGGTTCCTCCAAATACAGGCCATTTTCGCTGACAAAAGGATACGTTAACTAAAAAATTACGAGTGTTTTTCAAACCTTACCTTCCGATGTAGTCAATGAAGTCGCCGACCTATTGGAAGACGCCCCCGACACTGACACTTACAACGCCCTTGAAGCTGCCATCATTAAAAGAACAGGCGCTCGGATGAACAAATGCTGAGGGAACTTTTCAAAAACATAAATATCAGTGACAGAACATCCTCGCAACTCCTCAAGCACCATGAAAAGTCACCTCAGAGGGAGTAATATGTCGGAGTCGATCCTACGTCACCTGTGGTTGGATAAATTGCCAACAACTATAATACAGGTACTGACGCACATGAGAGACGATATACCACTCAACAAAGTAACAGACATCACAGACAAAATTTTTGAGTCGTTCGACCAAAGACTAAACACACTAACTCCCAAACAGGAAAATGATTGCATTGCTAATGACCACACATTAATAAAAAGCACATTCAGATTTATAAAAGCAAATGAAACAAATGCAATTGTCAATAGTGACTTTCCAAGCGTAGCTCAGATGTGGCACAAGGCCGAAAGTATGGGACATCGAGTGAGGATCGAACTCACTACTCAGTCGTAATTGTTCTAGCGAGACAAGCTTGCTAACCATTACACCACCTCGAGGTGCCCATAGTTATTTTCCAAGCTTAGATGTGGCACAAGGCTGAAAGTATGGGGCATCTAGTGAGAATCGAACTCACTTTTCAGTTGTAACTGATCTAGCGAGACAAGCTTGCTAACCATTACACCACGCCGAGGTGCCCATAATGCAATTGTTAATATAACAATAACGGAGGTACAGAAGTACATCACGTAGATGCGATCATACTCCACGCCGAAGAAGTCCTAGATGTAGAAGAACGAAGAGACATCCCAGTGGCATTTGCTGGTATTACCACACGTTCGGTAACGACACAAGAAAATGTACCCAACTTTGTCGTCATAATACCAACAATCAACATGAAAATGAGCAAACTGAGCGTGACTACCCCGAGAGGTACAAAGAAAGTTGCTTATTTTACGTAGTTACAAAACTATTGGCTACAAATTCCTAGTGGATACTGGAGCAGCAGTCAGTATCATTCCACTAGCACGTAGATCCAAACACAATCTTAGTCTCTTGAAACTACTAGCTGCAAACGGTACACGCGTTCATACCGGCGGCAAACAAGATTTGGCATTAAATATTGGCATGTGCTTAGATTTTACGTAGGAATTCATTCAAGCTGACGTACGAACACTCATTCGTGGGGAAGATATTTTGGTCCATTTCAACTTGTCGGTGAATATGAAACGCAGATTACTTTCGGACACCGAAACTAATACCCGTATTATATGAATTCGTACACGATACGCATCTACCCGTATCAGTGCAGTAATTTGCCAAAGTACAGAATTCTTTGAAATTTTAAACAAATATTAGGCTGGTGCAAAAGAAAATGACGTAATAATGTCGTTTTTTGACGTATTTTTTAACGTCAAAAAACGACATTATTACGTCATTATTTTTGCACCACCCTAATATAAGGATATTACAGAATACGGGCCAACATCAAGCATAACACGAAAAACTAGATGAAAACTATTGGACAGCCAGTATTTTCACGCCCACGACGACTACATCCACACAAATATGAATTCATCAAAAAAAGAATTTAACAAAATGCTACGGGAAGAGATAACCGCCTATCTGAAAGCCCTTATACATAGACCCTACACCTCATTCCAACACGGGATAATAAAAGATTTCGACATGTGGACTTCGGTAAATTAAATGCATCCACAGTCCCTGATCATTATCCCATTTCTCATATACACGATTTCGCATTCGGGTTACGTGGATTGCGTATATTCTCGAAGATTGATCTAACAAAAGCTTACTTGCAGATCCTGGCAGCGGATCACAAAATATCGGTGACAATTTCGTTCGGGCTATACGAGTTCGTTTGGATAACATTTAGTCTTAGGAACGCCAGCCAATCATTTCAAAGACTAATTGACCAAGTCCGGAGAGGATTACCATTTATATGTGCTTATATTGATGATATCCTCATTGGAAGCAAAAATACTGACGAACACAAAGACCACTTACATCAAGTATTTCAGAGACTCAATTTGGATTAAAAATAAATTTAGATAAGTGTACTTTTGGCATCAACCAGGTTAAATTTCTTGGACACGGGATAGACCAAAATGGGATTTCACCCTTACCTGAAAAATGAAAGCAATTAAAAATTCCCCTGTACCTAGTTCCATCCGAAATTTAAGAAGGTTCATCGAACTGATAAATTATTATTGTCGATTAATCCCTGATTTATCATCTATACATTTAACAATGACCAATCTACAAGAGAAAAAAAAAACATCACTCTGCAACAGGATGCCTTCAACACAACTAAATCCTCCCTTGCAAACTTCACTAAACTCTCATACATCAGCAATGATGAAGATGCACGTATTTTCCTTACGACGGATACATACAGCATGGCGATAGGAGCTGTAATTGACCAAGAAATCGATTCGTTACGAAAATCTATTTCCCTTTTCTCAGGGAAATTAACCA
>OZ010573.1:51390079-51412579 GCA_963932145.1 Acanthosepion lycidas | reverse complement strand
ATTAAATTAATCAGAGAAGTGTGTGTTTCATTTCAGTTTCACGCGACCAGCGTTTAAGTATTCACCAGTGTAAAATTACTCGCCAATTATATTATCGGCACCGAACCAGCACACGACTATTCAAATAATTTTCTCGCAACAATTCAAGAAAGCTAAGTATTTCAAACTACGTCGCTTCGTCAACTTTTGAACATATGAAAACCATATACCACTCGGTGTTGTAACGAATTCTCTTATCTTTGTTTTAAACATTTTTTAATATTATTTTGTGTTAGATTATTTAATCTGATGTATGAACATTTCCTCTTCAGGACAACACGTTAAAACTACGGACTTTAAGAATTTTGATCCATTTTTCTGAAGCGAGCTACTGTCACAATTTCAAGCGTGAAAATTCGGGATTAAATTCCTTATCTTGTTTTGTTTCCTCGCCATTATCATCCTTCTTTAATCTTCTTGGCGTAGGTAAATCGACTGTTCATTTTACCCTCCAAGTCCCATGCTGCTATAAATTTAACAGGTGGGAAGTGCGAGAAAATCTACTGTGAGAATAGGAGTGACAGTTGCATCTAGCTAGTTCAAAAGTAAAACCTAAATTCATGTAGTCGAAGAATCAGGGAGAATAGTTTATCAGAACAGTTGCCATGAACATATTCGTAGAAAAGTCAAAAGCTGCGTTACGTTGGTAATTAAGTGACTGAAGTTGAGATACCTGGTCAAGATCGATTACACTACAGTACAGGGTACGATGAAGAAACTGTTGCCTTTTATATATTTGTAATTTCGCGCATGCGTGTTTTCTTTTTTTGGGGGGGGTGGCCAACAGCAGAGTATAGTAGGGTCAGTTGGGCAGACTGAACACAAAGGCTTACATCAAGTGCATTGAGAAGGTAGTGCTGCCCTGGTTCAAGAGGGTGGCTGCAGCAGGATTCTGCACTACGCCACACAAGTAGAAGAACCCAGCCATGTCTGTCAGACAATTTCTGCAAACACATGACCCCTCACTTTCCAGACTACAACTCTCTAGATTATTATGTGTGGGGTGCAGTTGTGCAAGTGAACAGCAAAACTCCTTGTAATACCAAAGATGAACTGAAGGCAAGGATTATGACAGCATTCACCGAATTAAACAAGTAGGACGTCTAGAAGAGCTGCAGGAGATTCCGAAGTCGTTTGAAGTTCGTGGTTGAAGCCAATGGCGGTTTTATTGAATAAATTTGATTTTTAGTATTTCAACATATTTTTGTGCTATTTTGTTAAATATATACGTTAAAATGAGATGTCAGTGTTATTTTCATTTTTGTGTAATTTAGACGAAAACTTATCCATAGCATCGTATATATATATATATATATATATATATATATATATATATATATATATATGCAATGCGATATTTTGCTTCCTGCGTTTCATATGCACAAATTTTCCATGTAAACAAAACAATCATTGTTGCAATGCCCGCATAACCATTCTAAAACAAAAAATTCCCATCTTTGTTATATAATTATTTAATTTATTGCAATGTACTTGTAATCTCTGATTATGACTTATGTAAGCCGAAAGCGTAGACAGGGTTAACAATAAAAACATTTATCAACATAGTGGTTTCCTTTCGTGTTTCAGTGATAATGATAAAACGTTTATTCGACAATATGAAAGGAATTTACTTAAAATAGACAAAACTTGTCTATATTGTTTAATGAAACATGCATTGATATATATATATATATGTATGTGTGTGTGTGTGTGCGTGTGAGTGTGAGCGTGCGCGCTTGCGCGTGTGTATGTGTGGAGAGAGAGAAGATGCTTAAAAACTGTCATCATTTGAGATGTAAATATCTGAGTAACTACATAGTCTCGGCAAAATGAATATAAACAGACTCATTGTTGTGTAAAATAAGATTTACTTATCAACATTTGAATGGGAAATTCAAAGGTATGTGGATTTCATGAACGATTTCACGTTTTCAATATTAGCAATGTCTGTGACACGGCACACGTCAAGTCGATCGTCCGGATCGTGTGATAGGAATTCTTTGCTTGAGTTCCTTCAGTTTCAGCAAATTTTCTCAGACATACACCCTGCACCGTTTTGTTTGACTGTGTTCGAGCATACGAAGAAAAAACGTCTTTTCTTTTCCATTGAATGATATTTCTATACCCAAGAAGAAATTAATCATAGAATTTTGAGTTGCTTCTACAAAGGCTGTTAAAATTTGAGATCATTTGAACGAGACGTGGTCAAGTAATCAGATTACGAAATTATATCATTTTTTCTGAAACACCCCATAATACAAAATAAAAAATAAGTAAATAAATAAAAAGAATCCCAATACATAAATAAATGAACAAATTAACAAATCGACCCCGCTAAAGTAACCGTTAGAACTAATAAAAATAAGCATAAATAAGCAAAAACAATTAAAATAATCAATCCAAATAAATATATTAAAAACTGTCTACCCACCAAAATAACAGAATAGACTACGGCAAGCAATCTAAACATTAGACGAATAAATAGCTAATAAATACCAAAACAAACTATTAAATAAACGACCTAAGCAAATACCCCTCCACAATTTTTTACTACGTTAATAAAACATCAAAAAATGAAAAGAATAAATAATACAAAATGAAAATGAAAAACAAGTAAAAGAAATTAACCCAAACAAATAAATAAACAAACAAACCACTCCCGTAAAAATAACAGCCAGAATAGATTACCCACAATGCACCAATGACCCATATATATTAGGTTGGTGCAAAAATATTTTTGACGTTAAAAAATACGTCATAAACCGACATTATTTTTGCACCAACCTAATATCAATAGCAAGGGAAAATCCAGCATTTGCAGCCTGAAGATTGCGTCCAGCATGAAACAGTCTGTCGCCTCTGAGTGTTGACTTCAATGTTCACTTATATATATATATATGAATGACTGTTTCATGCTAGACGCAAAAATCAGCCCATATATATTTATATATATATCCGTGTGTGTGTGTGCTGTTTAAAACTCAAGTTTATCAAGATCGAACTGAGCTGTTGGGTTTTGTCTAGAAACATCATAAAGTCTGGTTTGATGACAACAATGGTAATATTAAGGGGTTACCCAAAATCTAACTCCCTCTTCATCTTTTTGAGGGAATCATATCTTTTGTTGCAGGATGTGAACATTTTTTCAGTAAATATTTATTACTCCTGGAACATTTGACCTGCAAATAATATTTAATGGAACTATGTGAATCCGGGTAACAATAAAAACCCAAAACATGAAATTTAAAGCAAACGAAAGTTAATGCAAGTTATTAACAAAGGGAACTACATGTGTACACAATTGAAATCAGAGGAAATGACATTAACACTAGCTATAAAAATGTGCCAGTATGTGTATGTGAATCAAACACGTGTGATAGACACTTGTGTGTATGTTCGTGAGAGTGAATGTTTTATTGTTAGTGGACCAATGAATCGAATTCGACTCGACGGCAATATTCTTTATCTACGTTCGTCTCCATCTGGAAGTTAGAGGAATAAGTGAAAGAGAAGAAAATGTTTGCCTTTTTATAAACTTAAATAGTGTCACCTAACGGGTGTTTTTGGCGAAATTAAGTGGTTTTACTCACAATCTTTCTACATAAAATTAATTACATGTCTATATTTCTGAGATGAGGTATTGTAATTGTTTATATTATTTACATTGTTCGGATTGTTGTCCTTATCTTTATTGTCATGTTCCCGACGTTTCGGCTGTTGTACTCTCCGGCCTACTTCAGTTGATTGGAATTTCGAACTGAACCCTTGTGGACACATGGCTCAAAATCGATAAAAGGGTTGGATGGATCCAGTGACTTGACCTAAAGAGTTGTGAGTTCAATACCTGGCTACTACATTTGGAGAATTGTGTTGAAGTTAAAGGGATATAACTGAGACATACAGAAGAGGCATGGCACATGGAACTAGAACAATCAACCACGGTGGACGAAATAAAGATGAGGACAACAGTCCAAACAATGTAAATAATGTAAATAAATTTAATTATTTCATCAAATGACTATCGTGGCCTCTCTTCAAGGGGTAAAGCTCGTCATAAAAAATCAATATCTGCATGGCACCTAAACTTGACGGCATTCCAGTGGAATTACTGTGATTTAGCGAGGACTGTGTTGCTTCGGCTTTCTTGGGAAGGCACTACTGCGGCTCAGGACTGGATTGATGGAATCCCGGTTTCAATCTTTTAAATCTGCGTGTGATAGCTACCGAGGTATCCCCCTTCTTGAATCAGTTGGTAAAGTTTTTTGCGAGGGTCTTGCTGAATAGGCTAATAAACAGATAGAAAGTATGGACATTTGCAAGAGAAAAAAGCACAAGATAAGCGTTACGAATTGGGGATATAAATATCAAGCAGATGCAGGAGTTCAAATATCTGGCAAGCGTTTTAACAGGATAGAAATTGCAACACCGATATTCGAATACGCGTTGGATTAACGAATCGTTTCTCATCGGGTGTTCCCGAGCCGACCAATGCATCCTGAAATGTAGCCAGGTACGCCCTAAGTTGACAAATTTATATTTTTTTTTATATTTAAAAAAATGTTCTTTTTTTAAAAAGCAAAAGCCACCGAGCCTCTGTTATTTGTTATTTAAAAGTGGATGCTAAATTCCTTAATCTTTAAAAAGAGGGGATAATCCTTTCCTTTTTGCATTCTTCAAGAGATTTAAATCAGTCATTACCGGCCGCTAAAAAAGAAATAGCAGATTTTTTATAAATCCCTTTAAATGAAAACTGTACCGCTAATCTTTTTTGGAAATGCTAAACCAAAATTTCGTCTTTTCAAATCTCATCATTAATTTTGCCTTATTAACATTTACAGTGCATCCTAGAGTTTTAGTTATACAGTATAACCCGGATATAAGTGAGTTGGGACCGGAGAAGACTCCCTTATATCCGAGTTTGGTCTATTTTGTTTAGGTAAGTATGGCTCTAATTTGGGACCAGATAAAATCTCTCTTATATCCGGGTTTCTCTTATATCCGGGTTTCTTTTATATCCGGGTTACACTGTACTACAAATGAGCCCTGAAGTTAAAAAGATTGAAAAATCCTGGACTAGCGAAAGAAGCATTCCAAAAGTTAAGCAATGGGTTGAGGAACGAAAGAAGATTATTAGAAACAAAGGAAAGTGTGCTGGATTGCTATGTGATATGCCCCCACTTGTAGGGGTACTGAACGGCCTCAATTCAAACCGTACATTTTTTTTTACTTTACAAATGTGTATAGTGGGTTATCAGTTATAGTGAAGTGTATAAGTGTGGAAACAGGTTAGTTTGATTTGGCCTTGTTAGTTAGATAGCCCATCATAAGAGGGGTATAAAACAAGAAAATCAAAGTGAACAACAAATTTATATAGATATAAAAGTGAACAACAAATTTATATAGAAATCAATCAATTAAGGTCTTTACAAATAAAATAAATGTATTTGGTTGATACAAAGTCGTCAAAATGTTCGTAGTAGTCCTTGCAATAAGGAGTTTATGTGTACGTAGGCAGGAACGTATGTATGTATGTATGTATGTATGAGCGTTTTCGAAGGGTAGGAATGTCTTGGAAGTAAGCGCTCAGTCTTAAAGTGTTCCTTTAGTTTATCAAGTATAAAAGAGGTGAGGGAGAAAGGTAGAGATAATAACAATGCTCGTTTGACGTTGTCAAGGGACGTGTTAATACGCTTGTCTCCTCCTCTCTAGTGACAAGCGAACTTGGTCGCCTTTTATTTTGTTTTGGGGGCTTGAAAAATTCATTTGAGAATTCACTCCCGGATATGATTCAGGCCTTTTCATTGGATGATGAACAAATTTTCGCGTCGGCTCGCGAAAAGGTCCGTGAAAGAATTTGTTTTTGACAATTGAAGATTATTTGAATTTTGTTTTTAAATGTTTCCTAGTATTCTATTGGCCGAAAAACATTTCGCATCAAGGTGCGAAATTTCACGAGTTTTGTTTTGGATTCGCTTTTGCGTGTGTGCTAAGCAAAGTTTGTAAATTCGAGTCTTTTTTAATTTCTAACAAAATCAATGAGTCAGTGCTTAGCATTTAAATTTTATATCTAGATCTTGTTTTGTTCACTACATGTGTCAGCAAGCAAAAAGCAAGCAAGAGAAATAACACAAAAACTGTTTTTATAATAACAATCTTCATTTTACAAAGCAATCAAGTATGTGATTTTTATATAGTAAGATTTGTAATTAATAGCAGGAGTTAATCACCTTTAATTGTTTTTTTTTAATTAGTTATGACTTTAAGGAAGTTATATTTTTTTATCTGGACTTACAGACGTTTCTGTTGCTTGTAGTTGATGAGTTAAGAATTGTTCAAATATTCGTGCGTACGTGTGAGCGCGTGTGTATCATAGCGTCTTCCCATCAGGATAGACGTAAACTCCTCACTGAACTACATAGTTGTGGTTCTGAGAAAAACAGAGAGAGAGTGAGAGAGAGAGAGAGAGAGAGAGAGAGAGAGAGAGAGAGAGAGAGAGAGAGTTGAAAATATCGCTTGGTATTTATAATGTTGTATGTCATGTGATAGACTCGAAACACGTAGACAGATTTATGGCGGAATTGTTTTTCCGTTCAGGTCAGAAACTAGGTCGATACAATTCGGATGTAGTTGAAAATATGATATTAGTATTAATTGACCAAACAGGAGTCAGAGAAATATCAAGGCTCTGTGATCCACTTTTTGCACAAAATTGAACAACTATTTGAAATAATGTAGAATTCTACACTCTTATATATTAGGTCATTATATGAAGAAGTAAGCGTGTACACATCAAAATAGTTGAAGTTGACAAGTTTTCCATTTCATTTGTAATGTCCCAGTGGGTAGATGGACCAGTACTATTTATATTATTATACTTTCAACATACAGGATTCAAGTAAACAACAAAAACTCCAAACTGTGAATCAACAAGTATATATTGAAATAACATACAAGAACAAATATCCAATAAAATTGTATTCAATGTATAGATTAAGGGAAATAAGTTGTTCTCTTTTAATTGAATTTTGATTTGTAATTGATTGTTCGAAGAAAGATCTTTTTGAGAGAAAATGTTCAGGACTCAATATTAGAACAAAGGTCTGTTTGTTAGAATAGATAACACAAGAATACAATTGATCAGAAATGTGTTGTATTATAGAATGGTTCGAAAATAACAGAGTCCTGGTTGATTGAGCTTGGCTAAGTCACAGAGTGAAGTGTGAGTTTATATCACAAAATTCTGTGTCTGTGTGTGCGTTTGAAATGTTATGAGTAAGATCATAGACTCGTTTGGACAGGCGAAACTTACTGGATCCTACTGACGACTTGTGAAAAAGTCGCCTCTTTTAAGGAAAAAGAATAGGCTCCCACAGAAGCGCGGGAAAAGGTTAATCTTTGCACTAAAATATGTGATTGGTTAAAAATTAACCAATCACTACGTTCGTATTAACAAAACAGGCAAGCAAACTCAAAACCGAAAGATTCAAAGAAATGACTGCGATGGCTAAATTGTCCTATAGAAAAGTAGCATTGATTTATTAGCCAATCGCAGACGAATAAAATGTGGGCGTGGAAAAACATAGCAACCGCTACAAACTGAAGCAGACATCTGTATTCATATTGATGATTTTTATTACCATATTTTTTTGAAATTGTTAAAATCATATATTTAATGATGCGCCAGGGGAATTTCCCTGGGTATTTTATTGTCGAAGAACTTGCCATGAGCTTACTCAGACATTAACTTGAGAATTATGATTCATCAACGTCACCCCAGCCATTACCTGAGATAAACAATGGGCATTTTTTTCTATTGTTCGGATAGCTAGTATTTAGTATTTATTAACCCACCCACGAGGATTAAATGTGGCACAAGGCCGGTTTAATGTGGGTTGCCCGCGAGAAGAAAAGGAACGGAAAAAAAGGATGAATTAATTAAATAGAGAAAGGGAAGACAAAGGAGGCGAAAACACTCTTATGTACCGCCTACTCTTTCTTTCCTTTTCTCTTTTCAATTCATTCATATTCGAGCTTAACAACTTGAAAATGTAATAAAAATCATTAATATGAATTCAGGTTATTATTATATATGAGTAAGAGGGTATAAATGAAAAGATAAACATTGACAAGTTTTTCACTTCACTGAAGGAGACACTGACTAAATACATTTCGCCTCCGCTTCTTTCTTTCTTTCTTTCTTTCTTTCACTGAACGCCAAGTAATAGTGGCGTTGATATGTCTTTTTATGTTGGCTTTCTTTGTGACCAAAATGGAATATAGTCCATTATGAGGTATTAGCAGGCTGTAACGTACGCGTTAACTAAGGAAAGAAAGGACACGCGGAATTATTAATGTTTTTAGTATGTATTTATTATCCTTTTAGGTTTTCATCATGTATTATAATTATTATTTTGCGTTATTTATTATGTATTTTACCAGATTTATTTCATTCATCTGATTCCGTTGCTTGCAACGGAAACAGATGAATCAGATTCCGTTGCTTGCAACGATATGCGATTTAAACCCAGAATTCATCGGAAACTTGTTTACTATTTCCGGTTTTATTTCCAGTTCATGCTATCTGAATCTGATTAATGGACTCGGTAAAAAAAAAAAGTGTTGCGATTAAAAAGCAACAAGTATTACAGAAGTACAATTACTTCTGTAATATTTGTTGCTTTTTTATCGCAACACTAAAAGTAAAAGTAAACTGAAATGCAAAAAAAAAAAAAAAAAGAAATCATTAGGATGACATGAATTTTCAAGGGAAGTAACTACAAAAATTATTTTTGATTTATTTCCCTTTAAAACAAAATTTCGCACAGGTATTCAAAAGTGAAAACAATTCACAAACGTTCAATAGAAAATGAAATAGGCAGACGTTGTTATTGGTTAAAATTAATGCAACTTGCTTAAATTGCACACACACACACACACACACACACACGCACGCGCACACGCACGTGTGTATTTTATGGTGATGTTTGATGATTTTTAATCAGGAACGGTCTTCATTTTTTTAGGATGTCTCCATTTTATAGGCTGTATTGAAAAGAATAGTGGTTTTTAATATCGGGACAGTACTAAACGTTGAAGAATGCTTTCGAGTTAGTTAAACTATGGCTTATAATATAATGGTCTATCTGTTATAAGCCATTAATCAATTAGCGAGACTTAAACGGTCCTCTCTCACCAAACAGAAAAATCTATTTACTTCGACTATCTCTCTTGTTACTTTGAACAAATCAAGCCGCAAATCTCTTCAAGAGAGTAAAGGATATTTCGTGTCGGGACATTTTATCCTTGTAGGGACATTGGACAGAGTGATCCAATAAATAATAACTTTGAGATTTCAACAGCTTCATAAACTTGTTGAGAAATATGCCTTCCTTACTCCGTTTAATTTTTGCTTTATAAATATGAGTGTCAAATTAATCACGATCTCATCAACATTGATTAAGAGGAGTTCCTAGTTGAGAGAAAAAGACTTTAGCATTTTATTTCTGCCGCTGCTATTAAAGAGAGAATAGGTAGGGACATTATTATTATTATTATTATAAATAAAAAATATAATAAAAATAATGAAAATTATGAATGAATTAAAATACAACAATAACATAAAAATGTTGTATAAAATAAATAAAATAAAATATTAAAATACACCCAGCATTCAACAAAACTGTTCTTGCTGGTTATAGGCAACACGTGTCAGATTTTTCTCTGTGGCATGGCGTGTAATAATACGAAGCCACTTCTCCCTTTTATCGCATGTACTATGAAATAATTTTAATCTAAAAATACACACACCAATACACAAGAAAAATATAAATGAATTGCATGTAATGAACATACAATTTACCATGCTTTCCCGTACGTTTTATTTCCTGTAAAATATGCTTTTGTCTCTGTGAACACGTGGCTAATTTCGCTGCTATGATGTGAGTGACCCTACGTATGTTATTGACTCTCGACATGCATAAATCATTAATTTTGGTGATACCCGACGTCCAAAAATCTTAATATTCATCACATCGTTTGGTGTCCAACGATGTATATATATAAAATGAAAACATTTTATTCACGACAATATTTAGAAAAAAAAAAAAAAAAAAAAAAACGACGTGAAAAGAAACCGACCACATCTGTGATAACTAAAACAAAAATAAAACAAGCCAAACTTCGTATTTCGGCGTAAAAAAATAACCAAGCGAAGGAACAAAAACAAGCAAACATTTGTCTTTATTCACATTTTTTTTAATTTGCATATACTCTCGACATAGAATGAGACAAAATAGTTTCTGTTAAAATTCCAGAACTTATGAAAATACTTTCAAATGATTGGTTCGCAAAGTGTGAAATGTTTGTCAATATGTATAACCTTATACCACCTCCAAACAAACAGAATAATAGAGCACCAGTATTAAAAAAAAACACAATTATAATGGCTAAAAAAAACCCCCAAAAAAACAAAAACGAACTAGATAAATGCCCTACTAATTGAAATGAGAAATATTCCTATTGCTGTCACTGGAACCCAACTACGACCTCCAAAAGCCAAGAATAGATCCTAACAGTTCTACAGCTACCTCCCTCCCCAAAAAAAAAGAAAAAGAAAAAAGACATTAAGCAACTTTCTGATGGATGACTAAATTTATAATATCACTCTTTTATGAAGGACCGCTACACTTAGTTAAGAAATCCTCCGTACTCTGGACATTATGCCAGATATGAAAATGTCGAATAACAGTCGTTACTGAGTGATAAAAAAACAGACACCACAAAACGATAGCAAGAAACATAAAAAAATATCCCTTGAACAAAGCGAAACAAACTGCTAGACACTCAACCAACGCTCTTGCAACAAATACAGACATCGAAAGAAGGCTACATTGTGCAGTTTATTAAAAAGTATAGCCATGGGAACTCAGTTCCAAACATAATAATAATATTGCGGATTTTCCACACTATTTTGTTAGTGTTGCTATCTTTGAGAGATGTTTTTCGAAACTAAAACTGATCAAGAATTACTAAAGATCTAATGCGAGCACTTTACAATTGAGAAATCTTATCATACTGCATATAGAGCGAAAATTGAAGATGTTTTAAACAAAAAAGCAAGGAAAGTTACTTTATAAAAAGCTGTAATTTTTATTTCAGAAATAAAAATGTTGTTAATGTTTTTACACTTTCCCCCCTATATGTCATTTTTTATTTATAGAGGTTTCCGATAAAGTTTAAGTATATTTGGTGTGTTTTTAAAGCATACTATATTTGAGTAAGAGAAAGTAATATCATAATGGTAGACAAACTATTATCGTTTCTACACATCGCTTTGAGAATGAAACTGGGCTCTAGATTTGAAGTTTAATATTGAAATTAAACTTTAGGACATGAGTCAGTTTCGAAACATAGTAATTTCTGTGTCGCGATGGAATCATATTTACCATATATATATATATATATATATAATATTAAGAGGGAGTTACTCTAGAATTGTGAGGGACGTGGCGTGTTTAACTCAAGGGTTGCCTCGGGTGGCGCACACTCTAGTTATGTCAACGATTTATCCCTTGTTTGTTATCTATGATTTGGTTTCCCGTTCATTCTATACGGGTTCAATGGGCATATTTTTGGCCGAGCCCACGGGATCTGAGTGCCCACGTTAAAAAGGCCTTGTGCCACATGACACCCTCGTGGGTGGGTGACTGAATATCGTCAGTGAAAGGGTGAGTGAGGCGGCCAGCAGCGGGTCTGTTTTCCGTGGCCAAAAATTAGTGAGAAGTCAGATGAAAAAGAAGTTAATTTTCACGTGGCAGAAGGAAGACATTGCTGATTAAGTAAGAAATCATGTGCTTTTTGCTACTTCCCAACCAAACAAGTGTCTTGAAATGCATTTGTAGTTATTCTTTGTTGACATCGATCACGGCTCTGATATTGAGACACGTCAGTGGAACATAGCGAGCACCGCAGTACTTACATACAGACGATCTTGGCGTCCTCACAGCTTGTGCAGTGACGTTCAGAATTACATCATCACACGAGTTTAATGTTAAAAAATTTAAATACAGTGACAATCGTTATCTAATGTCCACTGTTCTTTTATTGTTCTCCTTCCTTAATAATGTTATTTTTATATCCTTTCATACTTTCTGTCTGTTCGTTAGTGGCTTTGTTGTCATGCTTGGGGTGAAATGATTAAAACTTTCTCGTCAGGTAGGTGGCCCATTGCCTTTTCTTATTACTCTAGCCCTCGATATAGCTTGTGAGAGTTAAGTTTTCCAAGCCGTCCTTTGTCATTATGCGTTGAAGAAATATTAGCTATATAAGTGTTATTTTTGTTCCCATTTCATTTAAGACTTTCTTGTTGCTTACGCGCTCTGTTCATATTATTCTCAGTATCCTTATGTAGAACCACATAGCAATTCAAGACTCTTCTTTGTTTCTAACGAAACCTTTTGGGAAGTGATTTAACAGAGGATGGAAAATACGACTCCGATATGAATAGTTTTCTGATTTCATGTAATATTTGATGTTTTTCCATGTCGTTATCATGAGAGAATATGAGATAAAAGTTTTTGTATGTTATAACTAAGTTAAACAACTGAATGGCATCAGATACTACATTAATACAGAAAACGATCAGTATCAACAAATTCCTATAAAAATAGAAAAGAATATACAGAAGTTTTCCTCTTTGCCTAAACTTGTTCTGACATATAGAAAATGCTACCATAAGTGAGTTGGAGTTGCCCAATCAACACTTCAAGCCTGTTTGATAGAATTCAAAATCGTCTACGCAGCCTTGGTGATTAAATATTTTCATCTCCATAACATCTTTCCCACAAACAAAACGTCGAAAGCCTCTCGCTACTCTATCTCTATTTCCATGGTAAGTGTTAAATCAACACTGTCCTTTACAGGTGTGACCCGTCATACCACATACACAAGGGTGAATCATCCTCATTCCTTACATCGCATTCCATTAATATAAATTATGTTCCACTCAGACAGGAATGATAAATTTTACATTTTATTACTCTTATAAATGTACAACTTTGTGAAAATTAATTGAAACAAAACGAATAATTCTGTTATTATTTACCTTTTTTCGCATTTTTCCAATGACACATGACCCAGTGCACATATTAGTACTTCTTATGTACATTCCACGAAGTCGTTCCTTGCAGATTCACCACAGATTGTCGATTGGATTTAAATCAGGAGATTGTTTGGCCAGTCTGTAGTACTTTAATTTGCTCATTGGTAATACCAGTGTATTCGTGCAACGTTACAATTTTCGCATGCTTCTTGGAGTAACGTCCATCGCTGACAATGGCCGTAAGACAACTAATCAATAGTCGAAACAATAGTGTCTGGGCGTGATAAACATCTGATGCAATCACGGACGACGCAATATTTTTCAAGGCCAAACAAATTTCATCATACACCCCCAAAGTAGATTCATATTACTTCACACTATTGCAGATAACCTAATCCGAGGAAGAAATAGAAATTGTCACCCCCAGCGGGTGGGGGGGGGGGGGTCTAAAATTGACCATATGGTGAAAGAATGGAAACTAACGTACTTGTTTCAATTAAATTTTTGTTCTAGCATTTACGATAATACTATTTTATGAGTCGGCGAAATAGTCAAAGATTTACACGATCTCAGTGGCTAAAACGGTGGAAGAGGACAGCGCCAGTCGGGCTGTCGTAACCAAAGTGGATTTTGACAAACCATGCCACCGACAATTCGATGTAACTAGGTTTGCCATATCGCGCCTGTCTCAATACTCTTTGAGGGAGGCGGTTCTGGTCAAGTGTGTGGGGTTCCCCGTCGCGCAGAGTTGTCCCCCTAAATAAAATCCATGCGAATGGCCTCGTCATACTCTCTCTGATTCAAAGCCATCTCCACCACCACTAACCAGTTGGGGTGGAGAGAGAATAGGGAGAGAGGATGACAATCCCGACGCACGGATGCGAGCGGGTGCTGACAACAATTTTATGGGTGACTTGTCCATATTAGAAAGTTAATTATCTAATTATAGTCTAACATTTTTTAAGACAGTATAAACTTTTTCGGTTTTTATATCTGACCGAAGCAAAAGAGATCTTTGCCATGCGAATTAGTTTTTTTATTTCTAAAAATTAGTTGCTTAGAATTAACATTTTTACTTCATTTTTAGGTCCTGAAATGGACGCAGGAAATTATTTGAAATCAAGGAATATATTAATCTTGAACACCGACATTAGGCTTAAATCAGACATCATCGCGCCAAGGCATCTACTCACAGAGTTCACGAAGTCCAGGAATCTGGGAACGTGCATCGAAGTGCTCGTGTACCTCAAGAATGATGAGTCCTCGCGAGAAAATATTACCAGTGTACGCTGTTTTGAACTGCCGAAACGAACAGTGACTAGCAGAGTCATCTAGCTGATGCCAAATGTACTTTCAGAAATAAACATCCAGCCTAAGTCATGGTCTTCATTGTCCCATTCTGATGTCTACAAAATATTATGAAGTACGTTGTTTTACGATGTTTCCAATGGCGATTAATAAGAACGGACCTTCCAGACGTAAAGTAAAAAAAAATTGCTAACTTCTGGGAAGCGAAACTCTGGTCTTTCTACAAATCAGACCTGAATCCGATAGATTGTTACTAATTTACCTGTAAATACATACTTCTTTACAAGAATCAGATCCGACCAAGAAAATAGTATTACTGCTATATCTACACTAGAGCTGCTTAATCCTCACGTCCCAGCCATGACAAAGTTAAAAAGAACAAGAAAGAAAGAAAGAAAGAAAGAAAGAAAGAAAGAAAGAAACAAACAAACAATAAATAAATAAATAAAAACGTTTTCCGATCTTGTAGGCAATGAATTATTTTCCGCCCGAAAACCACTTTCCCACAGACGCAATATCGCAAATCTTCAGCTACTCTGTCACTATTTCCAGGGAAAATATTCTGACGAGCTACATTCCCTAGTTCCACTAGTTCAAACATTTACTACTATGACCAACCATATCATATAAACAGGGCGCGAACCATCCTCACACATTTTAAATTCCATTGGCAAAAAGGAAATTCCACTTGGACAGCTTCATTTCATAAACAACAGATTTGTGGATGCTTTCCCGATAACAAAATCCAGGGTCAACTGTTATCTAATATATTCGCATAATCTACTATTCTTACGTCCATAAAACAACCCCATTCAACAATCTTTCATCTTGAGGATCTTTTGGGTCAAGTATTGGATGAACAAGGCCACGATGTGAAATGCAGACTCGAACAATGTTTCTAATATGTTGTTGCTTATTCACAGATTCATTTGTAGATATGGGTGAGGAGATAAATGATACTTGGGACAATTTCAGGTTCTCCTACGATGTCTGACTAGCAAATCAGCCTTTTCCTTCAACCAGAAAGAATTCTGACTCTGGACAACTATCCCTGTATCCATCTCAATATTACGATGCGTGGATGTCGACTCTTTCTCTCTATCGACGGAGAGCATGCATTTACCAATGGGCAAGCGGAAACAAATTTCAATTCCAACTGTAACTGTTTATACAGAGTCTGATGGGTATATTGTCGCCATTTTATATTTTTAATTTCGCGCATGCGTGTTGTTTTTGATTTTGTCGACCGCACCATATAGTAGGGTAGGTTAGGCACCGTTTGTAAGAAAAAGAGCAACACAACGCAATTCACGCAGTTAGAAATTTGTAAACGTCATGCTGTACTGCCTGACATTCGCACCGGAAGCTTTAAAACGAACATTTCAGAGTGTTTAGGTGTCAATCTGTGGAGAGTGCAGTGGTATAAAAGATATTTTTGTGTAAGTTTTGTAAATATATCTGTTAAAATGAGCTGTCACTGTTTTTTTTTCTCATTTTCGCGTAATTTAGATAACAATTTAGTCCTCGCACTCTGTATAAGCTGGTAGACGGAGATCTTTAAGGTCTGATCAAGTATCACATGTTGCCAAAATTTTTCATTTACTTAATATTTTATTCCGTTATGGTCTAGTGGGTGGCTGCCTCAAAAATCCTATTTCACAAACTTTACCGTTAGTCCTAAAATCAAAACAAAGCAGGTAAGTTTGAAATTAAATCTTATTACCATTCTCTTATATACAGGTTTTCTTGGTCATGGCTGTCGTATCAGAGAGCATAATTACTCTCAAGGCTGCCAGGAAGAAGTCAAGGATTTCGTTTTTAAAACTTTCAAAAGCATTTCGAGGGTGTCTTTAAACTATTAGGTTGGTGCAAAAATAATGTAGTTTTCTCATATAGTAACATTTGTGAGAAAACGACATTATTTTGCACCAACCTAATATAATGGAGAATAGTGGAAGTAGCACTGGAAAGATTACACTGTGCAACACTTAAAAAAGTACAGAACATCTGTGGTCATTTTTATATTCACAATGGCAGGAAAAATCCATTTCTGACCTTCTTTTTGTTGAATTAGGTATAGTTTTTCCAAAATTGTCACTTTCAAGAATCTCGACAAAAATGTTAAAAATAAATTTCTTACAACATTGCGCTTCCATATTTTGTATATGTTATTATGTGCTTATATTTAAGCGTGTTTATCACTTAATACGTTATGCCTTAAAACCTGTATTTAATATATTTTATATTTCTTTATACTTTTTCTATAGGTTTCGAAAATGACATCAAGACAGTGCAAAAATGATCCAAACAGATTCTGCTACATATGTGGTGAATTAACATTTGCTAAATAAAAGGGCAGCATTACAAGTCATATCAAGAAATTGTACAAGGCGTACTTACATTGTCACATAGGAGACCAAGACAAGCCATTGGCTCCTCATGTCTGTTGCCTTACATGTGTGAAGACACTGAGCACATGGTTTACAAGAAAAATGTTCACATGAAGTTTGGTGTGCCAATGATTTGGCGTGAGCAGAGAGATCATTCTAATGATTGCTATTTCTGTCAGCAAGACTATACGGGCTGTACTACGGTAAAGAAAAAGAAACACATTGTTTACCCAAATTTGCAATCAGCAATGCGCCCAGTTGAATAATCAAAATATTTGCCTGTGCTCAACCCCCCGGATCAAGAAATGGGGAGTTCAAGCAGTGGAGATGAACATTCCAGTGATGAAACATTAGAAAATGATCTAGAAAGCATGAATAAACCAATACTATTTTCTCAAGAGGCTCTAAAGGACTAATGTAGAGATCTCTATTTAACCAAAGACAAAAGTGAGCTTCTAGCATCAAGGGTTAAAGAACGTAATCTTCTTAGAAAAGCATTGAAGCTAACATTGTACAGAAAATGTTCACAAAAACTGCATGCATTGTTTACCATGAAAGATGACTTATGCTTCTGTAATGACGTCGCTAAACTTTTTGAACAACTAGAAATACCATATGATAACACCATCTGGCGACTTTTCTTAGATGCATCCAAAGAAAGCATCAAAGCTGTTTTGCTACACAACGGCAACAATCTTCCATCTGTTCCCATAGCTTACAGCGCAACCATAAAAGAATCATATGAAAATTTAAAAACAATTTTAACGAGCGTACAATATAATAACCATAAACGGCATATTTGTGCAGATTTCAAGATTGTAGCCATGCTTACAGGCCTTCAGCCTGGCTATACTAAATTTTGCTGTTTTCTATGCTTATGGGACTCCAGAGCAAGAACATTATGTACGCAAGCATTGGCCCGTTACAGATGAAATTGAGCAAGGGAAATATAATATTAAGCACAAACCACTTCTGCAAAGTGATAAAATCCATTTACCGCCTTTGCATATTAAACTTGGTTTGTTTAAACAATTTGTGAAAGCCCTGGACAAGGATTCCCTCGCATTTGCATATCTTGCAGAAAAGTGCCCTTCCTTAAGTCAAACTAAAATAAAAGAAGGTATCTTCATAGGTCCTCAAATTCAAAAAATTGTACTTGATGAAACTTTCAACACACATCTCAAGAAAAAAGAACAATTTGCCTTTGAGTCATTCAAGAAAGTTTGTGATAAGTTCCTTGGAAAATATCGTTCAGAAGACTATATGCAAGTTATAAATGATCTAATACGTCATTATCATGATATGGCGGTGTAACGTGTCCCTTAAAGTTCATGTACTCCACTCTCATTTGGACTTCTTTGCGGAAAATCTTGGTGATGTGAGTGATGAACATGGCGAGAGATGCCATCAGGATATTTAAAGGAAAATGGAACCCTGGCATGTTGGCAGACGACTGCTGGAATATAAAAAGAGAGGATGACACTATACACAAGAGGGTCAAAAGGACACATGTTGTATAAACTGAAAGTTCTTTATTTTTTATTCATAACCAATAATCATAAATTATGATTCATAGTACATGAAAACGGTGCCTAATATAAGAGAAAAAAGGTCAGATTTAGTATCAATATACTTTTCTAACACTTAAACAGGTCTTATGATGCATGTACTTTATGAACTTGAAATTTGTTGCACAGTGTTATTTGTTTTGATATTATCTATCAGCTTTATTAATATACTTTCGCATTCTTCTTCTTCTTTGTCACATGTCCCTTCAGAATGTGCTCGATATTGGTTCCCCACAGCTTCTTCTGCTTCTTTGTAGTTCTTAGCAAAGATTTTCTTTTGGCTATCTCTTCTAATCACTGTTCAGCCAAACATTTACACGAATTCACTAGGCAGGTTATCCGCTTATGTTATTTGTTCCCCTGGCCTTTAATATAATCTGTGAGTATCACATTCTCTTAGCCCTCTTTTTTTGTTGTTTCCTAGAAATTTCAAGTTTCTTTTTCTGATTCTAAGTGTCCATTTTGTTTCTATTTTCCTTAAAACTTCATCACTGCTCACACGTTCAGTCCATGGTATTTTCACTATCTTTCAGTAGAATCACATTTCTGTTGCTTCAAGTTTCTTCTTCATCCGTGAGGAGATTGTCCAGTATTCACTGCCATATGGAAGGCGCGACATGACATAACAGTTTAGTGTTATTTACTTTTTTCTGATTTTAAATTTTCAGTGTATAAATATTAATCTATGTAACTGTTATATACCATACATATTAACACTAATGGGTATGTCCCAATCCTCATAAATACGTTACTATTGTAAGTGGGTTTAATATGCTAAGTAGTCCACCAATAACAGTGGTTTATCTACTTCAAGCTGCTGGCGAGTATTATATTTTGTTGATGTTATAAAGATTACCATTTCATTTCCAACTTGCGTTTTGGTTACTCCTCATTCAGTAACCTTTTCTAGGTTACAACGGTAACTAATATTCAATGCTGCATTAAGTGCGTTGTCACGGAATGGGATGATGTCTCATTAGGTCGTGCACATAAGTATTGATCTACGAGGAGGTGCTGAAAAGTTTTTAGAGTAATCCTCTTTCCTCCGAAAATAACCAAACATCATTTTGTTTTTAAATTCCTTTTTGGTTGGACTGATAACTTTTCAGCATCTGTCATATCTAACTTTCTATCTGATGATAACCGGAAAACTGCTCTAGATATCTTACGAAATAATGACACAATTTAAACACAGAATTCCATTCAACACTAGAAAATGAAAAAAAAATACAACCCCCCCCCCGAAAAAAAACAAAAACAAAAAAACAGGTAAACAACAAAAAGATATACATATTTAAATAATACCACATTTTTCTTTAAAATTGAAAATGTAACGATTGCACAAAACCGAATTTGAAATCAAATCAGCGTTTCAATAATAAGCAGGCAGTCACCCTAAAAGAAGATTCCGGATATAGACTTTTGAAATGAACTGAACACACACACACACACGCCACGCACACGCATATACACACACACCTGCGAGCACACAAACCACACACACACACACATAGAGACACAAACGTGTATATGAGTGGGTTTGTGTAGCATCATTCCCTATGATACACACGAGTTTCACGGTTTGCAAGGAAGAGTAAACATGAACAATTTTGACTTGGCTCCCATTTCTACGACATCATCAAAGAGGCGCTAACTCAACACTGAGCTAACACGTCGAAAATTTGGAATGAAGCCTGCAGACTGCGGGATATTACCAGAAAACAGATAGAAACCTGGAATGGTCGAGGTTTCATGGAAATTACTTAGCTGACTGCAAAGATGGCGGATATGATGGTTTCAGAGATTAAACGGAAGCTCACAGTTAGATTGCATGCCGGGGAAAAAAAAATAAATATGATGACATCCAACAGAGATGACTTGATGAAACGACCGATAGGAAGAGGGCCAAAATTGCCTCAGTTAATAACATATGTTGCTTATAAAAATAAGTTATATGAAAAATTAATTCAATCAATCTATGCTAGTTTTGTTTTCATCTATCTCAATCTCTTCGTATCTGTTCAAGACTATTACAGACTGTATCTATGTCGGTCTACTGCCTACTTATCTATCTCAGACTCTTCATATCAGGTTATGTCTCATTTTCATTGTCTCGTGTTCTTTGTATCTTTTTGTCTCTAGTTATTTCTTTTTCTTTTTGATTCTCTCTGTCTGGCGTTCAGTCACAATTTTCCTTATTTTTTTTACTTTTTCTTTTTATCCGATATTTTTGTTTGTCCGTGTGTTTCTTTCTTTCTTTCTTTCTTTCTTTCTTTCTTTCTATTTTTTGGCTCTCTCTTTCTTTCTATCAAAATTACGATCCGCGATACTTTCTTGTCTCATTTTCCTTCGTTTTTAATTCTATCTATCTATCTATCGATCTATCTATCTATCTATCTATCTATCTATCTATCTATCTATCTATCTATCTATCTATCTATCTATTATTTTATTCATCTCTCTCTCTCTCTCTCTATTATTTTATTCATCTCTCTCTTTCTCTCTCTCTCTTTCTCTCTCTATCTATCTATCTTGTTTATCTATTACGCAGTTTGAGTTCATGGCAAAACATTTTTTATCCCTTAACAACTTTTGAAAATACCAAAATATGAAACACTTTTTTCGGATTAAAATCAACTTCAGTGCATAATGGCGGCTAGGTATGGGAATGGGGAGATCTGGGTCATGTAAGTGTCTTTGCAAAAAATTTATCAATTATATTCTTAATGTACATACTCACGATATCATATAAGTAGCCGTATCCTTACACATATGCACCGAGTAGTGAACACATGTATATGTTAATCTTACTAATCGAAAACCCTGAGGTGAAGTAAGCTCCGTTTGATTGACGTTTTTATTGTTGACGCTTATATTTTTTTACTATATATATATATATATATATATATATATATATATATATATATATATATATATATATATATATGTATAAATATATTTCAATGGAGTTAAACAGAACTATGATTAATTTCTCGACATATTGTTGTATGTACGAGCACATACATATATATGAACAGATTTGGAAACAATCTCATATACACAAGTCAGATCACACACATACATGCACATATATATGTATGTCTATGAATATCTTTATGCATATAAAAGAATATATGCATATTGAGAAAAAGTTTCTTTGTTAGTTTTTGGCTTACTTCAGTATGTTTTCATATATATATATATATATATATATATATGTGTGTGTGTGTGTGCGTAATTATATACATATGGTTATGTACATATAGATATATGTGAATACATGTCAATATATATATATATATATATATATATATATGTCAATATATGTAATTATATATATATGATTATATATACAGGGTGCGATGGATAAATTGTCTTCTAAATTACGCAGAAATGAAAATAACATTGATATCCCATTTTAAGATATATTTAACAACATAAAACAAAATATCTTGAAATATAAAGAGTAAATTTATTCAGTAGAATCGCCATTGACTTTAACTTCGGCCTTCAGGCAATTTCAGTATCTCCTGTAACTCTTCTAGACTGTCTCCTTGTTTAAGTTGGTGAATGCTGCCATAACCCTTGCTTTCAGTTCATCGTTGGTGTTACAAGGTGTTTCGTTAGTCTCTAACTCGACTGCCTCCCAAATGTAATAATCAAGCGGGTTACAGTCTGGGGTGTATGGTTGCCAGATGTAAGGGGTGATATAAGTGGTCGTATAAATTGTCTGACAGCCATGGTTGGGTTCGCCTGCTTGTGTGGCATGGTGCAGAGTCCTATTGCCAGACATAGTTTCATCCAGCAGCCACTCTCTTGAATCAGCGCAGCACTTACCTCTTCAAGACATCTGATGTAGGACTTCGTGTTGAGTCTGAGATTCTCACCAGCAAATTCGTGAGTTCTTATCAGAACGATTAGAGTGAGTTTCACGAGCTGATGTACCTTCGTAAATGCTATTAGACTCACCCAACTCTTTCCGAATCCTCTGCACTGTCCTCAGATTGACAACCAGACACTTTGAAATGTTCGTATTGTCGCTTCCAAATTTCTAGTGAAGTGAATTACGTCATGGTGCTCTTTTTCTCACAGACGA
>OZ010573.1:51340079-51387579 GCA_963932145.1 Acanthosepion lycidas | reverse complement strand
TATCTAGAAATATGCAAATTAGGTGTTAGCCCCTATAAAAATGGGATTTTGGAAAAGGGTTGTCAGTTGATGAAAGGGAATTTCTGCTGTTATCAACTCCGGCTTTTGATTCAAGGACTATTATATCCAGCCGAAAGAATCTCTATAAAAAGTTGCCGCCCAACCAAAACCCAAAAGAGAATTTCATGGAACAAATTTGGTAAATAGAGTTTTAACTAATTTTCATTGACCAAACTAAAAATTAATATTTATTTACACATCTTTGTGGATTTCCAAATATAGCACTTAGATTACTTCGTTAGCTCTAAAGTGATAAAGATATTTGACTCCCTTTCCTCCTCCCTCATAACACTTCGCCAGTAACTCTGTGTTTTCTGTTTTGTAGGCCACAATTGTTTATCTTGTATATATTTTATGTTCTGTTTTAGTAAATTAAATATTTGTTTGTGATTTAGCTCTGTGTTGTGGTAAATCATTTCTTTCCTTTGTTATATTTATGAACACGTAACAATATATATATATATATATATATATATATATATATATATATATATATATATATATATATATATAAGTCTATCTATATTTATAGGAAAAGAGCGCTTAATATAGGAGACATTGCACTTATAAATATCGACAGTGGGGACATAGGAATTAGCACCGTAGAGCGACTGTCAATTTCATCAATCAACGGGATCTTCAGGCCAAGTCTTAAGACAGCATGAAGCATGAAACTAACGTAGTGCTGATTATATCTATCTATCTATCTATCTATCTATCTATCCATTTTTTAAGTTCTTTGAAGTATTAGAACTTTTATATATGAGTCTTTGAATATATCTTCTATTATCATCATACACTGTTCTTTCACATGGTTGGTCTTTTCCCCTTCCGGATTGAAACATTTTCATAAGAAAATTACTACAACCTGCCAGGAAATAGGAATCTGTGGGGACATAGGAATCAACATCGCAGAGTGACTGTCAATTTCGCCAGTCAACACGATCTTCAGACCATGTCTTAAGATAGAATGAAGCATGAAACAAACAATCACAATGTTGTGTTGGATCGATCTATCTATCTATCTATCTATCTATCTATCTATCTATCTATCTATCTATCTATCTATATCAATCAAACTATAATCTATCTATCTATCTATCTATCTATCTATCTATCTATCTATCTATCTATCTATCTATCTATATCAATCAAACTATAATCTATCTATCTATCTATCTATCTATCTATCTATCTATCTAATTACTTATCTGACATTTGCCTGAAATCAAATCGTAGGAACTGAGGTTAGTCTTATCATCTCTCAGTTGTGTCCCTGGATTTGTATCTTTGTCTTCGGATTTGGAAACATTTTCATAAGATAACTATTGTACTACAAAATATGATGTCCGCCCCACCCACCAAAAACAAAACAGACATAAATAAACGTCATCCCCATTAGACCAACGGGTCTCAGCGCCGAGCCTAGTATATTACATCTTCGCCACCGAGACCCGTTGGTCTAGTGGGTATGACGTTTGTGTCATATCTTAAAGGTCCGGGATCGATTCTAAGTAGTGGATGCGCACTGCTGATGAGTCACAAATATAGGACGAATCGGCCGTCCAGTACTTTCTGCATTGCGTTGAGGATTATCCTAAACTCGATGGATTAATTTTATATATATATATATATATATATATATATATATATATATATATATATATATATATTTCGATTATAGGTGCAGTTAAATTTATAATTACATGAATCATTCATACAAAAAAACAAATATAGAGGTTAATGATTTAAATCGCGAGAATACATCTTCGCAAACAATTTCAATACGGTACACTAACCCCGAACCTGTATATGAATGATATGATCCCTGTTTATAAATTCCAGTTGTATAAGGTCTTTTTAATTTTTACAAGCTTTCGTCTGTTCCTACAGACATCCTCAGTTATGGAAATAGATTTGTTCTTGTTTTTTACTTCTCGGATATTTTGGTAAAAATAGGAGAGCGTAGTTCGTCCTTCTGTTATCTCTTCGCCTGACAAGCTGGACTGGACATTCGGGTAAAGTAGACAAAATGGCTGCCTTTATACACGACGGATTGAATGTTCTACGTCGTCTGATTGGTTAACCTTCTATTGGTGGACTATAAAGTGAGTCAAGTCATTTGGTCTAACTCACTAGTTACATAACATACACCCCGTGTTGGAGTGTTTGTTTTTGAGCGTATTGGACAAGCGATCGGACAAGCGTTTGGAAATTGCTACGACTTGTTAAGTATTTTGGTTTTATTTTCTTAAAAACCTTTTTGATATTTTTCAGTTTGACTTTTACTTGATTGTTGATATATATTTGTGCATTTTGTTCTTTTCTTGTTTTTGTTGATTTCCTTTCTTGCCTTTTTTCCCGCCTCACCGTTTTTATTTACATCTTCTTTTCGTATTTATTATTTGAACTGTTTGTTGTCTTTGGTTGTCCCCGTTTTTTCCTTCTGGTTTATTTTGTTCATGTATATTGAAAAAATAATTTAAAAGCAAAAAAGAAAACTGTCGATTTGTTTTTGGTCTCAGCCAAATATGGCTGAAGACACAAATATTTCACCGCTGGTGTCCTCGGAAAAATGTATGGAGCGAGAATAGGCCGGTAGAAAAAAATGCCGACTATTATGTCATGCAAAGGGAGAAATTTGAAAATTCTTTTAAAGGGAACGAATTTCTTACAATCCCTGAGGTATTAAATGCTGTTAACACACGCACAATATCCCTGCTGACTTCCGATATTAAAACTCGGAAATTAATTGGAGTCAGCAGGGAAACAATGGAAGACGCCCTGAAAATATTGAACATCAAACGAAAAATATTGGCAAGGAGGAGTAATGCGTTGTGGGATATCCTCCTATCAACCGAACAGCAAGCCAAAGATCTGGCAGGCAGCATCTTGAACGCAAAAATCTGCGTATTCAAACTGAATACATGGGCAAGAGGAGAGCAAGAATAAACATCCATGGAGTTCCCGTTGATGTCTGTGAAGACAGGATGGGAGCTTTTTTTTTTCAGGATATGTACAGGTGCAGGAAGTAAAAATTCTAAGTAGCAAGACGGGGATTGCGACGGGTGACATGGAACTATCTATCACGTTGGACAGGGACAATTTTAGAGACATCCCAAATGTACTCGTCTGCCGTAATAAACGAATGTTGGTGGTGGTGGAAGGCAGGAGGCCGTGTTGCTGGGCATGTGGAGCCGCGGGGCACATGGCCAAAGAGTGTCCCGGGAAGAGTACTCAACCACCACCTCAACCAGCAACAACAAAGACAGCAGCAGCAATAACAACAACAGCAGCAGTGTTTCAGGGGATTCCTTCAAAGAAAAACGAAGGAGAGTGGAAGGAGGTGAAGAGCCGAAAGGCCGCAAAAGTGCGGTCCCCCTCAAAACAGGAAGGAGCCCAAGTGACAAGAAGCAGCCGCCCCAGAAGGAGATCCTACCTCAAAATAAGGGGCAGCAGCACAAGCAGATGCAGCCTCAAAAGGAGGTGCAGCAGCATAAGCAGACGCAGCCTCAAAAAGAGGTGCAGGCGCACAAAGAGATGCAGCCTCAAAAGAAGGGGCAGCAGAAAGAAAAACAACAGCACCAAAAAAAGCAGCCGCAGCAACATCAACAACAGATGGAGGATCAGCAGCCTGACACATCGATGGAGGTGGGCAAAATGCCTCCTCCTCGGCCGACAACCTTAAAGAGGTCGAGAGAGGAAGAGGACGAAGAACCCACAAATAGACACTCTAGACGTAGTAGGGCGGAAACCGTCATAGATAGAACCAGGGTGCTCTCCGTCCCTGCTTCGCCAAGTAAAGCTGAAAGAGCAACATCCAAGAGCAGAAGTATCTCTTCTTCCCCTACCTGCCTTCCCTCCCCTCCTTTCCTCTTTCCCCTCCAACTCTTCCCGTAGTTCAATTGACATCCCCCATACACATCTACTTCTTCCCCTCCTCACCCATCAAGGGAGAAGAAAAAGAAACTTTTCCCATGCCCGGACGACATCTGTAAGGTAGATAGAGAGGAGTTTAAAAAGAGTCTATCCAAACATAAACGGTCTCTTTTAGGATTCCTGGTCAAAATGGATACCATCGACGGAAAGTCGGTTGAGGACCCTCCGAATTTCCCTCACTTTAGTGAGAGAAACCGGAGGCTACCTCAAAGTGTGGAAGCACTTGTATGAAGCCAAGGAGGGCTACCCTGAAATAAGAGTGTTGGAGTTGGAAAATGCCAATTTAAAGAAATTGAATCATTTTTGTTCAGGGAGGGTCCCGGTGTTACTCCTTCCCTCCCTATATAGGGCAGTTAAGTTAACGTACCCCACGGACGTCGGCGGTATTGTCCTGGATGGTCGGATGACGACGGAGTTGGGAACAGGAAGCCTGGGACAATCCGTCGGGGTCCTGACATCTGCAGATTTCCGCCCCGTATGTGAGTAGGTTTTTGCACTTATTCTTTTTTCTTTTCGCAGGCCTAGAAGATGGAAATTAAGATAGCGACGTTGAATGCAAGGGGCTTGAGGGATCGGGGTAAGGCTGCCCGCCTGCTCCGGGACCTCTTGTCCTTTGGTGTGGATGTTGCAGCGATCAAAGAGACTCACTTTGTTTGCAGTTCCGATACCTGTGTGCTGGAGAACGACTTTGTCGTCTATTCAGCATATGGGAACCGGTCTTCCAGAGGGGTTTCTTTGCTTGTCAGACGTACTCTTGATGCGAAGGTGGACCTTGTGCATACCGATGCCGAAGGCCGGTTGATCGTGGCCGATATTGCCGTGAGAAGTGGTGTGTTCCGAGTCGTTGCAGTATATGCGCCCAGTGACCGGGAGGAGCGGGTCTCGTTTTTTCGGCGGTTGGAGCCGTTCCTAGTGGATTCGACGCGCCTAGTCCTAATGGAGGACTGGAATGCCATCCTGGACCCCAAGTTAGACAGGGGGTGGGGTTCTAGTGGGAGAAAGGGCGATCGTAGCCTGGTTGATCTGATCGACGATTATGGTCCCGTCGATAAATACCGGGTCGATCATCCCGGGGGGCGAATATGGACGTGGGGTCTTAATTGGCCTTTTGACAAGTTAGTTAGCTACCTTGACAGAATGTTAGTTAGAAGAGCCGACATAGATCTACTAGATTGTCCCACGTTCCACTGAGTAGGCTATTCGGATCACAAACTCGTTTGTGCCCGTGTGGCGTTAGGAAATAGGCCTAGAATGGCTGCGTACTGGAAGTTCAATCTGTCTTTACTGGACAGGCGGGACTTCCAGGAACAGCTAACTAGATTAGTGCAGCGGGAGCTAGTTGGGGCGGTTATCGGGAATAGGTGGTGGGAGCGACTTAAGTCTAGGATTAGGTTTTTCGCTACTGATTTCAGCAAACGGTTCGCTCTAGATAGAGCTGAAAAGGTGAAGACAATTAAGGCTATTTATTCCCGGGCGGTGGCTGGGGGGATCCCCTAGAGATAACCTTAGCTAGGGAGGCCCTAGATCGTTCGAATAGCGAGCGTTACATGGGCCAGGTAATTTGACATAAGTTAAGCAAGATGTCTTCCGAAGCGGTGAATTTGGGCGCAGATCTGCGCAAGGAAGAGGTCCGTTGAGGTGGCGACCGTTACATTCGTGAAATCCAATCCCCGGAGGGGCATACTCTTCGGGCCACTGACGACATGTGCGAGGCGTTTCGGCGGCATTTCGAGACCCGGTTTACCAAGGAGGCTGGTCTCCGTGAGGAGGAGTTTCGTAGCTATTTGGCTGACTTTCCTCGGCTTTCGCCGACTGAAGCGGCTAGCTGCGAGGGAGAAATCAGGGAGGGCGAAGTCTACGCGGCATTGAAGAAGGTCGGCAGAGGCAAGTCGCCGGGTCTGGATGGTTTGCCCTATGAATTGTACTTGAGGCTGTCGCACATCTTTGTTCCGATTTTGACTGCAGAGTTCAACAACTGGTTTCGGTCGGGGTCCATCCCAGACCAGATCACCAGGGGTGTGATCACTCTGTTGAAAAAGGGCAAAGGTGGTCGGGGGAACCTAGATGATTACAGGCCCATAACTCTGCTAAACACAGAGTTAAAGGTTTTGGCCAAGATCCCGCAGGAGCGTTTGCAGTCAGTTGCCGAGTCTTTGCTAGGTCCTGAGCAGACTTGTTCTGTGAGGGGCCAAACAATTCAGAGCAACCTGCATCTGATCCGCACGATCATAGAGGGTGTAAAAGACGAAGAAGCCGCGCTGATCAATTTGGATCAGTCCAAGGCATTTGATAGGGTTGACCATCGCTACCTTGCTTCTGTCTTGCAGACCGCTGGATTCGCACCCAAATTCTGCCGTTGGATTAGCCTCCTGTATCGCTCCCCCAGTGCTGTGGTACAGGTCAACGGAAAGTTGTCGGGCGCTTTTGTACGGTCTAGGTCGGTTCGTCAGGGTTGTCCGCTGTCGCCTCTCCTTTATGCTTTGGCGTTGGAGTCCGGCCCTACGTGGAATCGACGTTCCTGGAGAGTCTCGAGCCAGGGTTTCCGCGTACGCCGATGACGTATCTGCTTTCGTGTCGTCCCGCAGCGACATTGAGGCGGTACAGAAGGCGCTTGATAGGTACGGGAAGGTGACAGGGGTCAAGATAAACCGCGACAAGTCGTCCGTCTTGCGGTTAGGTGCCTGGAAGGGGGTTGCTCTTCCAGATTCTTGGAGTGTGGTTTGGACCCGACCTCCAGCCGGAGAAGAATTGGCCTGAAGTACGAGCAAAGGTCGATTCTGCCGGTCAGACTTGGAATCGACGGAGGTTGTCCGTGAAGGGCAGGGCGGATGTGTGTGCTACATACATTTTCCCCCTGATTCTTTATCGATTGTACGTCCTTCCTCACTGTAAGATCGACAGGAAGGTGCTCGAGTCATCGCTATCCTCCATTTTATGGAGTGGACGCGGGAATCGGGTCGACAGACGAGTCTGCACTAAACGTCCGTGTCATGTGGCGCTGGGAATGCCACACCTGATGAGTCACATCCGTGCCTCTCGGTTGGCTTTCCTACGCCGCGCATTGACTGGAGGAGATCCGACTCTGGAGGGAATTGCTCGGGACGCGTTCCCTGGCCTTACCACCAGTCCCCCCATCTCGTAAAACCCGGGATCAATCGTTTTTCCTTCGCGAGTGTCGGTCGGCCTTGAGGGCTGTTCCCCGGACCAGTGACCTTTCTCGGCCTAGGAAGGTCTTCTATCGTGGATTAGTGAAGGGGCCCGCAAAGGATCCACTACGAGAAACGCTCGGCTTGTCGGAGGAGGAGTATCGATCCTACTGGTCTTGGGCGCCAGCGTCGGATTACCTCAGTAACCCTGAGTTTTCGCTTAGCTGGCAATTGGCTCGGAATCCCCTGCCTCTCAATGACAAGGCTTTCATATGGGGCTTGGCGGATTTGCCAGACTGGGGACGGCGTGGTCTTGTCTTGGAAGAAACGGCTTCGCACGCCTTCTACCATTGCCCCGGGCCCGCCCCTTATGGGACCATGTCGGCGAGCTGACGGCTCGTCTCGCTCCCGAACAGCTTGTGTCCATTGATCGGGCATACGCGTGTAACAATGTGTCACCCCCGTATTCCGGGGTGAAACGGATGGTGTTTCTGATGCTGATGGCCACGGCTCGAATGGTGATTTGGACGACGCGGAAGGAGGAAGTCTTGCGAGACAATCATCTTTCTCATCAGGATCTAATCCGATTGTTTGAGCATCAGCTTAAGATGAAGATTAGAACTGATAGAAAACGATTGCATTCGACAGTCTTTAGCGAAAGGTGTGTAAAAGAGGCGAGCTTGGTTCGTGTGAACGGGGCTAGCCTTGATATTCACTTCTAGTTCAACCTATGGCACATCGGGGTGGTTTCCTGTGGAATCCTCCCCTTGGTTAGGTTAGACAAGCTTCAGTGTACCTAGTTAATGTGAGTAAATGTTGTTCCTGGCCTGTATCCAGGCTGCTCTTTGGTTATGATTCAAGTCGAGATTCCCAACCTCCCCAGTTTGTTTTGTCCCCTTTTTTATCTCGACTGGGTCATCGTTATATTTTCCCCATGCCCGTATAATATTTTATCCTGTTCCCACTCCCTTAGCGAGAGCGCCTCTTGATTTTGTCCTATGAGCAGAATACAGAGGCCTCTCTATTTTGAGGGTTGGACGGGTCCTGCTAACATCAGTTATGTTTAGTTTATATTTTGTGTTAATTTTTAGTTTCTTATTGGGTTCATCTCCCCTCCCCTCTCATTTTATCATTATTAGAATTTTATGTATATTGTTTATTATCACCAAATTTTTATGGCATGGGGCGCGTTTTGTAGGTCTCCCTAGAGTGGATGTGGTATTATGGTGTATAGAGGATTGATTGGTGATGGGCGAGTTCTTGTGGTGAATGGGTAATTGTAATGTATAAATGGGTCGTGAATCTGATTAGCTAGGTATAGGATAGTTAGTGTGGACCAGCCTCTACCCCTCCCCCTTTTCGGCCTTGTGCCAAAATTTGTACATTTGTATGAATAAATATACTAGTTACATAACATACATAAAAACTGCAACATTTCTCTCCTACTAATCTTATAGCAGGCGGAAGAGTCGAAAAAGACTCTTTAGAGGGAGGACACCACAACAGAAACAGCGAGAGAGAGAGCAATAAAATAAAATGGATTAGAACGTTAGAAAGAATAGTGAAATGAACAAGATGAGCTTGGTCTTTCACTGGACTAAAAGAAGAAATAACAGGTAAGGATTTTGCAAACAATGAGAATTTATTCAGTGAAAGCGCAAAATACCTGATAAAATAGGGTTTGCATGTTGCATTGTATGTAGATATATTTGTTCGAACTACTTGTGAAAATTATGCTTACTTAATGTGTCCGCTCTATTCTTCTCCTTTGTGTAAGAGAGTTTCTAAAGGTGATCGCTGCGAATATTGGGTTTTGCGTGTGTTGCGAAAGTTGCGACGTAGGAATTCTATGGATCATTGAATGAAAGAAATCTGAATTTTTCTTTCAGTTCCCCCAGAATTCGAAATTAGCACCAATAACCTTTATTGATCGAAGGCAACATAAATCAGAAGTTAGCATCTCTTTCTTAAACGGATTGTAAACGTGAAGAAGGTCGGAGAATACATAAGCTGAAGTTTATACCCTGTTCGTGCAACAAAAGTAGCGAAAAGAATGAGTTCAGTGGTCCTTACTAATTTTGGAATGATAAAGACTCACCTACAAGTCATGGACACTCAAACAAGTGTATTTGAAGGAGTGCGAATCATTAAACGCACACACAAAGTATTATTTCACACACAAACAGGGGTGGTAATGGGTCAAAAATTACTCCGAGACACAATGAGTAGGAAGTTATGAACAGTAATGATCACGGACACCCTAAAGGACCAAGAAACATCAATGATAATGATTGTAATATCTGTCTATATTTGGGGAAGCCTATCTGCTTTGAAAACCAATATTTCAACCTATAGCTTCTTTTTGTTTTATCTAAGCTCGATCATTGAGCACTGGTTCTAGTGGGAAGTACAATACAAGCTGACTATTTGCACAGACTATGTGTGTTAAGACATTTGCACAGACTATGTGTGTTAAGACATTTGCACAGACTATGTGTGTTTAGACATTTTCACAGACTATGTGTGTTTAGACATTTGCTGATTATTGGCACATGGTATGTGTGTTTAGACATTTGCACAGACTATGTGTGTTTAGACATTTGCACAGACTATGCGTGTTTAGACATTTGCACAGACTATGCGTGTTTAGACATTTGCACAGACTATGTGTGTTTAGACATTTGCACAGACTATGTGTGTTTAGACATTTGCACAGACTATGTGTGTTTAGACATTTGCACAGACTATGTGTGTTTAGACATTTTCACAGACTGTGTGTTTAGACATTTTCACAGACTGTGTGTTTAGACATTTTCACAGACTATTGGCACAGGGTATGTGTGTTTAGACATTTTTTTAGTTAATGTTTGCATCGCATCAACAAACTTAGTGTTTGTAATCATTCTGGTTTGAAAAATGGATCTTTTCAAACAGAATTGTCAGAAAACTAATGGTATTAGTTCATTGAATATAATACATTTCAGTTTCGTTTGTCCCGGCGCGGAATAGACACCTGCTCGCAGTATTCAATATCACATTTTTTATGCTGACTGGAAATATTTGCAATGGAAACTGTGTTAATCTATTTCCGTTGGTATACACCTACTTCCGCCAAGGTCTAAAAGCACCACCAGGCGAACTCTTAGTCCGTTGCCAAAACCTGATTCCTGAGTAGCTTGCCTCACGAGCTATATTCCCGCTGAGAACTACTCAGCAAGAATGTGATATCAATGAACACGAACTTTATCTATTAAAAGAACAAATAATTGTACTTGTCAAACCTAATTTTGACATATACTAATTATAGAATATGTTTAGTGATTTATCCGCTTCGTGTCCGTCTTAGGTTTGAAGATAAAGTACATCCGCGTCTTGTGTGAGACGATAAACTACGTCCAATAGCAAGTCTCTGATCAGGAGGTTTTGAGGAGCGTGGAACAACGTCTTAATTGCTGGTGTTCCCAGGTCCACCCTGACGCGGAGTGGTAGCACTTGTTAGGGTACCAGCTACTCCAAACTGAGGTCAAAACACAATGAAAGTGTAAAAATAGGTTTTAATACCAGCAATAAAATTTCGAAGGAAAATGTTACCATCAATACATGTTTGAAAAAAATAATATTACCAACAATACATGTTTGGAAAAAAATATTATGAGCAATAAAAATCTTGTCGGTATTAAGTATAAGTCTCCTCCTTGTTTGCATCCTCTCTAAGATCTCATCGTTGCTCACACGCTCGGTCCATGATATCCTTAGCATCCTTCTGTAGAACCACATCTCTGTCGCCTTCTCGAGTCTCTTCCTCTTTGAGGAAATCGTCCAACATTCACGGCCGTAAAGAAAGACATGGCACCTTATACAAATCATGAAAAAGAAAAGTTGGAACTTTTTTCCAACCTAGTGCAAGCATATACTCATTAAACTTACCACAGACTGACACAAGATCATGTTACCTTTTATCTGTATAAGGAGGAATTACTAAAGCTAAACAGACAGAAATCCATAGAAAAATTATATTGATCTTCCAGAGGATTAACGGCAACCAAGAGAGCCTTATTTCTAAATGAGTAAATAAAGAAAAAGAAACGAAAAATAAAAATAAAACCTTTTTCCATCAAGCAAAACAAAAAAAAAAAAAAAAGAAAAAAAGAAGACATTAATTAGCTGACCCTAGTCCCAGAATTCTAAAATGAAGCTCTTCTTATTTTAACTGCGTAATTATGCTAAGGTTATCATGGACCGAACGTGTGAGCAACAATGGAGTATTAGATAGGTTACAAACAAGGAGGAGGCCTATACTTAACATCAGGAAGAGGCAGCTTAAGTTTCTGGGACATAGAACAAGGAATGAGGGCCTGGCGTGTTTAATCAAATGGATGACAGAACGTGGTCTAGGAAAATTGTTGATAGCTAAAAGGGATAGAGGGAGGTGGAGAGCCATGATCGCCTACGCCCTGAAAAGACATGGCACATGAAAAGAAACTTTGCGGGCATCAAAGTATGGCTCCTTGAACCTGTGAAGAAAAGATGGTGAATTGTTACCACACCCTGAAATAAAGCAAACGCCCATTTCTTCTACTTGCATATTATTAGCAGTCAAAGGAGTAACTGACTTAGCTTACGTTTTATATAAATTCCCGCTCTAATACAGAAGTGAATATAAGCCCTTAATATGATTTTCATAAAAACAATTGCTTTGAACACTTTGAGCATACCATATTCATCTTTCTCCGAATATGCTTAACATTTCCTTCAATATTAATTTATTTTTTATTCATATGAATAAACTTTCTTAAGACGTTGTATTTAGCTTTATGTATTCGCTGATTATTTCTTTTACTCAGCAAAAAGTGTCGCTTTTCCACTTTCTTCTTATAATCGTCTATTCCTCTCAAGCGTAATATAGTTTACTTTTAAGGCGACTATTTTTGCGTTGATCTAAATACACCATGATTCAGAAACTTTATACCATCGGTACTCCCGCGGCAGGCTTGAACAAAGTTTTAAGGAAAATGTCTATATCTGAGGTCAAAAAACATTTGGCCTTTCCTGGGTTATACCCGAAAGGTTCCTGATAAGGTGATGTGCGTATGTGTTTGTGCGTGCATATAAAACACACACACACACACATATATATATATATATGCTAACAACCAAATAAGAAACGTTTATAAAAATAAAATGTTTCACGTTTATTCAAGCTTCTTCAGAGAATGAGATATTTTTCTCCATAACTATTATTCTGCTGAAACTTTAATAAAAATGAAACATGTTAGATTGATAAATATTTCCTATTTGTTCGTTATCTTATCATTCTATCGGATTGCAAACCATATTTTATCTATATTTGATCCTAACTTATCTATCTATCTATCTATCTATCTATCTATCTATCTATCTATGTGTGTGTGTCTGTGCGTCTGTGTGTGTATACGTGTATATACGTGTGTGTGTGTGCGTATATACAGTGCCATGCAAAAATTTAAAACACATTAAAAAATGTTACTTTAGGTATTTCTAACACAGATTAATGAAACACTTACTGCTAATAATACATATGTTTAAACATGTTATACTAGATCATACCTATTCTATTGTAAATAGACTCTCCCACAGATAATAAGTAGTAGTAGTAGCAGTCGCCAGTGAGCTCAGTGGAGTTGTGTGAGTCAGTTGATATCGGACATTAAAGTATGAGCCCCACAACTAGATTGCTGCGTCATTAAATATTATATCAAGTTCCTAACGTTTTGTACGTCGAACCTAATTTAGGACCGACTTAGTGAAATACCAGCCTCCAGTATGAAAACTACTCTACAACAAAACCTTTAGTCAAACAATCAGATTTCAAAAAGTAATCAATAAAATTATCCCACAAAGAAAAACCAATATTTAATAACACAAAAATTTGCTATACATTTATTAAATCATCTATTAATATTTCGTAGCGTAACCGTTATTGCTAATTACAACATATAGGCCTTTAGAGTAGTTCCCTATAAATTTCCTCCATTCTTCATGACACAATTCCTTTAGTTCATGCAAGTTTTCCGGGTTTCTTCTATGAATTCACAGTTTCAGCTCTCTACATAAATTTTCAATCGGATTGAGATCTGGAGATTGACTTGACCATTTTAGAAAGTCTATTCTATTTGAACTTAACCATGATTATATAAGCTTTGCAGTATGTTTAGGATCTTTGTCTTGTTGAAAGACCCAACCTGGTTTCAAGCCCAGTGGGCGTGCACTCTGACATAAGTTTCTCTCCAAAATATCCCAATAATATGTTCCATTCATCCTCCCTTCTATTATTTCAATGTTCCCGATACCTTGGGCACCAAACCTACCCCAGATCATAATTGATCCGCCTCTAAATTTTACTGTTGGGATAGTATTTTTCTTCAAATATTCAGTACCCTTCTTTCTCCAGACCTTTGCCACAGCATTTCTGACAAAAATTTCCAATTTTCGTTTCATCTGATCCAAGTACATTTTCTAAAAAATACTGCAGGTTTGATACAATTCTCATTTGTAAAATCCAGTCTAGTAAGAACGTGTTTTCACTTAAGAAGAGGTTTTTTTTTTCCCTTGGAGCCACCGAAGAGATGTCATATCGACGAAGTGAAAGACTAATTGTAACCGTACTCACTTTTACTCCACTTACTTCTAGTCCTCCCTGAAGTTCTAAAAGCGTAAATCGGGGCTCGTTGCCAAACTTTTCGCTAATAATCTTGCTGTACGTTCCGTGACTGTTCTAGAACGACCAGAGCTTTTGGATGGACGATTGAAATGATACGTCTCCCTGTGACGAACTATCGCACCAACTGAATTCAATGGCACATTTAACTCGTTACCTTTCTATAACCAAGTCCAAGATATGAAGGTCAACAATACGTTAACGGAAGTCTTGATCAATTATTTTGCTTTTCCCCATTATGTCAAATTTTTAAAGGACGGTTGACAGGAAAAGAATAATGAAATACTTTTAATCATTCCTAAAAGTAATCATAAAATTAATTTGGAACGTTCTAAAAACAACCCCATCCTAATTTGAAACATTCTAGTAAAATTTGAAAACTTTTACAAAAACAACAACAAAAAAAAAACCAACAAAAAAACAAACTCCAAAACAAAACGCAGTTGTAAATACAAAAAAGTGTTGTGAACATTGGAGTTACTAAATATCGGTTTTTCTACGTGAGATACTTTTTTGAAGTTTTTAAAAAGATCTGATTGTTTGACTGAATACCTAAATATATGTTCTATGAGCACTAAAAGTTTAATTGATCTGTATAAGAAATACATAAAAACATTTTTTAAAGTGTTGCACAATTTTGTGTGGCACTGGATCTATCTATCTATCTATCTATCTATCTATCTATCTATCTATCTATCTATCTATCTCTCTCTCTATATATATATATCAGAAACTAATCAATAGTAGTTCAGTGTATTTGGACAGATTGATCAAAATGTCTCATCGTACTTAGCGTACACACACACACAAACATATATATATATATATATATATATATATATATATACGCAAACATACACACACAAACATATATATATATATATATATATATATATATATATGTGTGTGTGTGTGTGTGTGTGTGTGTGTGTGTGTATCACTGACACACACATACACAAAGTTTGTCCTCGACCTACGGCAGATTTCCGTTCGTACGATGCGACATGACGCTATTTTCCGTCAGAACGTACACGCGATAGGCGCTTACGTCATTCACCTTTACAAACGCAATACTAATGTAGTAATCTAGGACATATCAACAGATTTCTGTTACATATATTAACATAACTAGGGCTAAATAACCACACAGAGGACATAAATATAATACGTATAATGAAATCAAAATAATACATATAATGAACTGGAATTTTTTTGTTTGTATATCTATTGCTAATGATGTCATTGGCTCCCCGTATGACGAAGCATAAGATATTGTCTCTCTTCCAGTACTCGGAAGCACCAACAAATCTGGTCAAGAAAGAAAAAGAAACGTTTTTTTTATCAGTTCACCAACTTAAATTTTAACAAGGAAAGGCCCTTATCTCTTGCAGGTAAACTCAGTATGCATCCACATATGTACATATTTTAATCGACCGTCGAACTATTTGTGCCAAGCAGCCGGCCAATGTTTGTCCACTGCCAAACTTTTTCTTTCTTTAGCAGTTCGTTCAATGGTGCGCGAAGTTTATGCATTTGAGGTATGAATTCCTGGTAGTAATTCACTAATCCAAGAAAACTTTATAGTTCTGTTATGTTCTTAGGAACTGGCATTTTTTTATTGCTGTAGACCTTTCAGGGTCTGGACGTCTACCTTCTTGGTCTATTATATGGCCAAGATATTTAATTTTCTTCATGAAAAAATCACACTTATTTTCTTTCACTTTGAATCAGTAGCTTTGAATTCTCTTAAACACTTCTTGTACATGTTGCCAGTGTTGTTCAACGCTTTCGCTATTAATCAATATGTCATCCAGATATGCTATTGTGTATTCTAGTCCTGCCAGCATCGTATCCATTGTCTGCTGGAAAATAGCCGGCGCTACTTTAATTCCAAATGTTAGTCTTTGGTATCTGTACAATCCTTTGTGTGTGTTTATGAATAGTAGTTTTGAACTTTCTTCATCGACTGAAATTTGGAGGTAGGACTCACTTAGATCAATTAATTGAAAAATATTTTCCGGCATTTAATTTAGTGAATACTTCTTCAGGACTAGGTAGCGGATAGTGGTAGTCCTTTATTGCTGCATTCAAACCTGTAGAAAAATCAGCACAAACTCAAATTTCTCCTGATTTCTTTTTAACGTAGACCGTCGGTGCGGCCCATTTGTTGTACTCTACTTTTTTCAATATGCCCGTATCTTCGATTCTAGATAATTCTTGATCAATCTTTTCTATTGACGCAAACGGTACACTCCTTTTTTCTTGAAAATAGGTTGAACGTTGTCCTTTATTTTGATATTAGCTGCCATTTTCTTGCATCTTCCGAGACCTGCCGAAAATACTTCGGGTAAACTCGTTTTTAGTTTTCCGTTTAATTTGTCTGTCTTGGTTGATAAGCTTTTTACATTCTGGCAGTAGGTGCTAATAGATAGACCCCACAATTCGAATTTTTGCATCCAGTCTGTCCCGAATAGGTTTTCAGTATTTGTTAAGACGTACATTTTTAGTTTTTTCGTCATTCCGTTAAATGTTACATTTGTGATTATTTCACCCTCGAATTTTATCTTTCTCCCCGTAACTGATCTCGCAATTTTATCCGTTTTTAACATGACAGGTTCAGTTTTCTCCATGTTTGTAGATTTATGATAGTCTGAGCCAGAATCCAGCTGTAACCTAACTTTTCTGTTTTGCATTTCAACTTGTACATATTTTCTCATATTAGTTTCATCTGTTTGGTCGGTCCTCGTAATTCTTTTTCTGCTTTCTTTTCTATACCAACAGTGAGAACTTTTGTGACCAAATTTTTTTACATGATAGACAAGTTTTAGCACAATATGTACAGTCTTTAACCCAATGCCAAGACCCACAACTATAGCATGGGCTTGGTGGTAGTTTCTTTTTATGTTGATTATAATTAGAAAATTTTGTTTTACCTGTTCTTGCGGCGGGAAAATCAGTTCGGTTTGTTTGTGAGGAGGGAAAATTTGTTTGCTTTGTTTGTGAGGAGGGAAAATTTGTTTGTCTTCGTACTTTGCGTATGTATGCTATGCCAGCTTGTTTTATGTCTTTAGAGTCTTTTTTTACGCTGACGCGTCTCTGGCAGTCTTCGGCTAGTTTTTGAAGTGTCAGATCTTGTTCATTTTCCAATTTACTAAGTATTCTACGTCTCATTTCTGCGTCTTTGGTTGAAACCAGACCTTGGACGTAAATTAAGCATTTGAATTTATCAGCGCTGAGTTCCGATAATTTGAAGTCGTCACAATATTTAATAACAATTACGTAATCTTCGCTATCCTTTTTTGTAAGGTTCATGCATTTCTGTCTTTTATGAAATAGTGAAGTATTATGGCTGAAAAGTTCTGTTAGCAATTTTATAGATTCTTTGAACGTTAACTCTCTTGTTTTTCTGGGAAGGATATAATCAACGAATTTGGTATATTCGCCTGTGCCTAATTTTCTTAATAAAAGGCGTACTTTACGTGCGTCTGACCAATGTTTGCAGTCAAAATCATATAGATCTTCATACCTTAGGAAGTAATTTGCAAAAGGTTTATCTTCGGTGGGTGCGGACTTGAAATCTTCGATATTACTCCAAATAGCGTCTTGAGAGAGAACTGATTCGTTCTAGGGATTTTGCTCCTTATTTGCCATTGCACGTATCAATAATTCTTGCATTTCCAGATGTTTTTGTTCGTACCTTTGTTGTTGTTCAAACTAGATTTTGATAAGTTCCATAATGGTTGACTTAAAATCTTCCAAGATAACGTATTTTTTTGTGTAACCTGATATTCTGTAGCCTGTGCTCGCAAAAACAAATCTTTCCTTTGTTGTCTGTCAGTGAAATTTGATATCAAGAAAAGAAAAATTTTCTTTTTTTTTTTTTTTTAGAATTTAATCGTCGTCCACTGTTACGTACGACGGTTAGCAAAAAAAATATCTCCTCCGAATAAGGAGATTAATTTTCTTTGAGGGTTTTCCAGATCGCCACTTGTTATGTGACGTATAGCAAAAAATAAGTCCTCCGTGTAGAGTTCGTATTTCCTTTTTAGGGATTTCTTCGTCGTCACTTTTTATGTTGACGAGAGATGATTTTGTTGTTTGTTCTTCACGTGTGAGTTCGAATCTTCGTCGCCACTTGTTATGCGCGACGGATAGCAAAAAAAAAAAAAGAAAAGGTATGACCTCCGCGTAGAGAGTTGGTTTCCTCGTCACCACTGTTATGCTGTGGCGAACAATTTTTTTTTCCTTCCACCGAATGAATTCGAATCGCTCGTCGCCACTGTTATGGTCCGGTTCCTTGTACCACGGTGATAGCCCAAGGTAGAAAAGAACTCGAATACGTATATGGAATAACACAGATATATTACAAACAGGAATATATACAGAGAGGTAGAAAGTGCTAGTACGAACAATCAGGTTTAGTAGTAATTGTCTGAATGCGACTCTGTTTCAGACTGCTTCTGACTCGACTGACTGACTCGCTCGCTCTGACTGACTGACGAACTTCTGACGGACCTCACTCCAGATTTCAGACTGAACGATATTTAGTCCCTCACCACCACCACCACCACCACGAGGGCATCATGTAGCACAAGGCCGGTTTAACGTGGGATATCCGAGCCCGTAGGCTCAGCCAAAAATATGCCCTTTGAACTCGTATAAACGGGTTCAGGGTCGGTTTACCTCCCCGAAAGCGACTCCGCCCTTCGGCGTAGCCTCGTTCGGGTTCCTCCCCGCGCGAAGGCAGAGAGTTCAACTGATCAGCCTATCCGCCGGTCGCCCGACTTCGGACTGATCTCCTTGCTTCCTCTTGAGGCGCAGTATTTATTACGTATGGAATAGTCCGTTATGTTATTATGGGTAAGGTCCCACAACACTATCTAAGTTTGTTCACATCTATCTAAGTTTGTTCACATCTATCTATCTATCTATTCATCTATCTATCTATCTATCTATCTAAGTTTGTTCACATCTATCTATCTATGTGAGAGTAATACGCAACACAGTGAAATGCATCGTGTTAATGAAAAATGTCATTATGTGTATGTGTAAGAACGAGATTATATTTCGCTAACAAAGAAAAGAGTGATGGATTGCGATGTGATATACATCCTCATATACGACAGTGACAATAATTTACCTAAGGATGAGTAAAGAATTAAAAGCATCTGAAATGTAGTTCTACAGAAGGATACTGAGAATTCCACAGGTGGAGTGAGTAAACAACTAGCAAGTCTTAAAGAAAATAGCAACAGGACACTTATACTCAAAATCAGGAAAAGACAACTGAAATTCCTTGGACACATACTGAGACATGAAAGCTTGGAAAACTTAACCCTCACGGGGCATATTGAATGCAAAAGAAATAAGGGGAGACAGCGAGATACTTACCTTCAAGCTTGTGTGAATGGATGAAAGGACGTGAGGCGAAGGCCTTACCAATGGGAGAAAAAACTGCTAAGCGCCATACGAAATAGAAAGTTGTGGGTAGTCGTGATCGCCTATATCATGAAAGGACGCTGTGCGTAGAAAAAGATCTATATATCTATATGCATGGTGATTTTATAAGTGTAACTTAGATGTGGAACAAGGCCGAAATTACGGAGCATTTAGTGATGATCGAACTAACTACTCAGTCGTAATTAATTGCGTGAGACAAACATGCTAACCATTACACCACGTCGATGTAGGATTTTCTAAGCGTAGCTTAGATTTGGGACAATGCCGAAAGCATGGAGCACACAGTGAGGATCGAACTACACACACACACACACACACACACACACACACATATATATATATATATATATATATATAGTTATTTTCCAAGCGTAGCACAAGGCCGAAAGTAAGATTGAACTCAGTAGTCAGTTGTAATTGATCTAGCGAGATAAACTTGCTAATCATTACACCACGTCGAAGTGCCTAAATGATTTTCTAAGCGTAGTTTAGATGCGGCACAAGGCCAGAAGTATGGAGCACCTAGTGAGGATCGAACTCAGTACTCATTTGTAATTGATCTAGCGAGATAAACTTGCTAACCATTACACCACGTTGAGGTGCCCAAATGATTTTCGAAGCGAAGCTTAGATGTGGCACAAGGCCGCAAGTATGGAGGAACCAGTAAGAATCGAACTCAATATTCAGTTGTAATTGCTTCACATACCAATATGTGTTTATGTGGTGTATGTGGTGTACGTGTGTTCGCAATCTTGCTTTTCATGTACCACAGATGCAAATTGCGCCTTAGTAAAGGAGAGGGGAACTGTTAAGAGTCACACTTAATAGAAAATTATGGAGGTCTATGATTGCCTATATCATGAAAGGATGCGGTACATAGAAGTAGAAGTTTCCAAGTCGAGAGGGTATTGATATCTTAAAAAAATCTGTAATCAAAGTCTTCCAATTCACCTGAGCTTGTAGAATATCTGGCACAGGTAGAAAGCACGAAACTATCTCAACCACTAAGCAGGCTCTTAGTAGCGTTTATGTTGTTAATTTTGCTTGAAAAAAAAAAAAAAACAAAAAAACGAAAAAAACAAAAACGCAATCCTTACGCAAAGCAGGTGTAACTTGTTCAGTGCGTTCACCAGAACTTAAGAATGCGTTCTGTCGGTATCATCATACTTATTATAAAACCCAAGTTGTGTTTGTTTGTTTGTTTGTGTGTGTGTGTGTCTGTTCGTTTATATATTGGTTCGGATTTCCTACATTTTTCAACTGATTTCAACAAAACTTCACAGGACTACGTAAAATTACCTTGCGGTGGTTCTGACAGCACCAAAAATTAGAAAAAACACAATTGTTTTAGCACGAAATCAATTTGATTACACGATAAAGAGGCATCACTGTCACCAGAAAGAAAGGGAGACAACTCATACCGAGTTATACTATTATAAAACCCAGGTTGTTTGTGTGTGTGTGTTCGTTTATATATGGGATCGGATTTACGACATTTTTCAACTGATTTCAACAAAACTTCACTTTTTTTTGGCAGGTAGTGTTTCTTATTGTCTTGCACACTTTCTTCTTCATTTTTACATTCAGAATGCTTTAAAAATTCCATTTACAAGACAATTGTTTATAATAAAATTCTATTCAATCGGTAGACTCACAACGATTGAAAACAATGTTTGGGTTTGACCAATTCGTAAAAAAAAAAAACCCAATGCATGTCCGTCAACCTTAAACAATAATCTTTGTCAATTTTATTTTTCAGTCTTTATGATGGTCGATACTTGATCTATCTCTTACTGTTACATCCCCGGGCAACACCGGGCTCTACTGCTAGTTGTTTATAAATCTCAAATAAATCTGCAAAGCGATTTAATATATTTTGCTAGTAACGTTTTTGATATAACTTGTGAAGCAAATCTGTTTATTTGAAACATGCTGGCTGTTCGTAAAATATGGACACATTGGCAAAATTGCATATTTTCAAGAAATGAAATTTTCAACAACATTTTATTGAATTGGAATATTAACAAATAGAATCTTCAAAATGATTTCCGTCATTTGTGATGTAAAGGTTGATGCGTTTTGTGAACTCGATGCAATAACTCCACATTGCCGTCAATTTTAGCAAATTCACTCTTTATGCGTTCAATCTGTTGCATTTGTGATTTTCATTGAGTACACATCCTTTAGCAAACCCCAGAAAAAGAAATCAATTCTTTCTTCTTTTGACAAAACCAGGTTTAATCTGCGGAGGTAATAATATATATAGTTAATAGAATTTCCTATATGTCCAGAGTTTAGGGAGAGCCTGTATAACAGTTTTATATTCTAGTGTTGTATATAAAAATGCTTTTAAACTTAACTCATCTTTGAAATTAATTTCTTTGAATTATTCTAGTACTTCCTTCCATTGTGTTAAGGTTAGTATATAATGGATATACTAATGTCTACTGTGGGCCTTGGAGAGTCGAGAAAAACATAATATATATTTTCTCTTTCCAAGCAACCTTATTAGCATAATTATTACGTATGCTTGTTTGTAGTGAAGTAAATGTGCTTTCCTGTGTTTCCAGATTGTAGGGACATCCAGCATACAAAAAAAAAACATATTTATTCTTGTTTATATCATATCATATATTATACTATGTGTGGTGATCCTTCTTAACATGGACGATCATGGTTCCCGTACGATCACCGAAGTTAAGTAACGCCGTGCCTGGTCAGCATTTAGATGGGTCACCGCTTGGGTATACCAGGTGCTGTATGCTTGGATCTGCTGGTTATGTAATGGATAACGATTCTACATTGTTAAAGGGAGTGCCGAGTTCCAATTTCATTTAGGTTTATTATGTTCACTTACACACTTATAGCCTTGGGAAAGGTATGAATCCACCTCTTATCTCCCCAGCTATGGGTTAATTAGTAAGACTTGTATCACTAAATTATTGTTATCTAAAAAAAATAAAAAAATAAAATCTAAAACTATTTTCTGGCTGAAAAGTTTTGATAAGCCGTAGAAGACGACTTAATGAATTTTAATGAACTTCCTAACAGTAAAAAATCTAAACGTAAAGTTAAAAAAAAAAAAAATAAATGCTTGATTTTTTGCGCTGTTCGATATGGTATTCAATGATTAAGAACTGGCGGTAAGTGCTGAATATACGAGAGGCAGGGCAGCTGAGAAACTGTAGTGGTGCTGTAAGGATTGTTGGCTAGGGTCACCGTGAATATAATCAAGAAGGAAAGCTGCGTTCTTGTAAAACAACACTCCACATGAATCATGTACAACACACACGAGAGAAAAATAATCAAGCTCAGTGAATATTAATAAAATATTGTATTAACAATGATATACAAAAATCAACAATAGTATAAAGAAAGTTGCTTCCCTTTTTCCGTAATAAAAAGGGTAAGTTTAGCTAATTAATGTTGAGTACAATGTTGAATGTTATTTAACTACAAGTTCAATTGAAGTCTTAGCTAAATAAAGAATAATTCCACAGTGTGTTACCAGTGTAGAAAGATGTAATGTTCATGAGTGATATCAATAGGAATTAGTATGATTACTCGAATGAGTAATAATTAAGAATTAAAATGTCACAATAATATGCGCCGTGCCGTATTCCACAAGAATTGAACTGCTCCTGACTGTTGGCTAACAGCGAGAGGGTTTATATAGTTACTCATAGGATCCAGTGAGCTTGGCGCCAAAAATATAGAAAGATACTAAAATACGCGATTGGTCAGGAAATGGGCCAATCTGTGATTTTAGAGAAAAATTCAAATTACGAGCGAAGGCAAAATTGTCATATAAGTATCATATATTTATGAACCAATGCCATTAAAGAAAGCGGAGGTGTGGCACATGTAAGTGATCACCACAAAATGATGAGGTTTTTAAGGACAGAAGGAACTTCGAAGAAACGGCTACAAGCTATCGAATTATGGAAGTTGTTCCATGATAAGGAAAGAAGGGTTGGAGAATTTAACACTTACAGATTATATTAAAAAGCAAATGAAGCGAAGGAAAAGAAAAATAAATAGATTAAACAGGTCTGCGCAGACGGATGGCGGAACAAGAATCATAAAGGAGAAATATTACTGAGATCAGCAAAAAGACAGGAGTGTCACGATTAGTCAGGTCTTGAAGGGACACACACACAAACACACACTCAAAATAAGGATTCACGCATACAGAGAGAGAAAGATAAGGAGAGAGAGAGAAAGAGAGATAGAGAGAGAGAACGTTCTTCTGAAATGTCAATTCACAAATAATCGGTCGTGACCAAGCATCTCGACTTCAGTCACTTTCTGACCGGCTTAGCGTGACTTCCCTCTGTCTTTTCTACAAGTATTTTCATGACAACTGTTCTGATGACCTTTTTTCCTTAGTGCGCCGGAGAAGTGGATTTAAGCATACTACTTATTAGATAGGCAATTAGTTCTCACCACTTTACTGTTGAACTACATAGATGAAAACCGCCACTTCTATTTTAATAGTTTATTTTCCCGCACTTCTCCCCTGTGGAACTCGCTTCCGACTCCTTTCTCCCCTGACACCTACAATCTTCAAAATTTAAAGGCAACGTCAATCGACATCATTGCCATCTATGGGTTAATAAGTAAGACTTGTTTCAGTAAATAGTTATCTTCAAAAAATTCTTACAATCCCAAATTTTTTTCTAGCTTTATATAACCGGCAAAAGGTTGATAAGCCGTAAAAAACAAATGAATCAGTCAACTCATATAACATTCGAAAAAAGAATAATTGATAAATATTCTAATTTAAAATTATTTTGGCAAATATAAAAAAATGGAAGTAGTTTTTTTTTAATATTTTCTTTTGTTTAAAGGAAAATTAATAGAAAAATCTGGTAATTTTAAAAATTGTATACATTTTTTAATGCATTCTAACAGTTTCTTTTTCCGCACCTTTAATCTCGTGTTTTTTTTACTTCTCCGATAACTGCAATCTTCAAAAATTTAAATGCAACGTCAATGACCATCTTCCTTCTTTTTTAATTTTGTACTCCCCTGAATCCTCGCCATTTTTAGTCTTCACTTTCTCTTTCACTTTTACTCCCCGTAACTCCATGCGTTGACGTATGACACGAATAAAAAAAAGAAAAGAAAAGAAAAAAAAAAAAAAAAGAGACTGGAGGATTTTATTTTTAAAAAGTTTTCTTGATAAAAAAATGGAAGTAGTTTTTTTTTAAATATTTTCTTTTGTTTAAAGGAAAATTAATAGACAAATCTGGTAATTTTAAAAATTGAATAAAAATTAAAAAAATGTATAAAAATTATCTCTGCTATTTGCTTGTTGTAACAGTTTCTTTTCTCGCACTTTTTACCTGTGGAACTCCTCCCGATTGTTTACTTCCCTGATAACTGTAAACTTCAAAAATTTAAATGCAACGTCAATCATCATCTTTTGTCTTCTTGAAAACTGTTCTTTTTTTGCCCTTTCCTTAATCCTCCTTACTAAAGTCTTCTGATTCTCTTACACTTTCATTTTCACTCCCTGTAATCCCCTAATTTCTAGTGGCCTTATCGCCTTGAATGGAATGACACGATTAAAAAAGAAGAAAAAAAAAGAAAGAACGTTGAAGAAAAAATATGTTTGAACTTACACAAATATTGACGTCACTATACTGGTTGTAGTAAAGCACTACAGAATAAGAGACGCAGTTTATAGTGATATATGGGGAGGCTAACGGTCGACGCTAGACTTGAAAAGGTTAAGATTGTAGTGATCAGGGAAGCATTCTCTTGGGAGTCGGTTCTACAAAGCAGTGGTTCGTAGGTTGTAGCTTCTCGAGTAGCAATTACATCTCAACAATGGAATACGAATGGAACGAGGGTGGTTCGCTACAATATACGTGAGATGACTGGTCTTAGGCGTAAATGTTAGAACTAGTGAAATTAAGAAATTTGCTTCGTCTAAACACTTTCAATAGAAATAGCGATAGAGACTAGCGGCGTTTCATCTGTCAGAATGGGGTTTTAGGGTGGAAAATAATTTGTCACCCACAGGGATGTGGAATCGCTTTTGGATTCTATCGAGATTGGAAAGTGAAAACTGGGCAATAAAGGTAGAGGGTAGCACGATGAGTCAAGTACTTACTGGAGCGGTACAGGGAACTTCCCATTTTCCCAGCATCTTTAGCTAGAATGTATGTACAAGCTCCACTTACGATGATATATGGAGATGCTAACGGTCGACGCTAGACTTGAAAAGGTTAAGATTGTAGCGATCAGGGAAGCATCCTCTTAGGAGTCGGTTCCACAAAGCAGCGGTTCGTAGGTTGTAGCTGCTCGAGTAGTAATTACATCTCATCAATGGAATACGTTATTCCATTTCCGGTTTGTTGCTGTAAATGTAGAGGGTAGTACAGGGAACCGCCCATTTTCTCAACATCTTTAGCTGGAATGTATGTACGAGCTCCACCTGAAGTTTGGGTTGAGTTTAAGTCCCAAGAGGCGCTCAGTGACGGGAGCCTCCCTGTGGGAATATTCCTTTATCGTGGTCCGTGAAAGTTCTGGGTCCGTTCGTTGATGATGGAACGTCACTAGTTTGTTTTTCGGTGATTTGAATGCGACTAGCCAGTTTTCCCCTCACTTTTAATGAAGAAGAAAAAATCACCTTACTGCTCGGCTGCAGATGAAGGCTTTCCCAATTTGGGAAAGACGAAGGAAAGAGAAAAAAGAACCGGGTATTGAACTCACACTCTATGGGTCTTGTCACTAACCAACGCCTTTATCCACTGTGCCATGTGTCTTCTTCAAGGACACATGGCACAGTGGATAAATGCATTGGTTAGATCCAGTGACAGGAACCAAAGAGTGTGAGTTCAATACCTGGTTAAGGCAGTGGAGAACTTGGAGAGGGGAATTAACAGGAAATAACTGATAACTGATATCCATTAGGCATGGCACGTGGAACTAGAACAGTCTACCCCCAGGAAGCAAAATAAAGAGTGCAGTTCAACATTCCAACCAACTGAAGAAGGCCGGAGCATACAACCGAAACGTTGTAATAAATATAGCGATAATGATGAGGACAATAGTCCGAATAATGTAAATAGTGTACATAATACCTCATCTCAGAAATATGGACAGTTTGAGTTGATGCTGAGAAGAACTGTCATTTTTCTTCTATGCACCTTGTAAGACGTCGTTATCATAGCTTAATCCTTTTAGCTATAAGGAATCTTTGTCCCCTTTACTAGACATCGCAGTGTTTGTTTCGCCATCCTCACGAGTTCTTGAGATAAGTTACTTGATATTTCCCCGCTGACCCTCTTATTAATACTTAATTACATTTCCATCGATTTTTGAGGAGGGTCTCCCGAAAAAAAGAACAAAAAAAAAAAAAATAGAAACAAAGACATAAGGTTATCGATATTCATCTGTGTATGTGTGTGTGTGTGGGGGGGGTGTATAATAGTATCATAAAGAAAAGTGAAGATAATTATGAAGTAAACAAACAAAGAGACGGACAGATAATTTCTGGTGGCCGGGACATCGGATATGATAAGGAAATTTGATTTATATTCTTCACTTATCCTCAAAGGGAGCAGAGCCTCTCGGCGAAACGCGTCGTTTATAGCTTTGACACTTTTCCTCATTTATCTTCATATTTATCTGGACAAACACACACACGTGTGTATGCATGCGTATGTGTGCGTGTGTCCGCGCACGCGCGTACGTGTGTGTGTGAAAGATTGACTACATCGATAAAAGTATTATTATTATTACATTGGAGAAGTCTCTCCAATAAAGACAAATCATGTCATTTAGAAATTTTCCCCATTTGTAATTCAATTAACTATATATATATATATATATATATATATATATATATATATATATATATATATATATATATATATATATATATATATATATGTATATGTTTGTGTGTGTGTATGTATCTATAGTGATTCACTAAGCGTAGCTCAAATGTGGCACGAGTTCAACAGATTTATAGTCATTTATGACCAAGTACGAAGTACCCGGCGAGGATCGAATTCACCACAATGTTGTAAATGATGTAATAAGAAAAGATTTTAACCAGAACACCACGTCAAGTGCCCAAGATGATTTACTAAGTATAATTTAGATATGGCACAAAGCCAGAGATATGGCGCGCTCAGTGAGGATCGAACTCACTAATCAGTTGTAATGGATGTAGCGAAACTATCTGGCAAATATTAGACCATGTCAAAGTGCGACCTCTCTGTATATATACATACGTACGTACACACGCACAGAGACAGCGACACAGACATCCCCCATATATATATATATATATATATATATATATATATATATATATATATATATATATATATATATATATAGAGAGAGAGAGAGAGAGAGAGAGAGAGAGAGAGAGAGAGAGAGAGAGAGAGCGCGCGCGCGCAAGCAATAAAATGGACAAAGGACTTTCTGTCACATTTATCTGCGCTTAGTAAATCAGAATGAAATGGATAAAAATACTACGATCTCTTGCAGGTCAGATAAATGGTACTTAAAAACAAAATGGCACCCCTACGTGAGAAGTGAGACTCTTCTGACATCATAGTCAGCCATGTTGAAAAATATAGAAATAAATGAACACTCGTGTTTTATGTTAGCTTCTTCTATAATTAGTTTATGACAAAATCCAGAGACTTTCGACACCGGCCTTTGCTGTGGTGGTGTTCGTTTTCGATAAGGTATTTTGTCAAAAAGACAAAGATGAAGAAAACACATCGCTTTGGTTTCTACAAAGTTGGATAAACAAAACCAGAGGAAGTAAGAATGCAAGGTACGGTGAATTCATTTTATAATTCTGATGTGTATATAAAAAAAAAATGTCGAAATAATTTCCCTTAATACTAATTGTTTATTTAAATTTGCAGTCTAACACCCGTGGTCAGTTCGCATTAAAAATTTCCAGAGTACCTCCATGAGATCACTAAAAATAAAAAAAGACCATTGCATGATGAGAAAGACGCCAAACTTGACGAAAACAAAATTTTATCGTCTAACTGTTAATGTTATTATTAAGAGGAAAGACCAAAGTTTTTTTTTTTTTTTTTTTTTTTATTTAAAAAAAAATTGTTTCTCTTTGTATCACCGGAACTAGTAAAATAACATATACTTACACACGTGCTACATCTAGCACGTTTTTTTTTGTATGACACATTGGAAAATCTTGCAAAAATAAAAATAATTGTGAGATGTTAATGAAATTTTCAGAAAATATTCACAGAGGATCGAAATTACTATAAATGTTTTCTTTTACTAAAGTCATGGCAGGAAATACTCTTTTTTTTTATATTTATTACCGCTCCCCATAACTAATTTCCTGAAAACTCTAGAAATTCAGTCGCGGTCAGTTTAGTGATTATATTAGTCAAAAGCACAAGACTTTGAGGAAAGCAAATCATTTTTAATTGGACTCCCTCTTACCTGAGAATTAGCCCTGAATTGTAACATACAAAACTCAAAACAAATATATTATTTAATTTCAAATGCTTTTATTTGCTTTTAGCTGTTTTTATGAATATGGACAATATTTTCTGAAAGCAAAACATTTTTTCGATGAAAAATGAATTTTTAATACAATTATTATTTCTTTATTTTAGATTTATACATTTAAGTTGTTAAAATATTATAAAATTAGTTGAAAGTCGCATTCTCTTTCGTAAATGTCATGAGATAGATCATTTTTTTAGTACTTTGTAAATTGTATCGCTTCGTATAATCAGAAGACTCGCAGTAATTATGAAATGTAATTTTGTGTTCATAAAAATCGTTAAAATGGCTGTAATTAAAAAGTACGGAAGGTCACAAGCAATAAAACGTCAGGTGGCTTGAGTGTAAGCGTTCTCCGCTGAACGTCCATTTCATTATTGCAAAATCTTCGTGCGAAACTTATGTTGAGCATTTTGAATTAGCGTTTCTCGTAATTAAAAGAAATTGCACACCATCTTAAGCCATTTTCAGCAGCAACATTACATTTTTAAAAGTACCATATATTTCTTTTACATATTTCATTGCAATTTCAATTTTGTGAAATTGCTTTACAGTTTTCAGTGAGTAGTCTTATTTGAATTTTATGAAATTTAATCTCACTCTCAAGTCTTATTTTAATTCCTTTATAATATTTTTTCCATAAAGCATCGTAAACGCAAGGGTTAAAGCTAAGGACAAAAAACAAGTAGTTTTCCTTAAAAATAAAGAGGTAAATAATTTGTTCACTTAAATCTAAATAATTTCACTTCTCTCCTTCCGTAGAATAAATTATCCTCATGTAAGCTATCAATACGTCATGAAAATTTTAAAAGTTATGCTTGTTTCAAAATATTTTAAATAAACGTACTTTCTGATTTCTTTAAAATAATATTTAAATTATAATTGATTTTTGAAAAGAATTTCAAACTAATTTTTATTTTTTTTATAAAATGGAAAAAAATGGTTGACATGATTATTTGTCAATTTTTCTAAAAAAAAAAAAAAAAAAAAAAAAAAAATTTGGACGTGCTAGTCACGATTAAAAAAATGTAAAAAAAAATACTCCCAAAATACTTTGATCTTTCCTCTTAATAATAACAAACATTTAGACGATAAAGTTTTGTTTTCGTCATGCTATGTTCTTTTTTAGCGAACTTATGGTGGTACCTAACTTAAATTTATGTGTAATTGAACACGCTCCATTTGATAAAATTTATAAAATCTACCGTTTTGGAGTTATCGCCAGTGAAAGTTCGGATTCATTCGCGTCGTTGGCGGCAGCCATTGCTGTCGTTGTTTGCGTACATTCGCTGCGGAAAGCTAAACGTGAAAGATTACGGAAAGCTAAGTGCGGAACTAATCTTGTCAATTACTGCGCACGGGAACTATTTACGTAGACACGCCCAGTTTGCGCAATGATAACTACACTGATAGCTATTCTGCAGCGAATGTATACAAACAACTCCAGTAATGGCTGCCCGCGACGTGAATGAATCCGAAATTTTACTGTCGATAACTCCAAAACGGCAGGTCTGATCAAATTTATCAAGCCAGATTCTAATAGAGCATGTACAATTATGGATGACTGTAAGTTTTCTGGAAATTTATGATGCGAACTGAGCGCGGGTGTTACACTGCAAATTAACCATTTTAATATTAATATTTGAAGTTTTTCTTATAATTTTCTGCCAATGCATTCTGGATGATTCTCGCACTACTAACAGTCTGTTTTTTCCTGATTTCCAAGAAAATACACGCGTATTGAAACCTATAACTTCTTGTTTAAAATTGACCAAATTAAAATTTAAAATTGACTGTGATTAATATTTTTCTTATCGCCAAAGATCTTTAGTCAGTATAGAAGTGACTATAATTAAGCGAGGATGCAGTGTTTGATAGGAATAAAGTCAGTTGACAGTGATAAAACTGGCCGAAAGGTCACATTTACCGGGATCGAATGACGTTGGCACTATATTTAAAAAATTGTCTTTTTTCTATTTGGATACTTCTATACGGACAGAATTAAATATAATTAAGTTTTCAATTCATAAAATCGATAAAATTCTAGAAGTATATGGCTAGTTACACATTCAATTATCTATAGCTCCATCTCTCTATTATTAATTATATACTAACAATGTCACCAGTCTTTGATGGGGAAGGGGCTAATTCTTATTTTGCTTCACCGTGCTACGTAGTCATTATTTTTGTTTTTAAAGATTTACCTCCGTGATAAAAAGTTATTAATGAGTTTGTAATTGAAGAATTTCGATAGTCTAAAAATTTTGTTTGTAGAATGATTTTTCTTTCTCATTGATTTTACATACGTGATGTCTCGCTAAGGGTTGCTGATTCATTTTAAAAGAATGTTTGCTTTTGTGTTCAAATAAATTCAAATATAAAGTCAAATATTTAGCAAAACTTATAACTCATTTAATTTTCAGACACAAAATTTAAATATTTCAGATATGAAAAAATAGATTTGTTAGAATTTTGAAGAAATTTTAAAAGGATTTTTAAACTGAAGAAATGCAAATTATTTCCTTGAAGTAAGACTCATTCAAATAGTTCATGTCGACGAAATATTGTTAGACTCACTCCCATCTAAAAATTTAATTCGAGTGCATTCATATGACAGTATTAATTTAAAACCAAGTATAGTACTATATCTAAAATGCGTATTGCAATTATATATGTTGGAAAATGCGTCTATATTATCCCAAACATTATTAAACTTGAACTTAAAATCTCTATAAATTGCCTCATACTGGTGTGACCGTTTCATATCAACTTTTGAACCATCAATTCTCTTAAGGCGTTTCTTGATTCTTGCCCAATGTGCTTCTACATGATTAGTACAGACCCCCTCACTGGGTCCAAAAAAGTCTAATTATGGTTGATAACTAAATGGTGAAACCTAAGCGCAGCTAACCCATTATAAGCGGTTCATCCAACACTATGAATGACAGCAGTAGGTGCAACATATCGCTGAACATTTGGAGGTTAAGTTTTCGAACTTCTGTCAGCAACATGCATCAGGTATCCTTTTTCTTTTTAAATCAATATCGTAGAGACCAAAAATCCATTCTTGACGTACTATTTCAAATTTTTTCTTTCTTTTAAACTTCAGATATTCATCATTCTCTACAATAAAATCAGTTTAACAATTTCTCTTAAAGGAAGACGAGACTGGGTACGTCTAACATTCTGCCCATGTGTTTTATATCTTAACCATTTACGTATACTAATACTTGCTTTTACAAATACTTCTATTGTTGTAGGAATGCTAGTTGTGTTCATGAAGAAATCAGGTGTCTCCTGGTACATTTTTCCCGTAACAATTATATGCGGACTCAAATATGAGTTCGAGTAATAAATAACACAAAACAGTCTCTAAAACAAATGAAAATGTATGTATTAACAAGAGCATACAATGACAATAAAAGAAAACATTTAAAGACTAATTATATAGAAAACTTTTATACAAGAGAATGTATTTGTGTGTATGCAGTTTGTGTAGAAGTCAGAGAAAAATGTAAGGCATTTAAAGTGAAGTGAACGTGATCCATTGGGGGACATTTTTTCCACGAGCGACTATATTTTAGTGTCTAAGAGAGAAAGAAAGGAAAAAGGATGACTCGGAATATCATTTCCTATAGATAAGCTGGAGAAGCGTCTCCTAGCGATAGTTTTTTTTTTTTTTTTTTTTTTTTTTTTATAGTAAAGTCAAGTAGAGGTAACCCACGTATAAGCACGAACTCAAGAAGGTCGTTTCTCAAAGTTCGCCTCTACATCGTGAATGGTGACTTGGGTCTACCCAAGGTTAAATTGCAGAGGCTACGAACTATTTTGACTCGTGTAAGCGTGGGTCCCCGCTGTTCGTTAATTTTGTGTAATATTACGCATCCAGTCACTGACAAGGCTCTACGCTATCTTCGGTGATCGTACAGGAACACGTTTTAACGTGATATGGCCGTAAGCCTTCAAAATATGTGGTCGCCTCGAGGTGTAATAAAGGTTAGAGACAATTGACTAACATTAATATATATTGAATTCAACATTCTGTTCGAATACAAAACTTGCGAACACAGTTAAATTTCGAAAATGTCTCCGTGATTTTAGGCATTGTGTAAATAATTATATTATGACAGAATTTACAAGCCAAAAATGGCAAAATTATCTATCATACCGCGTCTTTGTTCTGAAAGAAAATATGAATCTAGTCGTTCTTCTTGATCGTAGATTTTCTTTAAACATCCACCCATTTTATATTCTAAGCACACATAATACGAAAATTTCACTTTAATTTTACTGAAATTTAATGTTGCGCAGCGATGAAATGTATTGAAATTTAATGATGCGCAGCGATGAAATGTATTGAAATTTAATGATGCGCAGCGATGAAATGTATTGAAATTTAATGTTGCGCAGCGATGAAATGTATTGAAATTTAATGATGCGCAGCGATGAAATGTATTGAAATTTAATGATGCGCAGCGATGAAATGTATTGAAATTTAATGATGCGCAGCGATGAAATGTATTGAAATTTAATGATGCGCAGCGATGAAATGTATTGAAATTTAATGATGCGCAGCGATGAAATGTATTGAAATTTAATGATGCGCAGCGATGAAATGTATTGAAATTTAATGATGCGCAGCGATGAAATGTATTGAAATTTAATGATGCGCAGCGATGAAATGTATTGAAATTTAATGATGCGCAGCGATGAAATGTATTGAAATTTAATGATGCGCAGCGATGAAATGTATTGAAATTTAATGATGCGCAGCGATGAAATGTATTGAAATTTAATGATGCGCAGCGATGAAATGTATTGAAATTTAATGATGCGCAGCGATGAAATGTATTGAAATGCAGTTTATTTGGCTATTTTGTAGTGTTGTTTGTTACATTTTATGTATTATTGAATATTTTATCGTTGGTGATTATTACGTTTGTCTCTGTGTGTGTCCTTGGTTTGTTAATTTGTTTATTATTTGCTTAACATATTTATTTATTTATTAGTTTGGATTAATTTGTTTTACTTATTTTTTGCAGTAATTATAATTATTTACATATGCCTTTCTTTCTCTGTCTCTGTCTCCCTTCCTGTCTCACATATACATATATATATACCTACCTCTGTCTCCAGGTCCACTCTGACCCAGGGTGGTAGCACCTGTTAGGGTCCCAGCATTACCAGCCATAGTTTTTAAAGGGAAAAATTATCAGCAATACTTAAAGTACTTGTTATGAGATAAAACAATATAGATGAAAGTACAGGTTATCTTTTTTGCTAAAATGTGAAATTACAGCCTGGAATTTTTCATTTATCCTCTTCAAAAATATGAGTAATTGTAAAATGGTTCAAAGATATATGTATACATACACATTTTTTTTACCAAACTATCGCTATGAATCTATTTCAAAAATTTTCTTGGCATTAACTGACCCACTGAGGTTGATATGTCAAAGCAAAACAACAGACCAACTATCTATCTATATCTCCATTTATTTTTGCTGGTGTATGCTAGTGTATAGGTGAAGAGATGAATGAGATAACGTTTACAAAGATGTCCGCATTACGAAATGACGGTCAGTAGTAACTGAAAATATTGCTAACACACGGGAGAAAATTGATAGAGAAATCTGCAGGAATTTTAAGAAAGCTCGAATAACTGAGAGGAAAGATGTTGGGGGTCATGTAAGAGATGAAGTTAGTTAGCAGGTGGGGTTAAAAGGGCATGGCTGCCTGTATAAGTGTAGAAACGATAAAAGGAAAATCAAAAGAAATACAACTCGAAATCAATCGAAAGAAATGAAAGAAAGAAGAAAACCCCGAGTTCTAGTCAAGGAGAAGAGATTCGAAGCTCTGTCGTAGCATGATTAAGTATTTGGATTGGTTGAATCGGAAGAGCCGGAACACGTAATCATCTGTCGGGTCGCGAAAATCTGGCCTGTAAAGTAGGGTCACGGTAGCCAGGAAAATCTGAAGTGGCAACAAGATAATTTTGGCGCTTGCGCGCCGTGCAATTCAATCTAGCCAATCATCCCCAAACGATATGGTCATCACCAACTATTGCCGCCCAGTTAAAAGAAAACAACGCACTTCAACTTTGATTGACGCCACACTTGGTAGAGATCCATGCTTTAGAAATATAACCAATAAAGATCTAGACACTAGAATATCGGATACTTTAAGATTTGCCGGGGAGAGCATAAGATCACGAGTTTGATAAATCCAGTTAGGGTCGATTTCCTTGTGAAATTAGTTTTGCTAAAGATACCGGAGAAAATGGTTGGCTCATTCTATTGCTCCAGGATGTACCTGACATCTTCGGCTATGTTTTATCTTTAGAAGGGTCGGATTAGACCAAAAATGGAATATTTCCATCATATCCGAGGCGGAACTTTTCTGTTCTTACAACCCAGCCATAGTAGTTCCAAATAGTTTACGAGGTCTTGAGGCGGGATTTATTCTCAAGTTTGCAGCTTCTTTAACCAAGTCGCAAGCCTATCTCTATTGCTTTTTCTTTTTTTTCTTTTTTTCATGGCAAATGTGCAGATGTTCTGGCAGTTCAAACCTTTACATCTATGACGCCATGCTTCGTTTACCAAGTTGAAACGCTCATTTCTTATGTGTTTCAAAGGTCAGGTCAGTTTTAATCGGATAGACCACAACTCCCAAGAACTCCCAAATTGTAGAACATTCCCTGAACACAAGAATATTAACCTATTCAAGTCAGTTCAAACGTTATCTATACTTATCGTCATAATCTTCAATTCTTAGCACCTCCTCTTATATCGAAGTCCTATTATTTTAACAGAAACCTTCTACCTTGAGTGTCTTTCCAGCCTTGGATTGGATGAATTGTTATATTAACACTAACCATGGGTATATAGTACCCAGCGCAAATTTTCCTATTTTTAATTACAATTTTCAGTACCTGATTTTCTTAATGTTTTTCAGTTCCTATTAATGTTAACTCAAAGTACAAAGCATGTAAAATATTTCAAATAAAGATTTAAATGTAATATATTTTTTTGGTATTTTCAAAATCGGATATAATATACCCTTGGTTAGTAGTGGTATCACTTTAGTTGATGGTTAGTATTCTATGCTTATAAAAACATTATTCTACTCACTTATTCTCTTGATTTGTCTTTTCCTTTATCTTTATTTTATTTTTTTATTTAAACACAAACTATTCTTCGCTTTAAGCTATGCGTAACTGAAAGTGTTGGCGATCAGTTCATGCGGCCTAGGTTCGAATATCCCTGTGGTCAATGATGTGATATCTACACGCGGTGACGATATCAGCATGCGGTACTATTGGGAAGTGTATTACAATTATCCCATAAGTTAATAAAAACTTGAGTGAAATTAGGTAAACGAAAATGTTTCGATGTTGTCGAAGGTTGAACCAGTGCGTAATCGCATGTTCATAACTAATGGGGAGATAGTTCTCTTTAGCCTTGGTTGGTACTCTGTAGATGAGTCGTTAAAAACGCCTATTACCCATAAGTCTGGACACTTGGAGATATATATATATATATATATATATATATACGACGTGGTGTAATGGTTAGAAAGCTTGCCTTGCTAGATCTATTACGACTGAGTATTGAGTTCGATTCTTACTGGGTGCCCCATACTTTCGGCCTTCTGCCAAATTTAAGCCGGGCTTAGAAAATCCATATATATATTAGATACTAGCAGCGTTGCCCGTGCTCGATTCAAAAATCTTACGACTCATAATCGCTATCACTTAAAATATTTTTGCCCTTTGCCGTGCTGATGTTGCTACATGCCTTACTTCTTGCCTATCTCACACTGCGAATTTTTCTAAGTTCTATACTAAACATTAAAACTGTTACGAAAAAAAAGAACTAAACAATATGAACACAAAACGATCAGCTTTAAAAAAAAGGATTCGTAACTGGAAAAACCGAATGAAAAAAAATGTTAAATACTTTTTCACACCGAACCCAGTTCTGCGGAATCAGAATCAACGTTAAGTTTAAGCAAGCGAATGAGCCAATTGGAGTAAAGTGCCATGCAGATTTAAATTTTTCTCACTTGTGACGAATGCGGCTATCGATTTTTTTGCATGCTAGATTGATAGTTAACATTCGTGTCAGTCAGCTGTTGGCTCTCACGCTGGCCAATGGAATCTTCCTGCCTATTCGTGGCAGGCAGCTATAGGCTCTAATTCTGGCCATTAGAAAATGGCCGCAAACTAAATGAAAACTGGCGTAGAAGAATGAAAAAAATCGATTATTTCCACTATCGATGGGAGTTGGGAAATGCAAAATCGGCCTTGGCCTTTCCGCTAACCTCGACCACGTGCATGCAAATTTTGGTGGAAATCCGACGAAAATTGCTGCCGTGCATTCGTTACACACACACACACACACACACACACACACACACACACACACACACACTGCCTTTTATAGATGGAGATATTATCTCTCTCTCTCTCTCTCTAATATATATATATATATATATATATATATATATATATAAGAAGCAGAGAACGATTGAAAATCTTAAAAAAATATGTATATTCGCAATTTAATGCGGTCGGAAATAACGCAGCATTGTTTTTTTTATTTTTTTTTAACCTTCGCCCAGCTCAAGTTTACCGTCAAGTCAAATAACTTTGATAAAGAGTGCAACATTAATAAAAATGTCAGTAAAATGCAAGATTTCTAAGGAAATAAAAATGTTCTGATAAATCGGCAATAGGGAAAGAAAAAAAAAACACTATTTAAAATTTGTATTTATTTATTTTAGTTAAGTTCTACATAAAGCATGGTAAGGGTATATTAAAATGTTATGCAAGTTAGCCATAAGCAATTTTGATTTTAATATAAATTCAATGTATAATCAAAGGTATCCGCCATTGCAGGTAACTCTTGATGACGTAAAAAATACGACTAGTTTATTAGCCAATCGAGAGCCATTATTATTACCGACAATACGGTTGCAGGCAGGGTGTTGTTAAGACGAAAAATGGCTACAGTAGAATCTCATGTTGGTTAGAAAAAACGCTGAAAACATGCCAGTCACACAATTAATAGTACAAGTAGAGAACGCTCAGTAAGAAATTCTCTCTCTGGCAATAATGGTTTGAGAGGATTGCTTAAAAGCTGTTCTTCTGGTTTTAAATTTTTGAAAATGTGAGGTTAAATTCGAACTGAAAAAAACTCATTACTACGCTAACAAGATGATATTATCAACAGTCATAATGGCCTGCCAGATTAGTTTAATTACACATCGTAATAGTTTTTTTCATGCGTATTGTAACGTCAAAAGTACGCAGGTGTAGGCATTAAGAAAGCTTTATTCAGTATATTTATTCTATATAAAAATACAAAATTGTGGTGCAAGACCGAAGGGGAAGTCATGAAGTGCTGGTCTTTCACTAGCGATCCTATTCATAGTTAGCCACAATCACGACCCATCCATTTAATACAATATACACAATCACCACAAGAACTTGTCCATCACCTCCCAATCCAACATGTACCACAATACCACGTATTCCCAAAGGATCTTCAAAAACCCCATGTTGGGACCTGAGCAGACTTCTCAAATATGCAAAAATATATAAAAATTTCATGATACATGAAATGATAGGGAGGGTGTGAACGGAGAAAACAAACTAAAATAAACAAATGTTAGTAGAACCCACCGATCCTTCAAAATAATACGAGCGACCGCTGTATTCTGTCAATAGACAGAAACAGGAAGCACACTCCCTAATGGAATAGGGAGGGAAAAATAAGTGATGGAATAAGAAAATCAAAGGCTGACGAGATGAAAAAAGGGGACAAAAACAAACTTGGGAGATTGGCTATCTCGACATGTCTGTACTTCCTCTTTAGTGAAAACATATGAATGCGATCGAGTGCTTGTTGGGTGGTCGCAAACATTGGGTCCGTAAAGAAGCCTGTTACCAGCGTCTGTGTCATTGGGGACTGGGATTGCTACACCTGGTGAGTTATCCCCGTGACTCAAGGCTGGCTTTCCTACGCCGCGTTTTGACGGAGGACTCGATTTTGGCTCAGTGTTACCATCACCCACTTATTTCTTGGAGTAAGCGCCGTCACGGTCGTGGAGGGTTGTCGAGTTTCCTCAGCGAGTGTCGGTTGGTCTTGAAGGTCATTCTTCGGTTCAGTGATCTTTCACGGCGTCGGAGACAGAAGAAAAAAAACGGGAACAACACTTATTCACATTAACTAGGAACACAAAATAGTGTCTAACTTAACCAGGTGGGAGGTCAAAAATAAACCGCCCCGTTGCGTTAAGGGGACTTAAAAAAAGAAAACCAAGGCTAGCTCCCTCCACACGAACCAGGCTCGCCTCATTCACCCACTTTTTGTTGAAATCTGTCGAAATCCAACGCTTTCGATCCGATCTGATTTTCACCCTAAACTGATGCTTAAAGTAAACAATCGTATCCTGATACGAATAACGTTCATATCGCAAGATTCCCTCCTTTCGCGGCATCTACACGACCATTCTTGTCACACGCGTACGCGAGATCAATGCACACGTGTCGATTGGGAGCGATACGAGCTGTCAACTCGCCGACATAATCCCAGAAAGGCCGCACCTGAGGACAATGTTAGAAGGCCTGCGAAGCCGTTTCCTCTAAACCAAGGTCACACCGATGACAATCTGGCTGGCCCCATCTGAAGAGTACGTCATTGAGAGGTAGCACGTTCCGAAACAATCACCAGCTAAGCGAAAACAGGGTTGCTGAGATAATCCGCCGCTGACGCCCAAGACCAAAAGGTGCACAACTCTAATGCCGACAAGACGAACCGGTCACGTAGAGGATCCTTCGTGACCTCCTCCGCTAAGTCATGATACAATAGTCTCCGACGCCTAGAAAGGTCACTGGAGCGAGGAATGACCTTCAAGGCCGACCGACACTCGCTGAGGAAACTCGACAACCCTCCACGGCGCTTTCTCCACGAAATGTGGGGAGTGATGGTAACACTCGGTGCCAAAATCGAGTCCTCCGTCAAAACGCGGCGTAGGAAAGGCAACCTTGAGGCATAATGATGACTCGCCAGGTGTAGCAATCCCAGCTCCACATGATGGTCGCTGGTAACTGGTTTCTTTACGGACCCAATGTTTGCGACCACCCTACAAGAGGATGATCAACAAACGCTCGATCGCATTCATGTTTCTAGTAAAGAGGAAGTACAGCCAAGCGCAAAGGATGAGGGGGCAAGACGTAAGTGTTACACGCCTCAGCCCTATCTTTCAATAACAACCACCTTCGAAGCCAAGTCAGAATCAACGCTCCAACCTTTACCCGTTCTTCTGACCAATTCTTCTTCAGCCGGAGTTCAGGCCCGAACTACACCCCAAGGATGCGGACGGCTGCATCAGTCCAGACGAAGGGCCCCGGAAGCGCGACCCCCTTCTTGTACCGTTCAAGCCCCTTATCTGCCACTTTAATCTCGCTGCGACAATACACGAAGACGGATACGTCATCGGCATACGCAGAAACCCTAGCTCTAGCACTGCCTGGGAAAATGGCGATTCCGCTTCGGACTGCACGACCTGTCCCTTAGCCGGCGAAGGAAAAGCTCCAACGTGAAAGGGTAAAGTAAGTGCGATAGTGGGTACTCCTGTTGATCGACAGTCAGTGCAAAAGTGCCTTCCATTCCCCTGTACCACAGCACAGGGGGAGCGATACAGGAGGCTAATCCACTTGCAGAAGTCTGATTGGAATCCGGCTGTCTGCAGGACAGTATCCAGATACTGATGGTCAACTCTGTCAAATGCCTTGGTCTGATCCAAATTGATCAGCGTGGCTCGCTTGTCTTTTACACACTCTATGATTGTGCGGATCAGATGCAGGTTGATTTGAATTGTTGGTCCCCTCTCAGCACAAGTCTGCTCAGGTCCCAACAAGCTCGCGAAAACTGAGTGCAACCTCTCCGTCAGGTTCTTGGACAAAATCTTTAACTCTGTGTAGCAGATTTATGGGCCTATAATAATCTAAGTCCCGCCCAACACCCTTGCTCTTTTTCAACACCCCTGGAAATCCGGTTGGGGATGTACCCCTGCCAGAACCAGTTGTTGAACACCACTGTCAAAATCGGGACAAATGTGCGACAGCCTTGAGTATATTTCGTAGGGCAGACCATCAATTCCCGGAGACATGCCTCTGCCGACCTTCTTCAATGCGAAGTAGACTTCGCCCTCCGTGATCTCAGCCTCGCAGCTAGCGCTTCAGTTCGCGAAAGCCGAGGAAAGTCAGCCAAATAGCTGCGAAACTCGTTGCCACTGAGACCAAGCTCCTTGGTAAAACGGCTCTCGAAAAAGACCCCACACATGTCCTTGGTTGACCTCAGAGAGCGCCCTACTTGGGTAATGACTTTACGAATGGCGCCATTCCATCCACTATTACGACTAAGCGCGACGAATCAACCAGGAACGTTGAGCGCATAAACCGTAAAGACCCGAAACGAACCAGTACTCACGGCATCATCAGCTACGATCATCTTCTCCGCCTCCCGCGTCGACATGAACAAGGTCCACCTTCGCATCTAGAGAACGTTTAACTAACAAGGAAACACATTTGGCCAGCTGGTCCCCGTATGTTGAATAGACAACAATGTCGCTAGAGAGCACATAAGCATCAACTTCGAAAACAAAATGCGTTTCCTGGATCGCAGCTACACCCACTCCTGAGATCACAAAGGAGGCGGGCTGCCTTACCCAGATCTATCAGGCTCCGCACATTCAGGCTGACTAGCTTGATTGACATAATTTTGAGTCCCTTAAACGCAGACTGGAAGGAAATCTGCGGGTGTCGGGACCCTGAAGGATTTTCCCAGGCTGCCTGTACCCAATTCTCACGTCATCCGTCCATCCAGGACAATTCCACCTACGTCAATGGGATATGTTAATTTTAAGGGTTTGTATAGAGATGGGTGGAGACGTACTGGGACCCTCTCTGCAAAAAATCCCAAGATTTTCTTCAAATCAGCTGTACCTGTCTGGGCCATGCGTAAGTGGGACTACACTTTCAGATGTTTCCCCTTGTAATCACTCCCGGGGCTATAGGAAAGTTGGGGGATCCTCTCCTGTCGACAGTGATTTTGAAAAGTGGACCCAAGAGGGGCTTTTTGCGTTGAAAACTCCTTCACTACTCCCTTTCTGTCGACTTTACATGGGAAGAGTGTTTTCTTCCCTTTTTTCTTGACGGGTGGGAAGGTTGAAGGGTTGGAGAGTTGTGAAAAAAGGGGTTGGAGCCCTAGATGGTGTAGAGGGGAGGCTCCTTGATTTTGGATTTGCATCAACTTCCTTGGAGTAGCAGGAACAGATTGTGACCTAGCATTGGTCATTTTCCTCTCCATCCTGCTTCGACCAACCCACTTTTTTTTCTATTCCTCCTCCCCACTTCATTAACGAGGAGTTCCGAGGTGGGGGCATTTCCCCCGTCTCCATATCTGAATCTGCCCCACTGCTGTTTCTGCTTTTGTTGTTCCTGCAGTTGATGCTTTTGTTGTTGCTGTTCCATTTGCTGTTTTTTGTGGTTTCAGCTGTTGCTGGTCTTGCTTCTGATGGTCCTTCTCTTGAAGACCGTTTTGAGGCTGAGGTAGCGGGTGACGATTCTTTTCAGGCTCTGGCCTCTGTTTGGGTTGTTCTTGCTGCTGTGAGGCCTCCTGTTGAGGAGCGGGGTTTTTCTTCTGCTCCTTTTTTGCCACCCACCTCCAAACATTATCGGGAGCCCTGCCAGACGTAACTCTTGTTTCTGCTCCTGCTGCTTGGTTAGGCTGTGCTACTGTATTTCTTCCGGGACACGCTTTGGACATGTGTGCCGAAGTTCCACAAGCCGAACAATAGGGACGACGTCCCTCAACCACGACGGGCATAATTTTATCCCGTCACCCCAAAATATTGGGAATCTCCGTGAGACTCTTCATCAATTGCTCGGGTATGGTCAGGAGCTCGTTGCCGTTGTGTCACTATTTAGTGGTCGCGTGAAAATTAAAAGCGAGAAATAATTAAGGCGAGAAGAAGCTATCACGAAAGACATACTGAGCGATGTTATTTTCTTAACAAAGAAAAGTGGTAAAGATTTTATTTTCATTTGCGAAGAAAAATTTTTTTTTTTTTTTTTTTTTTTTTTTTTTCGCAGAAGATAGGAAATTCGTAAGATCTCGGATCTGTCGGAATTAATTTATGCTACGACGCGGCGAATAAAACCTAGCAATCTGCCCATGGCAATAATGAAAATTTCAAATTGGTCAAGTGGCCTACAAAACAGAAGCTGGAAGATAATCGTAATCAGGTCACGCACTAATCGAGAAAGGCATCAGCTCAGGCCACCCCAGAGAGAAAGGGAAAGAATAAACCATCTTTCGGAGATATCATTTGGTTTTGAAAAGACACTTGTCTTATGTTCAGACCTGAGCATGATAAAAGTTTGTTACCGGGATAGATAATTGGCGACAGGGTGCGAAGACGTCCAGTTGACCATCCACTTGACGCTTAGCGAAAATTTCGTTGAAGTTCCAGATGACATTCGGTTAAGATAGAGATTAAGGATCACACTACGAGTCGTAGGGGTCTGGTGGAGGAAAAGAAAGAAAAGAAAAAAAAGATGTATTTTTTCCTTTGAGCGATAATTGTAAACACCCGCGCTACCGAGCGTCACTGGCTGAGTGGTGGCGTGAGCGGTGGGCAAAGGTAAACATATGAGAAGGAGGGGAGGCCTGTTGACGCCTCTGAGGGGGCTGGTGTGAGATACTACTATGAGAAAGAAGGGAAACCTGTTGACGCCCTCTGAGGGGATTGGCGTGAGATACCAATATGAGAAAGGAAGAGTTTGGGAGGACGATTCCCTTAAGAACCCCTCTAAAGCAGAAAGTAATGAACTTCCAAAAATAGAAAGTGATAAATTTTCCTGTCCGAAAACAAAGAAAATCCTTATTGTGGACTTAGAATTATCGAGGAACCCAAACCACGACAGGCCACACCCGGTTTTGGTCAGCAGACAGTTGAGCTGTGAGCTCTGAGACAAGCCTCGCAGGAAGCTGACTGAAGTCCACGCATTCCGACTTCGACTTCTAACCAAGAATAATTTATTTTTGAAGAACGACTTAGACTCACACCACCAAAACAAGTTTTACGAATATCACCTGGAGATACAAAAAACCAGTTATTGAAAAACAACTTAAGATATTAAGACTCGCCTAATAAACAGTGTCCCGAATCCATAGAAGCGGTTTGGAAGAAAGACGCAGTCCTGTATTCAGCAACCAGATATAAAAATATTTATTCTTTTTTTTTTCGAGTTCTTACTTTATTTTCTCTTACATATACTTGTGCGATGTCACCTTTGCTCAAATTCGGCTTGCATTACGGCCCGGTGACTGATTGATTTCGTCTACCTAAGATCAAATCACAACGTGGGCAGGTTAGACTAGAAATCAAAGCAGTTACTTCGGTAACCAGACGTTAGAGGCGAGCTGGGAACGACAAAGCTGATACCGAATCTAGCCAGATTCCCATCCGAATCAGCCAAGGGTTAGAACGTCACATTTGGTGCTGTGACAACAGGAGCACGTCACATTTGGAGCCACATTGGTCGTCAGAGAATAGCATGGGGGCAGAGAGGCCGCGCGGTGACGTCACACCGTAAAAGAAAAAAGTTTTGCGATCAACTAAGACGAAATAGTGAACGGGCGAAAAAAAAAACTGAAACTAGAAAGTGGAAAAAAAAAGTTAATAACAATAAGCACGTAAAACAAAAAATAAAACCGAATAAAGTTAATAAACCACAATTAAAATAAATACGAAAAACAAAGGAAAAAAAAAAGGGACTGTGTGTGTGTGTGTGGGGGGGTAAAACACAAAAGGGAAATAAACTAAAGAAAGTGAACAAAGGAAAACAGTTATACGCAAATTAAAGAAAACTGAGAAATGCAAAAAGGTTAACAAAAATAAATTGATACTTAACAGTTCGTAAAAATATCCCAAATTTACTTAGGCGAACTTAAGCTGGTAAATATCAAGTCTTCAACTTCTAATCCAAGACAAGAATGAAGAAAGCTTTATTCACCTGAGAATACAAGATTCACGTACAGCGTTCTTTTAAAGTCCGAGTAAACAGAATTAGCTCATGGTATACGGCATTATTTGCCCCGACCAGTTAATGACTACGCTATGTTTACATCAGTCTGTGCCAAAACTGGGACTGATCCACGAAATTTGTCAGAATTGATAAATATTGTTCTTCTTAATCTATGAAGATAATGTTCCTGTTCATAATATAAATACAGTGTAAAATCCATGCCTTTACAGTGTTATCTGGACTTGGGGATTTTTTTCGAAATCTCATGAATAAATATTGGTGGATAATAATTATTTACCTTAAAGGAAGAATAAATAGATACATACTTTTATTAATTCGAGTAGACATTTTTTTTCTTATATTAAAAATCTATATATCCATTTATTCCTTAATGAAAAGGAATTTTTCTGGAAAAAGGTAAAAAAAAAAAAAAATTACAGTTTCACATATAAACATTTTGCTTGTTTAAATATGTATCGATTTGCTCTTTAATTTAAAAATGTATATATCTATTCTTTAATGGCAAAACAATCTTTTTGTAAGAAAAAAGCTTTCGCCAGAGTAACAGCTAATTCTTGTTTACAATATTAAAAAAAAAACCCTCTAAAAATGTATATATCCCTTTTGATTTTGGTTTTTAAAAGAAAAGTATTTTCATATTCGGATATCAATGATATAAACACATTTTCAATAACATTTTAAAGTCAGATCAATTTTACCATATATCGATCTTAGTACCTCACTTCTAAAATGATAAAAAAAATCAATATCTTTCGATTCTTACCGATGTCAGACCTTGAAGGTCTAATGAATTCTAATCGATAAATATGGCTTCCCAAAAAGTTTTTTTCCTTTTAAACAATTGGACCACTATACTTAATTAGTGCTGGATATGATTCGACTTTTATCACTCTTAGTGTAATTGAGATCCTGTTTAGAGGACGGGTTATCAAGCACGAAACCATTTTCACCTGTTGGCGGCTCATCTCGGTTAGTTGATTTTTCTGATATGTCAACAATTGTTGGGTTATTTAATGCTAAATATTTTTATTGTGCACCCAGTGAGAATCGAGTTCACTACAAATAGTGAGCCAGACTAATCTCGTTATCTCAGGGTAAAACGCGTTTGTTGGCAGTTTGTCTAAAAGTAGAGCGGAGAGCTGTCAGTTACCAAGATTTTATTTGCTCGATAAATCATTCTTTCGATATCGAAGAAAATATCTTTCTTTGCTCTCATGAAACATTAGAAAACCATATAAACAGTTACAGATGTAATGATGATAATCGTAATAATCCTAAAAAAAAAAATAAATACCCTGATGTTACTCCAAACATGGCTCTCATGGCTTCTGACCTTAACTCGTTCGAGGTGTTAATCTGTCCATATATCGGGAAATTAAGATAAGCGAGAATAAATAATGATGTTCAGTATCAGAGATTTGCCTGTCAATTGTCTGACCTTAAATAACATCCTGTCTGTTAAGTAGATAACAAATACTATATCGCACGCTCAAATCTGCGCGATAGGACGAAAGGTTTTGACACAATGCAGCGCATACACTTGCAGGTGGAACCAGGTTATAAATACCTTCCAGTCTGTTTACGCAATTTCTGGTCGAGGGTGTTCCCATATAGCTAGATGGGAATCGCAAATAGCTTTGTTTTTTTTTCACTTGATGGTCATCTCGATATTTCCTACTGCTCACAAGTATCAGCCCTGAGAGGAATGGCAAAGATCAGGCACTTGCCACTTAAAGATGTGGCACTAAATGGGATATCTACTTAACATTTAAAAAAGAAATTAAAGTAATGTTCACCCTTTATAAGTTTCGGGGGGCCACTCTAGGTAGAGGGTTACCTTAGGAGGCAGTTTGTGCAGATAAGAGGGGAAGATAACGGTTAACTAAACTGTTCAAGATTGTAGTGATCTGGGGAACATCATATTGGTAGTCGTTTCCACAGAACAATAGCTCGCGGGAAGAGGCTATTAGTGTGGAATTTCTCATCGATGGAATACGGAAGGAATGGGGATGATTTGCTACAATGTAAATGGCTGGTGTGTCCTTGCCGTGAATGTTTTACATGGCAGTACCATGGAATGTAGTTCGTCCGAGTACTTTCCGTGTAAGTAGCCATAGAACAGAGAAAGGCTCGTTACATCCTTGGAGGGTGGAGAATAATTCGTCATCCACAAGGGCTCAGAAACGCTATTGGACTCATTTAGAGTGGGGCCTGGGCAGCTTTCGTTCAAATATGTCAACAGTACTCCATTTTAGGTCTGATCTGGCAATAATAGAGGATAGCAGTCAGGATCATTTTACCTGCATCTATACGAGATCCACATGAGTTAAGTGCAAACTTGAGGTCTTTCCCTAGGGAACATTTATTCATCGTGACATGGGAGTTCCTCGCCCGATCAGCGATAATAGAATGTAACTAGTTTGGTTTTCGAGACATTGAATGTGTCCAGCCAGCTTTTACTCCACTGGGTAGTGTGTCTTAGATCAGAAGAAAGATCAGATACCAATATCTGACCAAGTATTTTAGAGGTGCGATCGTATATAGTCGTATCATCGT
>OZ010573.1:51285079-51332579 GCA_963932145.1 Acanthosepion lycidas | reverse complement strand
TTTGATAAGGAGGGCATCATTAAAAAAAAAGTGAGTAAAATAAAAGATTCCTAAGAAAATAAAACTGTTCTGATTACGTGGCAAGAGAGAAAGAAAAAAAAAAACACTATTTAAAATTTGTTTATTTATCTTTGTCAGTGAATTTACATAGTAAACTAGCCAACCCCCATTAACTTTTATAAAATAAAAAAAAAAATATTTTTGAAATATTCGTTGTATGCCTAATGTATAGCAGAGTTTCTCAAGCGGTGCGCCTGAGCACACTAATGGACTCTAAATTATAGCCAGGTGTGCCTCAGGTTAAGAAAAGAATAATGAAATATTTTTAGATTAAAAAAAAAACAACAAAAAAAAACTATTTTTAACAAAAAGGTAGAGATAACAAGCACGTGACTTCATGACGATATTCAGTCCCCCCCACGAGGGTGTCATGTGGCACAAGGCCTTTTTAACGTGGGTATTCCGAGCCCGTGGGCTCGGCCAAAAAATAGCCCATTGAACCGGCATAAACGGGTTCAGGGCCGGTCTACCTCCCGTAGCCTCCTTCGGGTTCCTCCCGTCCGTAGGAAGAGAGTACAACCGTGCAGTCGTCCAAAAGTTGAGCGACTGACTTCATGACTAAGGCAAGGCTTTATTTGATATTTTAAACTGGATAATAAATTCCTTAATCTTTAAAGAATGACAACTCCTTTTACTTTTGCCTTCCTCGAGGGATTTAAATCCGTCATTATAGACCCCTCTAAAGAAAATGGCTGCTTCTTCATAGATTCCTTTTTAAATGAAAACTGTACTGTTATTTTATTTTGGAAATGCCAAACGAAAAACAACAATCATTAAAAGAAATTCTTTTTCCAATGCAAAGGTTTCACACAGGTGTACATAAATATATAGAATGTAATGACTTAAAAGTAAATGCTTATTTCAGTTTTCCTTATTTACACTATTTACATTATTCGGACTGTTGTCATCGTTTTTGTCATATTCACAACGATTCGGCTAAGCAACGGCCGATACACCGTGGATATGGCAATGAAGATGACCACAGTAATCCGAATAAACAGAATACCTCATCTCAGAAATACAGACAGATGTGGATTTTCCTTATTAAAATTTAAAATGCGCCCTCGAGTTCGTTGTTCTACAAGTGCGCCCTGAGTTAAAAGCCCTGATGTATAGTCCATATAAAAAAGAAAGTCGAAAAATAAATTTCATTATCGCTATGTCTGTTGTAAAATTCCATACACACACACATATATATATATATATATATATATATATATATATATATATATATATATATATATATATATATATATGGTGGTCCGAAAGTCTTGTCACGTCTTACCAACACTTAATCACGTGTACTGGATTCAGTTTATTCGCTCTCAGTGACGCTGTCATCGTGATGGTATATATGAACAACGCAATTTCGTGTAGGTTCTTATGTCAGCCATCTTAAATAGAAAATCTTATTAGGGGTGACAAGACTTTCAGACAACATTGTAGATTAATTTTTCAATGGATTTTTAAATCGGACCTTATTTCTTATTAATATAAACGTTATTTTTTAGTGGGTGTAGGTTTTTGAGTTGCCATTTTTCATTTTCTTGGTGAAATTAATAACAGAACTAGATCGATAAGCCTTACGTAAGAAAAATACGCCTTCCGAGAGGAATCGAACACTTACCACTATCTCTTTTTATTTATCAGGAAACCAACTCACATCGCCGATGCATGCCGTTCCCAACTTGGCCAGGGGCGAAGCGATCGACTTTGATAAAACCTTTAATTTACCTTTTTAAGGAATGCACGACTTCAGTTGGGATTTCTACGAATCTATGATTTTGGCTTAATTTTCGAAGCGGAAAAGAAATTAACATCTCCAGCAGATAGGCGGGATAGTGTCTCTCTAAACGTTGATGTTACCCAAGCAAGAGCTGATGCAGTGTGTTGCAGTTTAAACGCCCACGCAATCTCTCGGATCATGGACCCCTCAGCCACCAAAATCCCGTTCACTAGCATTATCGATTGCGAAACGGTCAACTATTGGCTCCTTTTCAGAGAGGATGCCTTAAAATCCTCTGCATGTGATGTAGATGGCATATTTTAAATTCTGCGAAAGGATCAAAGATTATGACAGAAGAACACAAAACCTTTTAAGCACCCACAACCAGAAGAAAGGATACATGGCTGTCAGCAACTTAAATGTTGGTGGGGGGGTGTCAAAATCAAACGCCTACTGTAGGATAAGTTATCAGAAAGAGTGATAAGCAAATATAAAAAAGCATGGGCATGGCGAAAGATGTCGTTCAGAAGCTAAGCAATGTATTAAGGGAAAAGAAAATTATTACGAACAAATAGGGTTGTATTACAACGGAATATTTAATCTCTCCAATATATCCTTTGAATTTAAACAATTTTCCTCGAAGATGAAGACGTGAACAGATGTCGTCCTACTGACGGATGCTAGGAATCTTATGGACAGATGATGCGAAAACTGACGAAGCCTTAACGAGGATAGAAACTATAGAAACTACATCTATCAGGAAAAAACAACTGAATTATGTTGGGTATGTAACTAGGAAAGAAAGCTTAGAGAATTTGATGTTCCCAAAGAAGTATAGTAAGAATAGCAAGAATAAAAGCAAGTAGTCTACTTGAAGAGACTGAGTAAATGAATGGCAAGACAGGGACCAGAAAGACAATAGTTAAGAGCAAGATTTAGTGCAACAGATCATAGGAAGTTGTGGAGAGCCATGGTCATACGCGTTCTGATGAGACATAATATTCTGGCTAATTGTGTGTGTGTGTGTGTGTGTGAGAGAGAGAAAAAAAAGATTCATTAAATATCTTGCCCCTACCGAAACAGGTGACACTGAAAATATTTTTACTTTTGATTATATTATACTGTTTCAGTTTGTGTTAAAATTTCCCAAATGACAGTCTGATGAAATGCTATTGAGAAACCTTATCAGTACCACACGAGAAAAGGAATCGATACGTTCAAAAGTTTTTAGAAAGCAAAATAAAATTTTATTAGATTTTAGAAAAAATAATATTCACTCATCTTTTCGCTGAACAAATTCACTGTGCTATTTTTAGTGAAATCATCCGTTTTAGCTCACGGCCGATACAATGCTCTTATCTACAATTTGAATTATTTTCATGTCTACGCTTAGCTTTTCAATAGAAATGTGTTTGTGTGATTTTAGTAATATTTTGGCGTTAATGAAAAATAAATGAGTCTGGAAGATTAGATAGTTTAACCGATCATGCGTGTCATTCCTTCAAATGCGAACATTTTTTCCATTTTATCCCATAAAAAAAATCCCATGTAAAACAAAAGAAAAAAAGATAACCTCTTGAGCATGAGATCTGATCACTTTCCATTAAACTATCATGGAACATTTAGGGTAACTTTCATTACTTCAGACGGATCAGAAGTAAACTTCCAGGAACGTGTATTTTTAATGCTTTTGCATTGGGCATAATGTTGATATTCTGAACTGTGAAAAATCAACCTGCACTGGCGTAGCCTGACGAGTCTTAGCTGTGAAAGTTTGAAATGGAACTTCTTTAGTTCCATCATTTCAGTACTCGCCAAACTACTGGAACGGATTTAAACATTTGTCATAGAAATATTAAGTTTGTGACATTGACGTGACAGCAAAAAACGCCATGACCGCGTAAACTACTTTGAAATTTATATTTTACAAGGGTCATAGGTTGACCAAGATTCAAATATAAGTAGACCCACCAATTGGTACACGAAAATATATGAAAATGTACCAAAGTACAACAGCTTGTCAGATATTATTTTCGTACGCTTGTATGTCTTTTCGTCTACCAGTTAGTGTGTCTACTTATATCTTGGTCAACCTATGAAATTTCCAGCCGGCCCTCGTATATTGCGTATATGTATGCAGGTCCGCTAAACGTCCCTATGGAACAAAGTAACACGCTCGAAACGCAACGCAACACGTTGCTGCTGAGGGTTTCTATAACTACGTCAAAACGGATTTGAATTCCTGGTTGCATAGCAAGACTACTGTCTCACCTGCTATTAACCTCTATCTGGTGCGACAAGAGATTGACTGTCTTTTCACATGGGCGTAGCTTCAGGGCAGGTCGATTCTGGAACCGTGCTGTTTGCACTAAATTTGAAAGTTGGGGCTTGATATGATAAATAACAAAATATTTCTTTCCAAGTCATTGTTTATTTTTTATTTTATTTTTTTTTTGTTCCGAAAACGAGTTTGAAGATTGACATTTCATTACTGTGATCAGTAAAAGACGTCTAGCACGGCGTAATATAATTTACTGAAGCTTCACAAATTGTACAAGGACAATATGCATCGCACAAGGACATTACTAAACCATTGTGCTATCAAATAAGATCTTCATTTACTTCAAAGAAACATACTATTATAAAACAATTTAGTTGTATAATGATGTAATATATTACACAGTGCAGTAGTTTTCGTGCTCTATTTTCCATAAATAATGGAAAGTTAAAACAAATGTCTTATTTGTACCCAGCAATATTATGGGGCTATATACACTTTTTATCTATTTGTTTTTTTAATATGACCTAACAAATAGTGTAAGTCAATTAGCCTGTTTTGTAATTTTTTACAATGTTTTTACATAGTTTTTACTTATCTAATACAGTAAAAATGTGCATAGTTTGTTTGTGGTGATTAATTGGAATGCTAGTTTGAATATATTTTCTATCCAATTATCTAATACAAAATATATCAAGTTTATTTGTATTTATTCTTGAAATAGTAACATTTTGTTTGTAAGCAAAAACCTGCGGATATTAAGTATTTATATTATATATATATATTTTTTTTTCCGGACTATATTTAAAACGAAAATACTCAAAACTTGGTAAAAGCTATGGATCTAATTTTTGGTGACAGTACTTGTTACAACAAACCCCAGCTTTTGAATTGAGCGCAATGTTTATTTTTCTAAAGAACATAGAAAATCAACCTGCCCTGGCGTAGCATGACGAGTCTTAGCTTTAAAGGATTGAACTGGAACGTCTTTAGTTCCATTATTTTAGTAATTTTACAGCTAAAACTCGCCAAACTATCGGAACCGATTTAAACATTTGTCATGGAAATAAAGATAGGATTGAGACATTGATGTGGCAGCGGGAAACGCCATGACCGCGTAAACTACTGTGAACTTTGTCAAGGCTGGTAAGTCCTGATTGTGCAGCTCCAGTCCAGATACAGCACTAATAATCCATTTTTCGTCTAATCTGATCCTTGTTAATATAAAACCTGGAAGAAAGAGTCAGTGTTCCCCCACCCCAAGAGAATTAGAAACTTTCGGTTTTAACGTGTTTCTTATTAGAAGGCCCGGTGGCGTAATGGGTAGTGCTCGGGTTGAGAAATCGGAGAGCCGAGTTCGAATTTTATTCAGATCCATTACACTCACTCACGTGCTAATACTCTTGGAAAGATATGAATCCTCTTCTCCTCCAGCTATGGGTAAATAGCAGGACAGACCGGGTTCTATAGCTTTGGATGGCAACTGGTCTACCGCAGAAAGAAAATGAAAGACACACAGTGTACACGACATGTATAACAGGTTCACACTAGGCTTCGCTGACAATCCCAATATTGTAGGATTTTGGGAAACTCAATCAACCACATCGATACACTGACTCCAACCGAGGAGGGAAAAGAAAACCGGAGGACTCGTACGGTCGGTATTATTCAGCAAAGCCAGTGGAGCTTGCGACTGGAAGCTAATGGGAAAATAAGAATAACCAGAGCTTGGAGCCGAGGAATGTGGTGTATGATTTGAGAAGTGATAGGTGTGTTGTTTGACGTATCAACGATAAAGTGATGGGAACGGTCATGGGTTAAAGTATTATAGTTTATTTCCTGTGCCAAAAGATAGCCTATGATTTTTTTTCCTCGGCGTTCAAACGTTTAGCAAATTTAGTTGATGACACTGAAATAAAACTGAAGGAACTCGTAGACAACGTAGTAAAGGAAAGCGAGAAGAATGGACTAACTCTCCGTTATCAAAAGTAGGAACAACCGAAGATGCAAGCTACGAATTTGAGATGCCAAATGAAGCAGTTAGAGGAATTTAAATATATGGAAAATATTTTTAACCGATTTTTGCAGAATTTGGCACTAAAACCTGAAGGCGCATTGGAATAACGAAATATGGGTCCCATAAGCTAAACAAAGTATTAAAAAACATAATTTCACTCGAAACAAAGAAAAGAATGCTGAATGCATATGCAATATTAGTCTTCATTTTCTCTTAGAATTTCTGGGATGAAGAGTTATCAATATTTAAAATATTTGCATGCGTGTCATTGTTTTCATCTTTATCACAGCATTTTGTCCTTTATGCATTTCGGCCTTTCATCAGGTGTGTTGATCCGATTAACCTACAAGAAATTTAAAACTGAACCCTATATTTAATCTACACAGTTATATTGTTCCCGTTCCATGTCTCGGGCTATCTCGTCTAGTACTTTATTTAATGCTTTTCATTTATTGCTGCCTCTATTTTCTTAGTCTGCATTACAACTCGCAATTATTGCAGAAAATTCACTTTAATTCGTAAGGCTATTGTATTCATACAGGACTTAGAGAATGTAAAACTCGTAGTTTATTCCTTGGTTCCACCTGTTCAGACATTTACAGCCAGGGTACGTCATGCTACTTCCACGGAATCGAGACGCTCATTTCCTCTGTGTTCCGAAGGTGAGATGAAAATTTAATTCAGACACCTTTTTCACCTCTTCGTAGAACAGACTCCCGTTTGGTTACTTCCCTGAACACAAAAATCAAGGTCTTGGGTCAGTTGTCATCTATCCTCCTTATTCTCACTTCATACCGCCTACTTTGGCGATAAACTACAGCCGGCAGCAAAGCCTCTGATCAAGATATTGGAGCTTTTGACAAGCGTGGGACCACAACTTAATTACTGTTCTTCCTAGGTTCAGCCTGATTCGGGGTGATAGCCCTTAATAAGATCCCGGCTATGCCTAAATAGTGAACCCTCAAACAATACACCGGGAAAGTATAAAAATACATTTTTTATGGTGATGTCAGCAATAGATTTTTATATTAAAAATGACCTACAATACAAATTTATAGTAAAATGAACAATACCTTTTTAAAGCAAAATGACCTACAATATATATTATAGTAAAAGTAACGACAATGCATGTTATCTGTTGTCGAAGCCATAAAATTGTTTAAAATATTTAGACGTCGGCATTAAATACTCCATAGAAGTGTTGATATGCCACTAAATAATCAAACAACCAACATGAAAGAACTCTTTTATTACATTAATCCTTATAATATTCTACAATTTCTTAAATCAAACTGTATTCCAAAATATAACTTCAACAAAACTACTACATATAAAACAAAATAAATAAATAAATAAATAAAACGCTTCTGGTCATTGTCTACACAAACATTGTTATATAGGAATAAAGTGCCGACACTTGAGTTTCAACAGTGAGTAAACACAGGCGATCCCATTATTGAATTAAGTAGACCGCGTGACCATAGAGGAAATGCATATATGTAGGAAGTAGCCGATGACTCACGATCGGCATTTCTAATTCTATCTATTACTATTCGGATCACATTTCTATTATATTCTCTATTACTATACGGACCGCAATTCTCTACTCTATTCACTATACTATTTCTGTATTCCGATTACAATTCGGTGGCTACTATTCGAGCGAGTATTATCGAGCAAGTAATATTAGTGCGAATGATATTCGAAGGCGTCTGACACCAGCATTGTTTAACGGCGGACTATAGTTGTATCTGCGATTATAAAGTCTCTACTGTAACGAGCATTACGAAAGTGACAGTATTCGCTGGCATCACAAAAGTGGCAACGAGTGTTCATTGACATCAAAAATATGTATATGCACAAAAGCTAAGCATATACCACGTATTCAATTGTGAAAGAATAAAATATCTTATTTTTATTATTTCAAAGCTCCAAAGAAAGATAAATTTCGGCATTAAATGACCTATAATGACTTGGTATGCCTTTGAACTAGCAAATCAACCAATCCTACCGCTTACACTTTCATCCATATCAAGCACCTGACTCGATATTGCATTTGTATCAGTAACCCGCCATATTGAGTGGCACTTGAGCCTTCAGGTGTATAAAAACTACGTACTGCAGGCCAAAGAAACGGAAAGTAACAGCAAATTAACGAGTTTGAGAATCGATCATAGAAAAGTAACAGAGGGATTGCAAAACCAACTTAGAGTATAAAAAATAAACTAGAAGTTGTGGAGATCCATAATCACATGTCCTGAATGGTCATGGTACAAGGAAAATGATAATTTGGACTATTTTGATAACAACGCTCAACAGAGGGGGATTGAGCACGGTTATATATTTAACACTGTGTTATTAAAATGGCCGCGTTGCTCACGGGTATATTGGCGGGATTGTAATAAATATGAAGTTAGAAAGCGTCGGGAAGAATGACAAACGTGCCCCGGGGCAAGTCAGTTGAAAAGGATGATGTACATTTATATAATAATCGCTGTTAAACCAGTTAACCTTTGAAATTACAGTGTCAGCACCTTTTGTGAAGACGTGTCAATCATGCCGCGCCTAGTCGTCAACACTTATTTCAAGGTAATGCTGACAATGAATTAAAATTTCGCTTATTGAAGCCGGGACTGCGTACGCTTCTAAGGAATTTTAAATTAATGCGAGCAAACACATCCTTACACACGCGCGAACATTTTCAATTTTCTTTCGACTGACTTCAACCATGGAGGATATAGCATACATCGAAAAAAAAAAAAAAGTTTTAAAGAGCAGTTTTTCTGTGTCTGATCTTCGGATCGTCCGCGAAACACTGTAATATAGGAATAACGTGTCGCTGCAGACACTTGAGTTTGAACACAGATCGCGAGTGAGCAAACACAGGCGAATGTATTATTGAAATGAGTAGACCACGTGACCATAGAGGAAACGCAAAAGTAGGAAGTGGCGTGAGGTCTAACTGATCGCCATTTCTAGTCTATCCTCTATACTATACCGATTACAATTTCTACTCTATCCTCTATTACTCTTCTGACCACTATTCTCTACTGTATTCACTATACTATTTCTCTGTACTGATCACTATACGGATTACTATTTGGGCGAGTGATATTCGAAGGCATCTGACACCAGCATTGTTCAACGGTGTACTATAAGTTATGTCTGCGATTGCAAAGTCTCTACTACACCGAGCATTACGAAAGTGACAATGAGTATTCGTTGACATTACAAAAGAAGTAACGAGTGTTCGTTGATATCACAAAAACACAAAAGTTGGTCGAAAGAGAAGTCATTTCAACATTTATTTTCGATCTAGATTTTTAGCAGTTACTCGCCAAAAATTCTGCTCGCCTTAAAAATACTTCACATTATTAGAATCCAATGTATATCTATGTTTTGTATTTCATATAGATATATTATTGATTATCATACATTGCAGAGCCTTCTTTCAGACAACCAATATAGCTTTTGTTTCTCTAGGTCAGCTGATAATATACTAACGATTATTGATGAAAGTGTACAAGCTTTAGACAAGACTGGCGAAGCTCGGGCTGTTGCTTCGGACATCTCGAAAGTGTTTGACATGGTTTGCCATACCGGTCTTTACAAAGTGAAAGGTTATGGCATTTCTGGACGCAGTTTTGAACGGATTCAGTCTTTTGCGCTAATGCAGGTACTGTTATTAGACCTACCTAATTTTTATTAATGACTTTCCTGGTGACAATTTATGAGGATTACGCACTGTTTACTCCTGCCTCGATAGTAAAACTGATCAGTTTATGAATTTAAGCGCAGTACGAGATTGGACGCAATGTCTCATCAATTTACAGTTGACTTGTCTAGATTTTATTCTCGCGCACTTCTTCATTGTGGTAATCTCCTCCGACGTCATGATTTACAACCAACTTTGATCTTCAAAACTTTGAATGCAATGAAAACAGCGAGACGTGGAAAAAATAAAAGGATTATTTGTTACCCAGTTATGTGTTGTTGGAAACACGGGAGACGGTAATACCGTGTAAAATTGAAATTTTGTGTTCAAATCCAAAATATGGATCAGAATCCGACAATGAAAAAGAATAAATAAAGTGTACAGTCTTTCTCGTATGTATTTTTTATTTATTTATATATATGTATATATATGTGTGTGTGTGTGTGTAATGAGTGTCCAGATAATTTACTTGTAAAATACAAAGGTGTCTGTTTCTTTCTTTTTTTTTTTTTACTTTAAATTATTGTTGAATGCTAAGAGATAAATTTTATTGCCTGAAAACGAAAAAGGAGACGAAATTCTCGTTGATGAACGTGTTAACGATCTGTCCTTGTGAACTACTTGTTCGATAGCGAGAATGTCATGTGTTTTTGAGTATAGAGGAGAAAAGTGGAATTGATTCTCATTTGTTTGAGTTAATGATAATTATAATTTTATAATCATTTCATAATTATTCTTGACACTGTAAGTAATTTTTCATTTATTTTTTGATGGTCTGTATAGACGATGGTCTGTAAAACATTCCGCACCACGCATACATAAAAGCTTTTTGACGTCACACATGTCCCTGCGTCTGAGAGCTACATAATCAAGAAAGTGCCATTGCCCAGAGCGTGGATGCTTTCAGGTCGCCTTATACTTGTCTGGTTGTTTGATCCCTGTATTGGTCAGGGCAAGATCGAACTCTCGACAGTTGTAGGAGGAGAATACTCTTGCTGTTACATTTTCCCGTACTATGACCGAAGGTGACAACGAGTATTTGTTGGCATTACAAAAGCGGCAACAAGTGTTCATTGACATCACAAAATAGCTATATGCACAAAAGCTATGCATATACATGTATTCAATTGTGAAAGAATAAATGACTTGATATGCTTTTGAACTAGCAAATCAATCAATCCTAACGCTTATACATTCATTCATATCAAACACCTGACTCGACATTGCCTTTGTATCAGTAACCCGCCATATTGAGTGGAACTTGAGCCTTCAGGTGTGTGAATTCTAGTATAAAAACTACGTACTGAAGGACAAAGAAACAGAAAATAACAGCAAATTAACGAGTTTGAGAATCGATCATAGAAAAGTAACATAGAGGTATTACAAGACCAACTTAGAGCAGAAAAAATAAACAAGTTGTGGAGATCCGTTAAAATCACCAATGAGCACAATCTTGTCCATATTGACTTTTCTAAGGATATCGCTGAGATCAGTTTAAAAACTGTCAATGCCAGCCCCAGTGTTAACAGCTTAAGCATGCATATAGTAACTCTAAGAGGTGAGACAATAGTCTAGATTTTATGGAAAAATAAACGACTCCCGCTTCATGACAAAACGTTTTCGGGCCGACCGTTGTAGAAAATTGTATAACCGGAATCTAGTTCTTTTAAAGAGCCATCACCAGATGGCTTTGTCTCTGATAAGGCGACAATTTCCAAATTGTAACGAGACAAGTCCCTGCAAAGCAGAACACTTCTAAGCTCAGGACGTGCTGCGTATGTCTGATCAAGTAATCCGTTCTGAGATATATTTTTCGAGTCCGAGCCCGTTTTCAGTTAGTACCAAATGATTGATCATGAATTCGCCGGTAAAGGTGAACAGGCCAACAGTCGCGGTATATTAGCCGATTAAAAAGGAATGAGGACTTTTTTAGGACCACCTTTTCTAGGTCTCCACCCGCATGCAGGTAAGCAGGCTTGTTAGGCCTGTACGCGTCGCAGCTCAATCATCGTCGCAGAGCTTTTGACGGTGCTGTAGTGCAAAAACCGTCCAAAATCCTATGTATGAGTTTGATTATAGTGAACGAGGCTTGCACAGCACCTTGCCAGTTTTTTGGAATAAAAACAAGTGGCAAAACAAGTTTAAGATGAACAGCCAAAGGTTTTATTTTAGTGTTCTTCTCCTAGAAAATAATAATTATATAATAAATGTGAATGTCAATGCGCCCTATATATATATATATATATATATATATATATATATATATATACGTACGTATCCTATACGGAACCGTCATATAACCTGACGTGCTTTACCAATTTAGACACAGGGGAGCGTTTCGATTAGCTAGGTCGATTTTACTGTTTTTAAGCTAAAATTCTCCATGATTTTCTCTCGTACATTTATATCTGCTCGATGCGTATACAAATGTAAACAAATGACGTCGCACATTATGAAATGGACAAAGTCCGACAATTATTTTAAGATTTTTTTTATAGGATACAGGTTCAATTCCTGTCGGAGGACGCATATTTTCTCTGAAAATTTATCGGACATTCAGGCCGTTAAATGTCGTTAATACCGTATTATAAACAGAATTTCCTTAAATATTTGTATTCATAAAAAGAACGTATAATCATAAAAAAAATATCTTAAAATAATTGTCGGAATTTGTCCATTTCATATATATATATATATATATATATATTTCGAGTTAATAGTGTAATAGGATTTCATTCTTTAATATACAATTGCAGCCAAAGGTTGCCCAAAATTTAAATTTCTTTCTTTTCCTTTTTTGTCGCCTGTTGTGTCCATTAGCGGCGGTGATATATGAGAAGCATATCTATGAATATAAATTATTTCATTAATTTGTTCTAAAGTTTCAACGGAGTTGAAGTCGCCATACCTTCTATTAACTTGGAAACGAGGCGAAAAATAATTTAATCTTGCTACAGATTTTTTTTTTTTTTTATTTTTTTACGGTACTTATTTTAAAGGTAGGTACAGAAATGGGATTCTTTTAACAAGATTAGTTGTCACCGATCCATAATCACATAATAACGAGAAGAAACCGCCTTACTTCTGCCAAGGAGATAGTCAATCAGATAAAGGACTATATTCTTTCACTTACTGGGGGCAGGGATGAAACGCTCTTTTCAAGTAAACCGACACCATATCTTCGTTATGTTGGGGTTATACCTTGATAATTCTTAGCAACTTCCAAGGTCTCCATGACAGAGACACCAGTGACCGCACGCTGAGCACACGCTACATCAAATTGTTTGGTTAGTACTGCTCCTTTCGACAGTGGGGGAGTTCTGCAGCAGAACCAACGGTAGGCGATACGTAGCACAGTTAAGATGTCGCGGGAGGGGCATTTGGCTAATATCTCCATTATATTTTTTCTCCTTTCCATGAGGTCAGGTGCTAGTCAAACAAGGAAGTGCTGCCGATGACAGTTACACTATAATCCAAAGCAGATAACTAGAACAAAGCCTCGAAACTGGCCATTTACGAGCAAGCATCCACCCGAAGACACGAGATTCAAACCACTGCGCCTGGATGAATATCCTCGTGTCGAATACGACGAACAGTCGAAAATGATGATATCCTCGTGTCGTTTTAATAACTTTTCAGCCATATGAACCTTTTCAAATGAAATATTGTTATTTCAACTGTCGCTTTCTGATTCAAAGCACAATTGTCCTTTTTGTGGCCATTACATTATAAAAGAAATTCCTAGCACTCTCATCCTCTGTCCATTCGTATTCCCAGCATTTTTCTACAGAGCCATATATGTTGATTCAAGTCTCCTCTTCATCTGTGAGAGCGTTACCCAGCCTTTACAGATATATAGAAGAAATGATACGACGTAGACGTTCATGTTTCTGTTCTTTTCACTGTTAAGTGTGTTTTGTGACGTACGGCAGCCGTTAATAATTAAGTATAACACAAGACTACAATGTTGAAATAAAATAGTATTTAATTAAAACAGCAAAAAATACTCAAGAACAAAGAAGTAGACGTCAACCAAAGATAATCATTTCAGTGAATAGCAAGGCTCGGTTTAACATCCGGTAAATACTAAATCAAAACCCAAATCACCGTCGAACAATAATTCGACTAGATAGTTCCAGTCAAAAGTCACTCACTCAATCATTAGTCAGTAGCCTGACACCGCTATTTATACACCTGGCAGAAAACATTAAGTCCAGAATGTCAAGCTCGGTGTCGGTAGTTACTCATTTTCTCCCTATATGACAGTGTACAATTTTCAGTGCAATCAGCCCCCTAAAACTATAGCACATTTAGCAGCGTACTTGCCTTAATACAGTTATTCTCTGAACCACGTCTTTTATTCAAATAAATAAAAAACATTTATTCGTTGAAAGAATTCTATTATTCAATATAAAGATACGTCTATTCAAAATAAGACACACGTATTCAAATAAAGAGACTGTTATCCATTACTACAAAGATGAGGATTTAAAGTTGCTGCGGGATACGACAAACATGTTTAGGTAAATATTAGTCATCCTTAGGCTGCCAGAATCAACACTTTGGATAATAAATATTTACGCGTCTTGGAACATTTATCCCGCAAACAATAAAAGCGGACTCGTATGTGAGTCTAAGTAAATATGAGTAACACAAAACCAATAAATATAAAATAAACGACAATGCATGTATTTAAAAAGGAAATAAAATTGTAGATAATTTTTACGAACGGAAAAACCCATGGAAACAAGTTATAACAATGAGTTTGTGTGTTTAACAGGCGTGTGTGATAGATACGTGTGTGTATGAAGGGAAGAGCGTACAAAAGTGAAGAAATGGAAAACTATCAAAATGAACGTGCCCCAGTGGGTGACACTTTACTCACATCCGAAAGCAAGAGTTGAAAAGACCAAAAAGGGTTTCAGTGACAATATCATTGCCTATTTATAGGCTTAAAGAGCACATAGCGACGTTTTGGCAATGGCAAGTGGCATAACCCACATCGTAATAAGCTCATTTAGAAATTTAAAAAAAAAACAAACAAAAACAAACAAAAAAATGTTCTATGGATATTGCAAAATATTTCTTGCTCATGTATTATACAGGAAAATGATAATAAAAAACCTTTGATACATAGATGTTTTACAGTACTGGAACGTAGACAAAACATTTCTCGTAAAATTCTGTCTTGAGAATAAAAACATCGACATTCATGAAAAAATCGTTTTACTATTAAGTTTCTTTTAATTGCTGTGAATTAGATGAAACATTCAGGATTATAAGAAATTTTTGCTTTCAAAGAACTGAGAGGTTAACATTAGACTGTAAGATGGCAAAAATCTCGCACAGTCCATTACTTGTAATTGCACTTACCACGACTGATGAGTGGTGGGATTTCATATTGACCACAAAGAATAAGTGTCATTGACTTAAATAAGGCTATATTTTTATTTCGAATAGAACAATCTGTTCAATGAATTAAATGAGTTTGAATCACAGTCTCTTTTTGAATAAAAGTATTTTTAATTCGAATAGAAGAGTCTGGCTTAGGGAAAAATCTGTAACAACTGACAAAATATAGCATCATTAATCTATTCATAAATTCTTGCTAATTACCCACATTCAGTAACGGAATTTAATTGCCAAGTTTATTTCTTAAAATTTGCTACTTTAATACTTCTAAATAGGTTGAAAATCTGTCGTGGATATATGCTAAATTAGTTAAGTCACGATCTACAGGAGCGGGGTTTTATTCTCGATCGAAGAACTGTACTAGATGTATAAAAATCAAAATTGAAGCGTCGAGATTAAAGAAATGATAGAAATATTAAAGTTAAGAATTTGCACTTTTTCGCTTGCATTCTGTTGAGGTTTCTTCTAGTCTCGATGAATTACTTAATTATAATTATCTCCAATCCTCCTAATTTCTATCACATATATATCCTTGCTTGAACCGGCTTCTAATTCTCTGGACTGAGCGGCTTGGGGATAGTTGTCGTGGGGGCACAGTCTTATGGGTAAAAGAGAAACTCGGATGAGTTCCACGGCGGAATATGTAATCGAGCGACGCTATATCGAGTCTAATTCGTTACCACTTCATTACCGTGGCCCGTTTGTACAGTTGGTATGACGTTTGCCTGATGCCATAACTGTCCGGGTTTCAATTCTCGGTAGTAGATGCGCAATGCTGATTCATCCCAAATATAGGACGAAACGGCAGTCCAGTGCTTTCTGCATTCTGGTGAGGTTTCTTCTAGTCTCAATGAATTACTTATAATTATCTCAAATCCTCCTAATTTCTATCTTGGACTATCTATGCGGTACTTGACGGTTCAGGTTAAAAAAACATTGAAGTTGATTTCAACATTTTACTGAAATGAAAATTATTTTTATTTTGATTCACTTAAATGTTTAAATTCGTTAGTGTTTATAAGTTTATGTTGAACGTTTTACTTATTGCTTACAGCATTTAATAGGAATAGAACTTCCGGGATAAACTGGAACTTTAAATCAGATTAATTTAAAACTATTCTCTTAATATGCTAAAAATGTTTTTAAAATATTTAAAATATTGTTTGTTTAAAGAAAGCTGAAATATAAATAATTACTCTACAAACAATTGGACGAAGCAGAAAAGTGGGATCTCTTTTAGTCTGTCTTTAACTTAAAAACATTTAATTGTCTATTTGAAGAAATCTACTTACTGTAAAAATAACTCGTATTTTAAAATTTTATTCACTTAAATCAGATTAACTTAAATCGTTATGAGTCGTACGAACGCACCACGGAAGCACAACCTTTCAGTATTATATATATATATATATATATATATATATATACACACACACGCACGAGAAATAAAATTTTAAAAAAATACCTGGACTATCGCTGTAACACTTTAGGGTTCTTTATCGTGCCTTCTAGTCATGCATGCTTAGAGTTCGTACTAATGTGGTCTCGTAATCGTAGTTTGAGATTGGTCGCGTCAGTTTTCTTGCTGTTGTTACAATGTAAGTGCAATGATCTAATTTCTCTGGCTGGAAGGTGTCAAGGGCAGAAATTCATCAGAGGTTTCAAAGAACGTTTTCTGCAGATTCTGATCACTTCTCGCGAAAGTGCGGATAATTTGTGGCGTACCCATCGTGTGTGTGTGTGTGTGTGTGTCACGCACGCACATGCATATAGGCCGCCTGACGATTGCGTCTAGCATGAAACAGCCCGTCGCCTCTGAGTGATGGCTTCAATGTTCACTATTATATTAATACTTACAAACGCCCTCTGATACTGAGCACTTTATCCCATAAATATAGAACACATTAAAACTATATTTCCTAATACACACACACACACACATATATATATATATATATATATATATATATATATATAAGGCTCGAACACTAATATTCCAATTCATCAGACCTTCAAATTCAAAAAGTTTTTTTAATTTGTAGGTCTGAGGAATTGGATCCAGATCACGATTTCAATGTAATAAATTCTAACTATGGAATATTAGTGTTTGAAACTTTTATATTATATTATTGCTCTGACTTGGACATTGAGCTCTACCGAGATTCTATTCTCTTAGAATATATATATATATATATATATATATATATATATATATATATCCATCCATCCGTCAGTAGCAGTATAACCCTTTTTTGACCGGGTCTTTCATTACTAGGAATTTTTTCCCGTTCAATTGGAGCAGTTTAAGTTTAAAGTCAGCCCACCCGAAAATCAATATTAGTAACAAATATTTGGTACAATTGAGGCACATACCCAAATGGGTGGGGGGTTAACAATTTGAATGGTGAGTAGCTCTGAAAAGGGCCGTTTTTGTCCTCAGTCTTGCAAGGAAGCAACCTCTTCTATGGACCGTCATAATAATATACAATAATTTTTATTTATAATATATATATATATATATATATATATATATATATATATATATATATATATATATTATATTATAATTCTAACTTTTTGCGTAAGATTTCAACTCTCTAAATTGATTGTACGTTGTTTTTTACAGACATTAAATTTTGATTTTTGCGCAAAGCGTAAATCGGTTATTTTGATTTTTCACCTTCAATGTTGTAATTTTCTCCAGCCAATTCGGACTCAAAACCGGCCCCGAAGAATTGTCTATCAAACAAAAACTTCATCGAAATCAGATGAAAACTGTGGAAACGCATAAACATCCGATCACACACATTTTGAGAATTATAGATATAGATAGGTGCGTGTTTGTGTCGAAGAATGGTGTTCTGATACTTTTAAGTGGTACAATGAAATCGGCTCCTTATTTGCTAAATATTTCCATGAAAAATGTTTTCTTTCTCACGCACAGTTAAATGCAGATGCTTAACTTTCATAAACAGGTGATCTGTTTTATGCTATTGTAAAGAGTCATATACGCAGCTGAATCAAAAAAGTAATACTTGTTCTTGAATGACAAATACTTTAATAGCAGAAGCCCGCAAACCGTTCCAAAAGGAAAACTCAAATCGCAGGATTTTAAATCTCTTAAATTTCTCAGTGTAGTCGTTTTTATCAGTCGTTGCATTCCTTGTCTTAATAACAATTACAAAGAAGCTTGTTTATTTCTTAGCAATGTGTTTGCTTGCTCACTGATATCACTACTGCTGGAAAACTCCTGTCCATTTGTCTCGTTCTTAGGTTCGAACAGAAGCATTTGGACAGCAACCATATTCTACTTCATGAATTTGGTAGACAATCTGATAATCGATAATTCCCCTGACCTTTGAATAAACCAAGACACAGCACTACATTGCAGAAACTACCACAGCTCACTTAAAGGATTTCCCAGTTTGATTATAGTGATTTTTCTTTTAGCCGAAATAAGAGCCTCAGCTTATATGGTCTCCTCCTCACTCATAGTAGCAGATGACCTGCCGCTACGTAACCTCTCACGATGGCAACTGACTTTTCTCTTCGAATTGCTATTAACGCTACTGATTTCTCCCCTCTGTGATTACATTAAGTCAAGCTTTATCATCCGCATCTAACCTCTTTGGAATGTTCTTTACACTTACACCTTTTGCGCACAAATTCTGTGAGTATTCTTTACTCTATACGCCTTTCCAGAGAGGAAGCCATTCTAAAAGCGGATTATGTGTAACGAAAGAAAGTAATTTTACTATTTTTCTACTGCGCTTCTCGACACATTATGGTTTATCGCTAAAAAAAATTCGAATTCTAATATTGCTAAAATTAAATTACAGTCTTTTGACCGACACTGATACAATAATACAAAGTAGAAAGCAAATAAAAGCGAAATTATTCCAAAGTGCAAGAAACTATGCTTTCAGTTTTCATTCTTTGTTGATTTTCAATTCAAATTTCAATAGAGCTATAAAGACATCTACAGTTAAGTCTGAAATTATCTTTACGCATCCAGAATTTGTTTCTAAAGCACCCTCTCATTAAAGGGGTTATTTTTGTCAGATTAAGATTGATATGGAAAGAGAAGAATAGTGAAATTGGCGTACAAAGTGGGAATAGAGAAGCAAAAAGCAGATAGATGGCAGTGACTCTGTCGCCCAGGGGTTTCGGTATCCGTGAGCACGTTACTTTTAGAAGGAAGGGCAGTGAAATAATTTTTTCTTTTCTGTATACAAAAAAAAATAAAATAATAAAACAAGCAACTCGTCAGTGTGGTTTAACAAAACCTGCATTAAAGAGGGATTGCTTCTCAAATACACATCGAGATATATATATATATATATATATATATATATATATATCACACATTATTCGGACTATTGTCCTCATCTTTGTCGCCATATTTATTACAACGTTTCGAGCGTTGTACGATCCGGCCTTTGTAAATAATGTACATTTTATATATATATATATTGTTTTCTATAAACGTCATCTTAGTGATCTATTTATATGCAATACGAAAAAAATTAATGTTTACCGGCGAAGATTATCGAAAGTATTATTAAAGGAAATTTACTTCTTGGTGGGAATCAAATCAACATTCACTTTTCCCAATGAAACAATTTTAGCTAAGGGTTCCGTGACCATTGAGGCCACAGCGGCGGATGCTCCTAAAGTAATGCTTCCTGTTGAATTCCAACATCCATACAATAGATACGTGCAGTACAATAAGCCCTATTAGACAGATCAAGGTTTTAGTTATAAAACACAGTCGTCTGCATCGGTTGCACCCATCTGCACCGCACGCACCGTTGGCTGACCCCTTTTGCATCTAGTGAACCGTTGTTTATGCATTTCACCAGCGATTCTCAATACGGAGGTCTACAGCCATCTATGGCCGCCGGGAATGTAGCCAGTCCAACCCATCGTTCTGGCTATGCCGAAGCACATTATCCATCACTTAGCATCTACCTTGAATCTAGTTCGGTAATTATTCAGCCGCCACTCATTAGTATTAATGTTTGAATTCAAAGAGACAACTCTTTTTCATACGATCTCAGAAGTCTTTTTGCTTGACTATTGATAATCTGCAATAAGAAAAACAAAAACAAAAAAATACTAGTAAACCGGGGAAAGTTAACTGTTGAATGGTATATCCCAAACATACCCCACCTATTTTATAATGTCATAGTTTATGCTAACCTCTCGTGTATATATACACTGGCGTTGACCGTGATGACTGTTTCGTACTTGAACCCAAACCTCAGGCCATGTGTTGACTTGAATATTTGTATATGCTACTGGTCAATGTTTCATTATGGACTAGCGTTGCCCGGGGATGTAACAGTAAGAGATAGATCAAGTATAGACCATCATAAAGACTGAAAAATAAAATTGACGAAGATTATTGTTCAAGGTTGACGGACACGCATATCTTAATTAGTGTGTTTTTTTTTTTTTTTTACGAATTGGTTACTCAAACAAAAACATTGTTTTCAATCGTTATCAGTCTACCGATTAAACAGAATTTTATTATAAACAATTGCCTTGTAAATGGAACTTTTAAAGCATTCTGAATGTAAAAATAAAGAAAAGTGTGCAAGACAGTAAGAAACAGTACCTGCCCCCCCCCCCCCCCCCAAAGTGAAGTTTTGTTGAAATCGGTTGAAAAACGAAGGAAATCCGACCCCATATTTAAACGAACACACACGCGCGCACACACACAAACAACCTGGATTTTATAAGTATAACTAGATATGAGTTGTCCCCCTTTCATTCTGGCGACAGAATCGTGTTTTATCGTGTTTTCAAACTGATTTCATGCAAAAAACAATTGTTTTTCCAATTTTTGGCGCTGTCAGAACCACCGCAAGGTAATTTTACGCAGTCCTGTGAAGTTTTGTTGAAATCGGTTGAAAAATGTAGGAAATCCGATCCAATATACAAACGTGTACACACACACACACACACACACACACACACACACACACACACACACACACACACACAATCTGCGTTTTATAATAAGATAACAGGGTCTCTTGTATAAACCTAACGGTTATTGGGTACAGGTTAAAGGTCATATTTGAAACTTTTACAGAGGCTATTGAGTAGAAATGTGGATCCGAATACATTATTTAGCTATTACTTAATGTATTCATTTATAAAAAATATTTAATAAATAAAAAATACTATGTAATCAATAAAAAACAAAATGTAATAAAAAATACTATACAATAACTACAAATAACCAATCTGTGACTCATAATTATTTTTACTCAATAGCCTCTAGAAATATTTCCGTATTGTTAAAATTATACAATCGGCCTTGCTACCCATAATGTACCATTGGCCAATATATGTAGTCTTGCCAGCACACATAGCCTGAAGATTACAGTCGTTACTTGGTGTTGACCTCAATGTCTACGTTTCTGTTTATATAGGCTATATTCTTTATATTGAGCACTTTTACCCATAAGTAAAGCATGCTTTATATATATATATATATATATATATATATATATACTCACACCTTGTGGAGAAGTTGTGGCCCGTAAACTCTATAAGGGAGTTTATAGGGTTATCAATGCCTATATATATATTATATTATATATATTATATTATATATAGAATATCAACCTTTTCGTAGGTTATGTATTAGGTTGGTGCAAAAATAATTTCGTTTTTTCACATAGTAACATATGTGAAAAAACGAAATTATTTTTGCACCAACCTAATAAATCAAACGCATATTTTTTGATTGTAAGAGTTTTTGCAGATGATGATTTAGTGATACAACTCCGACTAATTAACCGACATCTGTGGGGTTTAAAGAGGTTGATTCATTTCCTTTCTCAATGGTTATTTACGTGAAAGTGAATATGAAGAACCCGAACGGAACCGGAACTACAGGACCTGGTATTCCCAATCGGTCACTCATCTAGGTACTGACAAGGCTCGATTTCGTTTAGCTTTGATGATAGTCTGAGAATCTGTATTTAAGTGTGTATGTATAATGTTACCTCAAACATTAGGGTAACTTATCTATCGAGTGTGTAAATTACTAGAGTAGTGTGTAACATGTTTATTTATGATCTTTCAGTTGCATCTGTCTTTAGGGAGAGTCCGGTCAGGGGTGACTCCGTTAAAGAACAGTCGCAACTGAGGAAAATTATACTGAGAGGTATCCGCGAATATATTCCGAAGCCGCGATCTCTTATTGCACCAGAGACAGGGATCGGTGCTCGCACCAAGGCCAGCGCAACCGCCGGTTGCCGGGGTTCAGGCAATTTTTGTTCCTAATCCGGGTGTACGCGCTTAACATTAAACTGACTTTGCGTCACAACCTGATCCCTTTTTTTGCGAGGTGGGGGTTGAGTAAATACAAAAACAAAAGAAAATGTATCAGGGTATATGTCATATTTCAAAGTTTGAAATTCATTCATAAATATCTTTTTAATGATCACTTCTGTAAGCGTAGCCACACAAAAGTCAAGAGCCTGCGCGATATAATTAATCTCTTGTACCTGTATAATAGTTCACTAATGAAATCTACCATAATTTTTTAAACGCATGTAAATAATTCCGATTCACAAGATTGTTAGAAATGCGTGTTTACTCGTATATATTACATACGTACATATGCAATCTTTAAAGAAATAATGCATATGTCTTCAGAATCTGCTTTCTTTGCGCTTCGGATACACTACTGAGCAATTATTAACTTTCGGGAAACTTAAACAAGAAAGATGTGATTGAAACCAGTATACAACCTTGTATAACTACGACGCCCTTCGTTGCCGATTCGTTTAAAGCACATCAGATCTAGACGGTTTCTCTAGAAAAAGAGGGCCCAAGTCCGAATTCTGACGGAGTGCGCAAATTTCTCGAATATTCAGTCGGGTAGACAAAATAGAATATTCTTAGACGGCTACTCAAATATCCACTAAAAATAACGTTTTAAGTGTTAGTCACGTATGAATATTAAAATATAAAATGCACTTTTACTTTCAACCTATCATTTACTTATATAAAATTACGATGTATATCGACTTAAATAATACTTTTCTCTTTCCTGAAGGCTGTGTCTTTTGTAGATATTTTTCAAATAACTTTTTAATGCTGTATATTTTATTTTCTGTCTTCCCCCGTCAGCGCGCGCGCGCACACACACACACAGTCCTAGTAACCCGGTGTGTGTGTGTATATATATATATATATATATATATATATATATATATCGTTAGGTAAATGAAATAACTAGATATTAGCGACCGTATACGCGCATGCAAATAAATAATTACCAAATTTAGCCAAGAGGTGTAGACATAATAGTGCTCAATGTGATTAGACAGAGCAAGGATATATATATATATATTATAGTGGACCCATTTAAAATAGACGCCCCATTTTTGTTTAACAGTGTATATTACGCCTTTTCTCTTGCTCATTCGAGAAAACCAATTAAAGAGAATTTGCCCTCCTTCATGAATCGAAACTGCATCGCCTTTTATAGATGTTACTCTATTGAAGGAAAGTTTGTGCGCGCGCACCTATGCAAATATTTTATTGACGCTCAAGTATATGCATATATGTATATACATGTTAATTTGTGTGCGCGTGGAATCGCAATAAATGCAGAGATATTCATAGACATTTGAATTTAAGCATGCGCTGCTAATTCCTTCTGAAACTAATTAAGTCAGTAGTGGCAACGATATACTTAAGAGGCCACAGAACTTGCAAGTCAATTATCATTTTTAATTGCGACTGACGTGACAATGTGAAAAAGAAATCAAATAAAATCTTTCGAATGAGTAATTAAAAAAACATAAAAAATTGACGCATGATCACTGCAGCATGAGAAAAACTTTTAAAGACAACTGCGAGACAATTTTCAGATCGAGTGAGCAAACCTATTTGCGTTGATTATGAAGTCATTGCGCCTACACGTTTCTTTTCAAAATTCCATCTGGTTTCGACATTGTTTTATATTGTAGTTGGTATTGAAGCATCATTTTGGGGGCAGTTGAAAATATCCCTTACACGGGTCAACATCGACGCTAACAACTGAGAAACCAACACTGCAAATCGGAGCCTTACCAGCGTAGGACCACCCGGTGTGTATGTGTGAAAGAAGGGGCTAAAGTTCGAGTCTAACCGTCAACATGAAGAAGATTCGTGACGTTTTGCCAAGAGAGACCAACTCTTCCAGCCGCGTTCAACACTCATATTCTTCTGACACTCGTGCTCACGACTCTTCAGGATTAGTCTAGTCTTTCACAACCATTTCCATCACTTGAGTCAGAGGGTAGAAAAAGAATGAACAGAGGATGATGATCGCGATGCGCTGATGGGAGCTGGTGCCGACTAGTTGATATTATTTTTTTCTTTTTAGTTTATAGCACGTTTAGCGAGATTCAGCAGGAGTTAAACTAATCGATACACCACATCTTGGTATCGGTTAAATTAGCAGTTAAATTTTGATATTGGAAAAAGGGATGGACAATACTCTAGAGCTGGTTATTGAAGAAAAAATAGCAACCACCTTTTTTTTTTTCAAACACACTCTCTCCAGCATATATATATATATACACACACACACACACACACATATGAGAGAGATAGATAGATAATATATTCCCTCCCTCTCTATCTCTCCCTCTCTATCTCTCCCTCTCTATCTCTCCGTCTCTATCTCTCCCTCTCTATCTCTCCCTCTCTATCTCTCCGTCTCTCTCTCTCCGTCTCTCTCTCTCTCTCCGTCTCTCTCTCTCTCTCCGTCTCTCTCTCTCTCTCCGTCTCTCTCTCTCTCTCCGTCTCTCTCTCTCTCTCCGTCTCTCTCTCTCTCTCCGTCTCTCTCTCTCTCTCCGTCTCTCTCTCTCTCTCCGTCTCTCTCTCTCTCTCCGTCTCTCTCTCTCTCTCCGTCTCTCTCTCTCTCTCCGTCTCTCTCTCTCCGTCTCTCTCTCTCTCTCTCCGTCTCTCTCTCTCTCTCTCCGTCTCTCTCTCTCTCTCTCCGTCTCTCTCTCTCTCTCTCTCTCCGTCTCTCTCTCTCTCTCTCTCTCCGTCTCTCTCTCTCTCTCTCTCTCCGTCTCTCTCTCTCTCTCTCTCTCCGTCTCTCTCTCTCTCTCTCTCTCCGTCTCTCTCTCTCTCTCTCTCTCCGTCTCTCTCTCTCTCTCTCTCTCCGTCTCTCTCTCTCTCTCTCCGTCTCTCTCTCTCTCTCTCCGTCTCTCTCTCTCTCTCTCCGTCTCTCTCTCTCTCTCTCCGTCTCTCTCTCTCTCCGTCTCTCTCTCTCTCCGTCTCTCTCTCTCTCCGTCTCTCTCTCTCTCCGTCTCTCTTATATTATATATATATATATATATATATATATATATATATATATTATATATATATATATTATATATATATGCGAGAGACGATTGATCAAATGTCGATCAGATATGGATAAGAAAACCGTCAAGATAAAATAATCTACAAGACAGAAGACTGTCTAAATTTAACATATGCCACCTTTTATTAAGGCTAAATAAGGTAGAAACATGTTTGGTTTAGATAAGTTTCTGACTTGTTCATTATTTTATCATATATACATTCATTTCTATGTGTTGTGTCTCTTCAGAACATGCCTTTTCCACAATTCTTATCTATTCTAGATATTCACAATGTTTATCCCTTTGTCATCCTGTCAATTCCGCTTTCCATCACACTTCATCAGCTTTTCCAAAAGCTGCTTTCCCAATGTCTATTTTTTTTTTCTTACATATGCCTTGTAAGTTTCATACTCTCCCAGTCTTAAATCATCATGATTGATGTGTCTAAGAAATTTCAGCTTGATTCAGTATATAAGTTGTTTTTTTGTTTCCATTTTCCTTCTTCGCTGCTTAAGTGCTGGATCCATGATATTTTCAGCATTCTTTTCTAGAACATTTCTGTCGCCTCCATAACAGTCCAGCACACTTTTCTTATATATATATATATATATATATATATATATATATATATATATATATATATATATGGAGAGAGACAGACAGAAGTACTACACTCCAAAAGTATGAAGCAACACTGAGAATTAGCATGGGATGAATTGACAGAAGAGTGATAAAAAAAAAATATGAAAAATAGTCTTAGTCATTGAAAAAACGATGGAATCAACTATCAAAATTATACTTTGAGAAAATTGTCAAAAATTTTTGCTAAAGGAGGATATTTTGACGAGCAAAATTTAATCACAATTTTTTTTTTCTTTTTTTCATAATAAAAAACATTTGTCTCTTTGTTTTTAAACCATGTATGATTATTTTCTCTTAAATTGCAAAACCACTAGTTTCTTGGCCCATTTAAAAAAAAAAATTAATATCTGTGACCTCAAACTTTTGAACTAACTATATATATATATATAAAATTTTTTAGAATTAATGAAGGCTTTTCTCGTACGATTCTATCTTGGATATTTTTAAGTCTACTTTTCGTCCATGCTTTCCATGTTGCTCGCACGTATGGTCTGGCAAACCTTGTTATACATTTACAAATCTGTGATAATATCCAAAGAATCCGTAATGCTTTTGATCCTGACCTGGCATCTCGGCTTCAATTTCCTACCACCGTAATCCAGCTATCCCATATCTTTTCTATAAATGCTTTCACGGTAATAGTTCTGATGAACATTCATCCATGGTACCTAAAATTTATGCGCAATATTAGATTGGTAGGAAGGTCTCATTATTTCATATTTCTAATGGGAAGATATAACCGTAACTTCTATATAAAGTTTTTTTTCTCGCGTGTGGAATTATCTTTCTTGACTGGGAGTGAAATCGTACAATATATATATATATATATATATAATGAACTTTATGCACGGTCCTAAATTTCAAATGCAAAAGACAGTAGGGGAAATAAATTTATTTTTTTCATATTTCTAATATTTTATCCTGTATTTGCAGCTATTACATTAAGCAGTTTCATTTTTAAGACGTTGGCGTCTTAGTAGTAGAAAAACCAGTTTAATAGAAAGTCATCTTTGAATTCAAACATCCAGCTAACAAGTAACTTGGGTAATATGTATTTTTCCCGAAGATTCATAAAATTATTAATGTCTCATACCTGTACAGAACGGACAAATGGTTTATAATGATTTTCTAAGAATAACTTAGATGTGGCACAAGGCCGAAAGTATGGGGGCACAGTGAAAATCGAACTCACTATTCAGTCGTAACTTGCTAACCATTACACCACGTCGAAGGTTGCCCATACAAATGGTTTATATGAAACAAACATTGTGTTTGTGTAGTGTCCACCAATGTCAACACCGAAGTGGTGAGTGTTTCAATACTAAGTGCGTTCAAGCAAGAAACACTGTCACCAGTCTGTTGACATATGCATCCATAATTTTACTAACGCTCTATTCGAATAAATATAACATACCTTAAAATATAGTTTTAAGACGTACGTTTGTGTGTGTATGAATGAATGAATGATTACGTATTTATTTATCTATCTTATAGTATATATTATTTAGCTGTATCTGGTGAATTTCCTGGAGAGCATACATTTTCCTTTCTCACTATTCCTTTTGTGCCCCTCATATCAATACCTGATGTGCATCATAGCATGCCGAATCTTAGCCGTGGGTGGGTGGAAGTATATGTATGTGTGGGTGTGTAACTGGTTGTACAAAACTGTGGGGATCATCGTAAAATTTACCATGGAAATATCAACAGTGTAACTATAGGCTTGCTACGTCGTCTGTGTGGGAAGAATTTGCTTGCTGAGTGGAATGTAAGTCACCATTTACAAAACCGCGACAACGATTTTGAACCGTATAAAGGCTTGAATTTGAGGAGTGGTCAATTCCACTTCAGACATGCCGTATTACAATTTTGCTCTAACGCGACTCTTGTATGGAGATTGAATCCTGACAGTCGAGTACTTTCTTGGTACAAGGAAACTGTTCAATGCATAAACTGTCACCGTTTTATTATTTATTTATTTTTTCGCGCATGCGAGTTTTTTTGATTTTGTCGATAGCATAGTATATTAGGGTCAATTGGGCAAAACAGCACCATGATCCAATTCACTCCACCAGAAATTTAGAAATGGCATGCTGTATCGCTTGGCTTTCGCACCGGAAGCTCGAATACGAACATGTCAGAGTGTTTGTGAGTCAATGTGAGGACAGTGCAGAGGATTCGGATTGAGGAGGATGAGTTTTATGGCCATTACGAAAGTACAGTATCACGGAAAATTCAATATGTTCGTTCTGGTAAGAAAAGAACACTCGAATTTGTTGGCGAGGGCCACAGACTTAACACGAAGGTCGACATCAAGTACTTTCAGGAGGTAGTGCTGCTCTGGATCAAGAGGGTGGCTGCTGGAAGTCCTTGTATACAAGCAGGAGGACCAAGTCATGGCTGTCAGACAATTTCTACAACCACGTCACCCCTTACATCTAGCCACATAATTCCCAATTATTATTATGTGGGGTGCAGTTGAGTAAGAGACATACAAAACTTCTTGCACCATCAAAAATGAAATAAACGCAGGGATTATGGCAGCATTCACCAGCTGAAACAAGGGGAATACCCAGAAGAGCTACAGGAGATTTCAGGGTTGTCTGGAGTTTGTGATTGAAACCAATGGCGATTCTATGGAATAAATATACACTTTAGTATTATACGATTTTTGTTTAATTTTGATAAATACATCTGTTAGCATGAGATATCAGTATTTTCATTTTTGCATAATTTAGACAATTTATCCATCGCGCGCACACACACACACATATATATATATATATATATATATATATATCGCAATCGAATTAAGTTGACTCCCCATCAAAAATTATTACCTGTAGAACAACATTTCCGCCTGGAAAAAATGATTTCAAAACCCGTGCCAAATTCACTATAATTGAGAGAATAGAAAAGTTCACAGCAGATAACATTAGAAAGATTTTAGAGCCCCATGAAATAAGTGGATACAACGTCTAAAAACACAATATCCAGCCGGGCTAAACCATACATTTAACAATATAGATAGTACTAATATATAACTCAATAAATCAAAACCTACCCACATTTCTCACCCACACAAGACAGACATGCTTACGGAGGTGTTGGCCTTACACTTATACACTCACCCACACGAATATACACACTTACACACATAATACTCACTCACTCCCTAATGAGCCAAATGATAATACACACCCACAGCAATACACACACTTAGATATCACACTCAAACACTCCCTAAGAACCAAATCACACACACACACTAAACAGACACATCCCCTCTCCAGGACCAATAAAACTGTTAAACTGATCAAGGGAATTCAGAAGCATAGATCCATCCAGCTCTTATCTCAAATAACTTAAACGAGACTTTGACCCACACAAGGATTGTTCAAGGATTGTTCAAAGATTCATGTTGAAAAGATAACAAAAAAAAAAAAAAAAAGAACAAATGAAAACTACAGACAAAAGTTCATTTTCTCCAGCAAGACATTCATTTCTGTAATCTACTGCTACCAGCAAGCCGAGATATTTCTTCTCTCGATGATGGCCATTTTGGTCGAAACTAGTCGACGAATTTAAATGAAAAAAAATAAAAAAACGAAAGAATATTAATCTACAACCCAGTATGTCTGAAGATTTTAATTTTTAAATATTTTTTTGTTATCTATCTATATATATATATATATATATAACAAACTTGGCATATGAAAGAACATTTTTATATATTATCAGAAAATTCAACTACATTTGTAGCTCAACATTGGTTTTGGAAATTTGTTTTGTTTTTGAGTTTTATTTTTGGATTTTTAATCACTTTATTCCAAGTTAGGCAATAAGGCCACCATGTCACAAGGGGCTACTGGAAGGGAAAGAGAATGAAGGAACTGGAAAATATAATCCTAAACCAGAAACAAGGGATAAACTCGTACTCCTGTTCAATAGACCGTGGATGAGTGTGAACCGGACGATGCAATATAACTCTTTATAACTTTATTTCAATCTCAGAACAATTTGAAAGGTCTTAAGCCATTCATGATTATTTTTGGCTTTTGTTCTCGCTCGTCTTTTCTTTCCATCTCCTGACCCTTTCTTTCTCCCCGCTCCATCTCTCTCGGTCTTTCTCTTTCATCTACTATTCCCCTTACTCCTGCTCAACTCCTCATATATTCAAGACTATTGAAAGTTGTGAATATCCAGCTACCCTGTCTCGAATCACGCAGTATATATTAGCTTTTAAACCTTTTAAAGGGTCAATCTTCATTCTTGTGGTCAGACCAGCACCTGTACTCTATGACACTTTATCTACCTCGACATCAAACGGATATGTCATTTGTATTGCGAGAGGGAAAGGTTTTGCACTAATTTCAGTCATTGTGAACTTTGGAAGCTGCTTGTGATTTGAATGTCATCTACGACAAACAGCTATTACTTTGATAACTACACAAGCGGAATTGGTATATTTCCAGCTTCTTTGATGACATTTTGGTCTTGTAGCTGACAGGCAAGTTTGACTATACGAAGTGTCCGTTGAGTCTTTCTTTTGTAAATGTATTTGGCAGAAATTCTATAAGAACGTACATACAGGCGCACACCTAAAAAGAGGTACAGAGCATGCGTGGAACACGAAAGTTCAAGATGCAAATTCATCAACAATTCTTCCATTTTTTTTTTTTCTTTCTTATTGTGGTCCATCTTTATCGTAAAGTCTCTAAAATGAAAAGCGTGATTAAATTTTAAGTCGAGTCCATACGAATTAATTGAAATTTATGAAATAAAAAAAAAATTGATTGGGCATTACTTTCCTGCATTGGCAGTCTGCATTGTAAATTAAATCTGAATTTTAAGAAACCGTCAACATTTTTTATATGTAGATATTAAATGCGTAGGGGATAAAATAGTATTAAATTAGAAAGTTAGGTGGGTGGGTAGAGGTTATCAGTGTGAAAGGTCGAATCGGTGAGTAGAGATCAAATTCCCGTCTAAGGTGCTTTTACTCTTGCAATAATTCCATTTTCGAATACGTCTCTCCTCTTCCATCGCTAAAACGATAAACTAGGCTCTCTAGCCTTTGGTGCCAGTCAGTATAGGAGAAATAATAATTTGAATTGAAAACAGAAAGTATCAGGAAACGATACCATTTGTCTTTCCCAAGGAGTCATAACGGTTCACAGACGATAGACGGAATCTGTTGAGAGCCGCCAACGACTATAAAGTGTCCTATAAAGTTTGTATGATGTTCATAAATGCTGGTTAGAAAGACTGTAAAGAAAAACACTGGAAACAAAAGGTTGAGTGACGAAAGGCTTAATCACATGCAAACATGATTTGAGAATACCATAGGCCAATGCGACAAGCGTACGACTGAAAAGCGCTACGGCTTTGCGACACACCTTTTGCCCCTACTTCAAGAACAAAAGTTATACTCATAGAAGATGGACGAGTCTCTGTATTAATAAGTTTAGAGAAGTTTAGTCAGTCTTTCTACAGAAAAATATGTAAAAATTGAAAAGAAAAAGGATGTACTTGTTGTTCTCACTGTTTGCAGATTATACAGAGAATTTTCTCGTTAAAAATATATTCATTTCGAAAATGTTGGACGAAAATACTTGCATCCATACTACGTATTTTAGCAATTAGACAGATACCCTGTCCTATTGACGGGATAAAGGAAGTTGTCAAGAAAATTCTGTTAATTCTCTAAAATTTCAGTTTAAAAAAAAGTTTCTCGGCAAGACAGCAATTTCTCTGCAAACAAGAGTTTATCGGCAAGACACCAATTACAGCAGCCAATTTTAACATTTATTCTATTCTTTACAATCAGACTTGTTTGCTAATTCATTGTATTTTCTATTCAGGATATTGCTGCATAGAGCTGAACGTAACACTTGAATCATTTTTTAATTAATAAGAAAAATTGCTTCAACAGACAGTATTATTTCATTTTTTTAAAATAATTCAATAACTTTTTTCTGAAAATCTGAACTGATTATTTTGATTTAAGTAATTCCATAAAAGTTTTTTTTTTTTTTTTTTTTTTTTTTTTTTTTGGCTTCGTTCGACTTATTTTTAATAATTTGAATTATCAGGCAACGAAGAATTTAGGAATTTACGACAATTTTGACAAGGTGGATAAAAATATTTTTATTAAAAACGATTTATAGAAAATAAAATCTGTAATGAAAAAAAATGTTGCTAGAATATGTCAATTTTAAAGATTCAAATTAAAAACAAAACAGTTGAAATGTTTAAAATATGCTTTCCAAATTTTATGCAAATTAAATGTTACCGTATAAGTTGTAAACGTCTTTTGTTAGTAATATACATCACATCATTTGGCCGGAAGCGGAGTAAAGCGTTGTCCTTATTTTTTTTTTTTTTTTTTATGGGAGAATGCATTGTCTAGGCGTCTCCATTTCCTGCGGCAGTACCTTCTACATTGCGCTAATATAGGTGGGATCATTATAATATCGACGCCAGCGCGACAGTGGTCCTCAGACTGGGCAATTTTTTTTATCCTTGGCCCATATATATTTGTACGGCTTTCTTACGAAAAATCGACCTTGTGTCACGTTCTACCTTAGCGAGGAGGCCGGGAAAATATATGTTTGCACATGAGTCGAAGTGTGAAATTACTATCAGTTCAAGCCCCAGGTGATCGTCCTCTACCACCAGATAGCTCCTCTACTTGTTGAGATGGCTGTTGTCATAACCAGGCAGCTGACAAAAAAGGGGGAAATGCCGAGGCGTTTGAAAAATTTTTGTACGGCTTCCGGCATTAAACCCCGACCTTGTATCACATTTTGTAATGATGCGGATAAATAACCATATGTTACCGTAATTTAATAAGCGTAACTTAAGTGTGCTGTAACAGGGCAAATATAGAGCATCACACATGCAACTCGGTCGTAAATGATTTAGCGAGACATGCTTACCAAACATCAAACCAGGGCGAAGTGCCAATACGTACAGACAAAATATAGTCTTACATGATCAACGTCCACGTTGCATGTTTGGCAAGATATTTTATTTCTTTTTACACTTCTCAAGTTAACGGCTACATGGTCATTTAATCCAGTTGCAGGTTATTCTGTTTCTGTTGTAACCTAAGGAAAGTTACTGAATAGAATAATCACATGAAGGTTGGTAATGAACGATAATACTTAGGACAAGAACAACACATAAGATTCGCCAGCGGCGCGTAAATCGGTAGTCAACTGCTAGGAGTCAAGTGACTTGCACAATGAATCTCCAACTGCAGGATATCTACCAACCGCCCACGCGGTCAGACGTGGCAACAGGACGAATTTCATATGGGGTGTCCGAGCCCGTAGGCCTGACCAAAAATTCCCTGTAGACTCCGTATAAAACTGGGTCAGCTAGCTGTTTCCCTGAGACGAGATTCTGCCTTTCGACGTAGCCTTGTCTGGGGATTTTCTCTGCACCGAGGCAGTTTGACCAGCACAGCTGAAGACGAGTATCCAACTGCAGACCAACATACAGTATTTACTACTATTATTTTTTTTTATTTTATATATTTTAAATAACATAGCGTACTAAAATTGAACTGGGTATAAGAAAAAAATATAGAAAAAATGTGACTTATTAAGGATTGCCATACAGGCCAGTTAATAGGACACAAGTGAGTGCATTTCTTAGTCCCACAAAATTACAAAGAAATATCAAATATTATTTATTTCAAATATATTTATAAAATACGGCATTAAAAACTTTTATCCATCTATATTTGAAAAAGGTCTGCTTGAGGCTTCGTAAACATAACACCTGATCAAACGGAAATAATTTTACATTACTGTGAATCAATTTTATTCCACAATGAAGTTACCTCCGTTAAGAAATAAAAAAAAAAAGACTGCTTCGATGTACCAAAAGGATCATTTGATGATGCTGATGTTTCGGAGTTAATAAGCCTACATATCTTACATGAAATTAAAAAAAATTGTACATATAAACAACCACAGTATGTATAGGGATGACGGTCTAATGATAGCGTCAGACAACAGACCAACAAATGACAATATAAGAAAAGCGTTTTTCAAAGTTTTCAAAAGCCTTGGCTTTGAAATAGAAGTCGGAATGAATTAAAGTCTTTGTCAGATATCGGGACGTAGAATTACATCTACAAGTTGGCAGTGTCTACCCATACATGAAACCCAACGCAAAATTAAAATATTAGATCTAACCACCTTGAAAACATAATAAAGCATATCCCTGAAGGAATAGTCTAGGTTATCCAGAAACTCTTCTAGTAAAATAATTTTGAGGAAAAGGAAATAATGAGAACTTAAATGTAGTGTCACAAAAACAAACTAGAATTTTAACGTTTAATTAAACAACACATGAAGAACAATTTCAGGAAAGAAAATATAGTTTGGTTTAATCCCCGTTTTAGTGATAAAATGCAAAATAGGGAAATTTTTACAAATTATTTAATAAAAACTTACCCCCCAAAATTTAGAATTACATAAGATATTGAATAAAAACACAATTAAATTAAGCTACAGTTGCACTAGTAATTTAGAAATAGTAATAAATAGACAAAACACCAGAAATTTGAAAACTAACGTACAGTAAAATATAGTAGTAGATATTACTGGTCAGAATAAAACCTATTTGGGTTGTACTGAAGGTTCTTTCAAACAAAGATGGTACTATCGCAGGTCGTCATTCAAGCTAGCAAGTTTTAGGAGCTCTTTCAAACTAACAAAACATGAGTGGAATTTAAAAGAAAAATAAACAGCAGCGATCCGATTGTTAACATGAAAATTTTCAAAAAGGCGAAGCGTTACAACAACCACAATAATATTTGCAACTTCTGCCAAGAGAAAAAAAAAAATTAGCAATAATATTTCCTGATCAAAAGAACCTTTTGAACCAGAGATTCGGATTCAGGAGACATTGCATACCTTAAGCTCATATGGGGTTAGATAAAAAAAATTATATACACTTCAATGAAACCCCACAGATACATTTCTAATATACTTGATTTTCTTCTCCCCCCTCTTCTTCTGCTTTCTCTTGTTTCTTTGCATCGCCATCTTTCCTATCTATCATACCCAACGCCGTGCATTTGTTTTTGTTTTTAAAAAATAGTATAGCGTTCATTTATTTTTTTAAAAAAAATAAAGCGTTGGGAGGTCAATTGATAAAAATCGCTTAAGGGTAGAGGAATCAACTGATCTCTCTCTCATATATATATATATATATATATATATATATATATATTCAAATGGCTTTGGTTAAATAATTTAGACATATCTTGTCGATTTATTTTGCTCGTAATCCTTTCAAGATCACGGATTCATTTCTTGGTAGCCTTAGAAAATTGATTAATAAAAATACCAAAATTTCCTTTTTAAATAGTATCTTATTTTCCAAAATATTGATTCACAATAAAGTTTTTGTACTACAGGGGTCCAATATGATTAGGTTGGTGCAAAAATAATGACGTAATAATGTCGTTTTTTGACGTATTTTTAACGTCAAAAAACGACATTATTTTTGCACCAACCTAATATTAATAAGCTATGGAGAATTTAAACTTAAGCCCGTTAAATGTAAATTGAGTTATAGATTGTGTGAAATCTCTCTTTCTCATGTATATGGGTATATGTAAGTATGAATATATGTATGTATGATTTTTGTTGTGGGTGTTATCGTCCTATTTACTCTTAGAAATTGAAGCTATATATAATTTTTCTGATTAGCCATATATATACGGTATTTATATGTTTATAATTCTATAGATGTATGTTTATTGTTGGTTTATGTAGGTATATATTTGCATATATTTCTTCGTAACTGATAATTTTGTTTATTATTACTATTAATATTATTGGTATCATTATTATTATGAGTATTTTTATCCTTACTTTAATTCACTTGAATATCTTTCTTATTTATTATAATCTATAAAGAAAGATCTTTTGAAAATAAATATTTTTGAAAACATCATTTTTCTCAAATATTATTGCATTATTTAAAAAAATATATACAAAGGTGTAAGGGCATGGATGACTGCATGCATTAGACAGACAATTTATTTAATTTTATACAAGAACGATTGCTGATTTCAAGGCATATCTCTATTTTCCCTTTCTTTCTCTTTTTCCCTTCCTTCTTTTTCTTTCGCTCTCTTTGTCTCTTTTCTCGATTCCCTTTTGATGACACACTCTCTATTTCATCGTGCATATCCTGTATAAATAATTCAGCATGTCTGCTATCATTTCTACGACTTCGCGCATATACATTTTTCTCCCTCTCTTTGCATTATCTTCCCAGTCTTACATGCATATCTCTCTCTTCTCTATCAATTCCCCTCCCTAATTTTGAATACATAACCCCCGTTTTTTTTTTTTTTTTTTTTTTTTTTTTTTTTTGATAAATGGTTTTGTTCCTGGTAAAATTTTTAACTCTTTATTTTGTGGAAATGTTTGGTCTGTTGAGTTAAAACCATAGTACGGTTTTAATAAAATAAAATATTACCATGATCTTTTAAAGTCTTCGTCTTTCGTTTTCATAATTATATATATATATATATATATATATATATATATATATAATACACGCACACATGATAGATGAAATTAACATTTACGTTTGAAAATAAGTAAAAATTCGAATTTACAGAGATGCTTTGTTATAAAAGAGACCTTTGAATATCAAAGGGGTAACTCTGTCTTTTTCCATGAAAATTAATAAATTAATTAATAATTTTATTAATATCACTAAACTGATTAAAAGACTCGATATTAATAGTAAAATATGCCGTTGTTTAAATAAAATTAAAGTAAGGTACTAATGAAAATAATACATATCATTGAAAGAAATAAGATAAAATAAAATTAAGATCCATTTATGTAGATAATAAATAAATAGGGCAAAGAAATGAATAATTAAATAAAAATATTATATGTAGATATGTATATAAGAATTTCTTATTTCTAACCTTATTTTCAATCTTATATATTAATCTTGGCGTAAATTTAAATTCAAAATTAAACTACAATTCATTTAAATATTTTAACAATAATACTCTATTGAAATAATAAAGTATCCCGCGATAGCTAGAAATGTCATTAAACCGGTGTTAAGCCAAAATAAATATATCAAAACTATTAATTGCTTCGGCATGAAACTCAGTTTTACAACTTTGTAAGATATATGTGTGTGTGTGTGTATTGTACAGTGACACATTAGAACATTCATATATCCACAACAAAACTGTACATTTTTCTTTAACGTTTTTTTTTGTTTTTTTTTTTAAATTTAACATTGAAACGAAATGCACAGTTTTATAGTGGGTATGTGCATGTTCTAATGTAAAACTGCATAAATATTTATTGCTCTACTTTTGTATTGAGCCCTATTTTAAATTAATATTTTGAACACTGAAATCTTACTCTTCGTTCTTTTACATCTGGAGATATATATATATATATATATATGTATATACAGAGAGAGATTTTTTCCTCTCATTTTTAAGCACTGTCTCGTACACAGCTATTTTTTCTTATTTTTTTTATTATGACTCCTTTCATTGACTACTCGTTGTTTCTGGATAGATATCTGTATTGTCCACAGCTACCTTTTCTTGTCTTTTTTTTATTATTGTATTAGTGAAATGATTTCAGAAATTTATAACACAATTTGTTTCGTCCAACTGTGTTCGAAAAGGTTTATTAGGACAAACCAAGATTAACAATCAAAGATACAAGAGTGAATTATTCGTTATTTCTAAAATAACTTTCAAAACGAAGGCCACCTATGCGCGAATGACCCTTTTTTTTGGGGGGGGGGCTGGTTCAGAATGGTTGCCGGTCTTCCCCGGTGGTTTGGATATCTCTCTGCTTCTCATTGCTACTCTCCTCCCACTATTCCCATGATTAAGTTTTGTACACGTTTATAACTTTCATCTTCTCAGACGTCATTATATCACCTCATACATTTTTTCGTGAAGCACGTCACACAATTTTTCTTGATTAAATGATGCATCTGAGTATATTACACATCTCGTCAGTCACGCAGCTTGATTCTTCGTTTCTTATTGCCTTTTAATAGAAACCTTTTTCTCAGCATTTATGGATTAAGACATTAAGAGTCGCCGGAATATAGTGAATAGGGTAGTCATATTTCTGTTATTCTCTAGAGCATCCATAAAATGATAGAAATTATTATCTACCCCATCTGCATTTTGTTTTGTCACGAAAAAGATTGTGATATAAAAATCGATATTTATTTAAACACAAAATCTCATGTAGCGTGAAAGATTTGATGCTGGGAGAAACCGCTTGAAGCAATATGGCGCAGTCGAAGAACGTGCAGTTCTGTTCAACTGTGATCTCATTTGTTTTGTTAAGTTTATATTAGTTTTGTGAGTAAACGCTGGGAAATTTTAATTAAACCAATGTCAACCGAGTGACACATCCAGCTATCTACCGTTTTCGAACAATAATTATCTTTACGACAACGCAAAAACCCTTATTTACTAAGCGTATAGCAGTTTGTCACAAGGCTACAGTTGTGGAGTTCCTTTGAGAATCACTCATAGCACTTACGAACTGCTCTGAGAGAGGAACTTAGTGATCACTGCTGTAAAACAGGCGGCCGATAAAAAAAAAAGAAACGTAACTTTAATGAATTCATTAACTTGTTTTCTAGTTGACGTCTTTATCTGAATCTTACTAACAAAATTACATGCAAAATAATATTAGGTTGGTGCAAAAATAATTTCGTTTTCTCACATGTTAGAAAACGAAATTATTTTTGCACCAACCTAATATTTACTTAGTCACATGAACTGTTATTGAACAGTTCTCAGCCAGACTAAGTAATTGGAAAATAGTTTGGTCAGAGAATTTTTCAACGCCTCTTCGGAGATAGTTTACCAATATCTACATGAGATAAGCTTTGGAGTAAAAGTCTGGGATAAATACTTTTGATTCATCTATAAATTCCATAAGACAGGAGGCCACAGAAATACCATATTTTAATGGTTGGCAAACAGACCTAGGTTACAACTATTAAAAGAATTACTTCACTGTTGTATAAACAAAGGGCGACAGTTTTAGTTCATTTAAAAAAAATGACCCTCGCAACTGGTGGCCTCTATTCGCTATACACTGTTGTAGGCAGTTTCTAAAGTTTTTCATCACTCAGAAATTCCAGCGCGTCGAGGTCCCCAAGATGCATTTCTTTTATGCGCCGAAACTGTGGCCCTGAAAATTTTCAGCCTATAGCAGTATCGAGTTTCTATTCGGAATAGCAGGAAATGATTACAAAAAGCTCTCTTGGAATTAGATTCACCAGTCTTAAAACAAAATGAAGTTTTAACAGCAATTTCACAGTGTACACTGGTCCAAGCCATGATGGTATCGGAAATAAATGTTAAGACATTAGCTAGAGAAACACATTGTCACTTGTATAAATACACAAGTATCACACAAGTGACTGTTTAAAATTTTGGGCTATTTCTGATGCACTCTGTACATAAATGTTATGATATTTTACTGTTATGGAGAGCACTCTCTGTATAACACTCGCTAATAAAATTAAAATGGGATTGGATGCATTTACTCAGTTATCTGAAAGTAAGAATAATCGATAACACATACTGGGTGCAAACTGTCTTGATACGGATAGAAATTGAAGTCTGTAATATGAAAAATTGAAAGAGGTGCAAGATATGATTTGTTTTGAAGTCATGTTTTAGTTTTGTAGCAGTTGGGCGATTGACGTTAATGTTAGGTGTTACCCAAAAGCTCGGACAGTGTCACCATAAAATTAATGTGCTCTAATAATCATTTCACGATTTTTCCATGAACATGCATTTTTATTGTTACTTTTAGTAGATACCCATGTTATCTAGACGATCTCTTTTTATTTTTATTAAGTACATTTATCGTCTAACGGCCTGAATATTTGAGAAAACTTATTAAGCGGAAATATGGCCAGACCGTGTTAATATGCGTCATTACAATAATTGTATTTTATTTTTAAAACATGTTAAAGATGCATGTGTAATCGTCTGTTATTTTTATACACGTTTTGAGAAAAGTACATTCGTGAAAATGGCCAGACTGTTTGTTAAATTTTGTGCATTTTTTATGGTCTTTTAGGCTCAAATAGTGATCCGCCAAAACTGTTTGAAGTTTTTTTCAATGTTACTTTATTCAATACATGGATAGGTTTTTTTTATTTTATTTATACAGTGGAACCTCGATTCTCGAACATGTCACGTCGAACAAACCGGTTTTCGAACAGAAAATTCGATTATGGAACAAAATTTCGGTTCTCTAACGACATTGCCGGACCGAGTTAACACGAACGGAATAATTTCTGAGTCGACTGCCGCGTTGTATACATTCGTCTGTTGTGCTGTATTTTTCCTTTCCAATTTTATTGTGCTGTGACTTTTTTCTTCCGGTTGGAAAAATAGTTTCGTTTTACGAACGGTTTTCAGGAACGAAGTAAATTCGTGAACCGAGGTTCCACTGTCTATATTTATATACTGGCTAATGAGAAACAAGTTTGCTGGCCAATGTGAAATTTTCGCTGCATCCGATATCACTGTTACTTATTCAATAAAGAAGAGACTGCTATCAGCGATCTACACAAAAAAGGTACAGAGGATACGAGAGCAGGGCAGAGATAAAAACCGATAAGAGAACTGAGAAGGGAAGGGCAGAGGAGACAAGAATGTGGCGTTGATGAGCACGGACAAAACACAGCACTTCGCATTTCAAAAGGAAAGTTCAGTCGGATGTCGTAAATCTGACCTGACAAATTCAAGGCAGATTATTACGACTGAAGATTTCCCACCCAAGAATAAACAAGTGAACTTTATAACACAAATCCCTCTGAGCTGAAACGTCCTGTTTCTGAACACTGTTAACTGAGGTGGGTACTACTTGAAACAATTTTGCCTTGTGCCATATATTTAAATCCTTTCTCCAAGATTTTCCCAAATTTTCTCTATTTTTGAAGGGAATAATTTTTTACATGAATCCTTAAACTAATTGTGAAAGATTCCTTTTCTTTGTGTAATCCCCTTTTTTTGTTACCTCATAAAAGTGTTATCCTGCCCAAAGAGGCGCACAAAAGGACATTTTTGTGCGACCCTTGGTTTGTACTTTACAAATTTTTAAATTATAAATACATGCGTTGTTCCTTTTAAAAAATTACGTAAAGGTCGTCTTTTTTTTCTTTTCTTTTTTCTTTCTTTTCTTTTCTCCTTTATTTCTTTTCTCCTTTTTTTCTTTTCTTTTTCTTTTCTCCTTTTTACTTTTCTTTTTTCGTTTCTTTTCTTTTTTCTTTTCTGCTTTTTTCTTTTCTGCTTTTTTCTCTTTTCTGCTTTTTTTTTCTTTTCTGTTTTTTTTTTTCTCTTTTCTGCTTTTTTTTTCTCTTTTCTGCTTTTTCTTTTCTCTTTTCTGCTTTTTCTTTTCTCTTTTCTGCTTTTTCTTTTCTCTTTTCTGCTTTTTCTTTTCTCTTTTCTGCTTTTTCTTTTCTGCTTTTTCTTTTTTCTCTTTTTTCTTTTTTCTCTTTTTTCTTTTTTCTCTTTTTTCTTTTTTCTCTTTTCTCTTTTTTCTCTTTTCCCTTTTTTCTCTTTTCTCTTTTTTCTCTTTTCTCTTTTTTCTCTTTTCTCTTTTTTCTCTTTTCTCTTTTTTCTCTTTTCTCTTTTTTCTCTTTTCTCTTTTTCTCTTCACTTTTTTCTTTTTCTCTTTTTTCTCTTTTCTCTTTTTTTCTCTTTTCTCTTTTTTTCTCTTTTCTCTTTTTTTCTCTTTTCTATTTTTTTTCTTTTTTCTATTTTTTTTCTTTTTTCTATTTTTTTCTATTTTTTTTCTTTTTTCTATTTTTTTTCTTTTTTCTATTTTTTTTCTTTTTTCTATTTTTTTTCTTTTTTCTATTTTTTTTCTTTTTTCTATTTTTTTTCTTTTTTCTATTTTTTTTCTTTTTTCTATTTTTTTTCTTTTTTCTATTTTTTTCTTTTCTATTTTTTTCTCTTCTATTTTTTTCTCTTCTCTTTTTTTTTTCTCTTTTTTTTTTCTCTTTTTTTTTTCTCTTTTTTTTTTCTCTTTTTTTTTTCTCTTTTTTTTTTCTCTTTTTTTTTTCTCTTTTTTTTTTCTCTTTTTTTTTTTCTCTTTTTTTTTTCTCTTTTTTTTTTCTCTTTTTTTTTTCTCTTTTTTTTTTCTCTTTTTTTTTTCTCTTTTTTTTTTCTCTTTTTTTTTTCTCTTTTTTTTTTCTCTTTTTTTTTTCTTTTTTTTCTCTTTTTTTTTTCTTTTTTGTTTTCTCTTTTTTTGTTTTTCTCTTTTTTTGTTTTTTCTCTTTTTTGTTTTTCTCTTTTTTTGTTTTTCTCTTTTTTTGTTTTTCTCTTTTTTTGTTTTTCTCTTTTTTTGTTTTTCTCTTTTTTTGTTTTTCTCTTTTTTTGTTTTTCTCTTTTTTTGTTTTTCTCTTTTTTTGTTTTTCTCTTTTTTTGTTTTTCTCTTTTTTTGTTTTTCTCTTTTTTTGTTTTTCTCTTTTTTTGTTTTTCTCTTTTTTTGTTTTTCTCTTTTTTTGTTTTTCTCTTTTTTTGTTTTTCTCTTTTTTTGTTTTTCTCTTTTTTTGTTTTTCTCTTTTTTTGTTTTTCTCTTTTTTTGTTTTTCTCTTTTTTTGTTTTTCTCTTTTTTTGTTTTTCTCTTTTTTTGTTTTTCTCTTTTTTTGTTTTTCTCTTTTTTTGTTTTTCTCTTTTTTTGTTTTTCTCTTTTTTTGTTTTTCTCTTTTTTTGTTTTTCTCTTTTTTTGTTTTTCTCTTTTTTTGTTTTTCTCTTTTTTTGTTTTTCTCTTTTTTTGTTTTTCTCTTTTTTTGTTTTTCTCTTTTTTTGTTTTTCTCTTTTTTTGTTTTTCTCTTTTTTTGTTTTTCTCTTTTTTTGTTTTTCTCTTTTTTTGTTTTTCTCTTTTTTTGTTTTTCTCTTTTTTTGTTTTTCTCTTTTTTTGTTTTTCTCTTTTTTTGTTTTTCTCTTTTTTTGTTTTTCTCTTTTTTTGTTTTTCTCTTTTTTTGTTTTTCTCTTTTTTTGTTTTTCTCTTTTTTTGTTTTTCTCTTTTTTTGTTTTTCTCTTTTTTTGTTTTTCTCTTTTTTTGTTTTTCTCTTTTTTTGTTTTTCTCTTTTTTTGTTTTTCTCTTTTTTTGTTTTTCTCTTTTTTTGTTTTTCTCTTTTTTTGTTTTTCTCTTTTTTTGTTTTTCTCTTTTTTTGTTTTTCTCTTTTTTTGTTTTTCTCTTTTTTTGTTTTTCTCTTTTTTTGTTTTTCTCTTTTTTTGTTTTTCTCTTTTTTTGTTTTTCTCTTTTTTTGTTTTTCTCTTTTTTTGTTTTTCTCTTTTTTTGTTTTTCTCTTTTTTTGTTTTTCTCTTTTTTTGTTTTTCTCTTTTTTTGTTTTTCTCTTTTTTTGTTTTTCTCTTTTTTTGTTTTTCTCTTTTTTTGTTTTTCTCTTTTTTTGTTTTTCTCTTTTTTTGTTTTTCTCTTTTTTTGTTTTTCTCTTTTTTTGTTTTTCTCTTTTTTTGTTTTTCTCTTTTTTTGTTTTTCTCTTTTTTTGTTTTTCTCTTTTTTTGTTTTTCTCTTTTTTTGTTTTTCTCTTTTTTTGTTTTTCTCTTTTTTTGTTTTTCTCTTTTTTTGTTTTTCTCTTTTTTTGTTTTTCTCTTTTTTTGTTTTTCTCTTTTTTTGTTTTTCTCTTTTTTTGTTTTTCTCTTTTTTTGTTTTTCTCTTTTTTTGTTTTTCTCTTTTTTTGTTTTTCTCTTTTTTTGTTTTTCTCTTTTTTTGTTTTTCTCTTTTTTTGTTTTTCTCTTTTTTTGTTTTTCTCTTTTTTTGTTTTTCTCTTTTTTTGTTTTTCTCTTTTTTTGTTTTTCTCTTTTTTTGTTTTTCTCTTTTTTTGTTTTTCTCTTTTTTTGTTTTTCTCTTTTTTTGTTTTTCTCTTTTTTTGTTTTTCTCTTTTTTTGTTTTTCTCTTTTTTTGTTTTTCTCTTTTTTTGTTTTTCTCTTTTTTTGTTTTTCTCTTTTTTGTTTTTCTCTTTTTTTGTTTTTCTCTTTTTTTGTTTTTCTCTTTTTTTGTTTTTCTCTTTTTTTGTTTTTCTCTTTTTTTGTTTTTCTCTTTTTTTGTTTTTCTCTTTTTTTGTTTTTCTCTTTTTTTGTTTTTCTCTTTTTTTGTTTTTCTCTTTTTTTGTTTTTCTCTTTTTTTGTTTTTCTCTTTTTTTGTTTTTCTCTTTTTTTGTTTTTCTCTTTTTTTGTTTTTCTCTTTTTTTGTTTTTCTCTTTTTTTGTTTTTCTCTTTTTTTGTTTTTCTCTTTTTTTGTTTTTCTCTTTTTTTGTTTTTCTCTTTTTTTGTTTTTCTCTTTTTTTGTTTTTCTCTTTTTTTGTTTTGCGCCCATTTTGAAGAGTTGCTGTTTCTACCAACTAAGTTCTGCGTATGTCACAAGAACTTGAATTTAGTAGAGAAGCAAAATTTGTATATTCTCCGGCATGGTCGGTAGATATTGATATGACTGTTAAAAAAAAACAAGAACATAGACCTCAATTCAAACACGAACCCCCTCCCCTATGAAATATGTTTATAATAAATCTATGTAATACTGCAACGTACTCGTATAAATTACTTGATAAAAACAAATATCTGGCAACATTTAATATTGCATTGTCGCATCCAATCTTCAAAGTCTCGTCTAATTTATACAGTAGTTATCTTGAATTTATTTCGAAATCCAGTCAGTTACATTTTCGTATGTGCTATAGCAGAACAGACCGGTCTTGGATGGCAACTGGTCTAACGCAGAAAGAAATGGCAACCTACTGCGGGAAAAATCTGCCTCGTCACTCATATATTGAAAAATACATGATCGCCTAAGCGTGTATCACGCATGGCACATAGCTGACTGAAGGCGAAGACAAAGGGAATTCGTATTGATTTGAGGCAATTAATTGTTAATAAGCACAAGGCTGGAAAAGGATATGGCAATATTTTCAAGGAACTGACTATCGATAAACCGGAATTTATGTCCATAATAAATTCAAGATGGCTGATGTGAAAAAACCTTTACGTGTTGTTTTAAAGTTTTGCCAAGACTCATGCACAAGAAAAATAAAGGACGTAGGTAGAGACCTACAAATAACATGGGAAGACATGATTAATAATTCAAAATCACATGAAATGCATGTTAGAGTACGGAAGAGAGTTCATTACAATGCGTGGGATTAAAAGTTTCCTTCACTGTACCAAATATATTCGAAAGCTCTATTAAATATTAATAAAGGATATCTAAATAAGGCATTTTAGAATAGTATTGTGATTTCATTAGTGAAAGACTGAACTAGTCAGGCAAGCAATACGCGGCAAAATATATACACACACACACACACACAGAATGCGATGGAAAAATTGTCGCCATATTATATTTCTATTTTCGCGCATGCGCCTTTGTTTTTTATTTTGTCGACTGCGCAGTAGAGTACGAACAGTGAGAAAAAAACTCACAATGACGCAATTCACTCTGCTAGAAATATGTAAACAGCACGCTATTTGCGCCGGAATCTTTTAATACCAACATTTCAGAGTGCTTTGGTGTCAATCTGAGAATTCGGAAAGAGCTGGATGAGTCTAAAGGTGATTACGAGGGTACGGCAGCTCGGAAATCTCACTCGGATCGTTCTGATAAAAGAACTCCCCAATTTGCTGGTGAGAGCCTCAGACGCAAGACGGAGGACTACATCGTGCCTCGAGGAGCTAGTAATACACTAGGATAAGAAGGTGGCTACAGGAAGAACAAATGCCTGACAACAGGACTTTGCATTGTTCCACACAGATGGTATTTCATGGCAGTTCACACAATTTCTGCGACTAAATCACCCCTTACATCTGGTCACCTAACTCCTCAGCATGTAACATCTTCTATCAATGTGTGTGGGGTGCAGTTGAGCGATAGACCAACAAAATTCCTTGTAACACCAAATATGAACTGAAGACAAAGATTATGGCAGGAGGACGTGGTTAAAGTCAATGACGATTTTATTGAATAAAGTTACTGTTTAGTGTTTCAACGTATTTTTATGTAATTCTGGTAAACATATCAGTTACAATGAGAAGTCAGTATTTTTAAGTTATTGAGATAACTTATCTATCTCACCATCTGTGTGTGTGTGTATATATATATATATATATATTGAAGATGACTGACAATGTACAAAGATTGGGTTTTTTATTAAATTTTTTTTCTGTTCGTATAAATGTTTTCTTTTCTGGAAATAAAGTGTGTAAAAAAAAAAAAAAAAAAAAATTGTCCAAATGTTGTATATATCGAAACACTTACGGCTATTCTAAAAACCTTAGATTCCAGTGTTCTCTCCAGAGCATTAGCGACGAGTGCTTTCTGCATTCTGTTAAGGATTCTTCTAGACTTGATGAATTACTATATTTGATTATTCAAATCCAATAAAAAAATTTATCACTTATATATCCATGCTTGATCCAGGTTTGGAGGGAGCCCTTGGGGGGGGGGGGCTATTCGTTTTGTATACTTGAATAAGTATCACCACCAGGAATTTAGTGAGTAGCTGCATTATATTGTCTACTTAGTTTCTTCATCAAGTTCCGTTGGTCCAGTGGTATGTCGCTTGTGTTGTATCGTTACAAGTCTGGGTTCGATTCTCGGTATTGGATACGCGCTGCTGAGGAGACCCAAATAGGACGAGATGGCCGTCCAGTGCTTTCTACATTCTGTTGAGGCTGGGTGAATTATATACATATATCAATAATGTGTGTGTGCTTAGTATGAAAACTGAAAGCCATCATTATGCTATATCCAAGATCAAAAAATTTCCGTTACCAATCATTGGGGACCATGTTTTAGGAAGTGATTTTTTTTTTCTTCGTCACATACCGTTTTTGCGTTAACTTTCATTAATACACGCATCACTCCACTCTACCCAGTGTCTTTATCTCTCGTTCTCGCCTTCTGAAATCAATTCTAATTGAATTCGCGACTTACCTGAAGCATAAATATTTTTCTTAATTTGGATAAGGTCTAAGCACAAGTCTTTTAGAAAGATAAAATTCTGTAGTTCATGAAAATCTTTTGGAGTGAGTGATTTTTTAAAAAAAAATTGTTTTCTCTTCAGTTGATGGGTTTTAGTCAATTTTTATTTATAAGCGAAGATTTTTCTTTACTAAACCAGCCTTTTTGGTGTTCACTGTTTCACTGCAATTTTATTTTTAAAGAAAATTCTTTTTTTATTCAGTTAA
>OZ010573.1:51275079-51280079 GCA_963932145.1 Acanthosepion lycidas | reverse complement strand
ACTGTATTCAATGTGTAAAAATTACAAAAAAGAAATTGTAAGATTACAAAAAAATTACTCAATGAATACTATTTTTTTAGATCATAATTAATAAAAAATGAAACTCTTATTGGATGACTCAGTGATCTAGAAATAATGTGCTTGTGGCATACATCTTGTCCATATACAATTTGTAAAGCTGCAGGAAATTATAAATTTTCTAAGGCTATGATATCAGGCTTTCACTGATCAGAATTAAATTCAAACGCTACGATTTTGAAATTAAATATACAGTGGGCTATGCCAAATGTTTATCCAGCCTTAATTACAGAACTTTTGGCTTGTATAATAATGTATTTTTTCAGAAAATACCGTTTTAGTATCAAGCTACTCTAATCTATGAACGCTAGTTGACATATTTTGCAATGAAAGTTCGCGTAATTAAGACAATTGGTGAATTTTAACGAGGGCAACTAAGAGGATGGCATCAGTGCGGCAAGTCAAATAGAGAAATTTCTAGGTTTTTCCAGGTTAATCATCAAATGGTTAATAATATTATCAATAAATTTAATGAAGAAGGCCATTGTCATGTGGAACAACGTTCAGGAAGACCATGCATCGTGTCTGAGTGAACGGAAAGGGGCGCTGAAGAGGAAAGTCATCGGAAACCGTCGTCAGAGCATCAAAGATGTCGCCAGCAGCATGGAAATGTCGCCATTTATGGTGAGAAAGATTCTAGAAGGACTAGGCTATCAAAGAAGAGTTGCAAGAAAGAAGCCCTTGATTTCAGAGGTTAACAGGAACAGGCGTAGGGACTGAACGAGAAAATTCCAGAGCAAAGATTATGAATTTTGTCAGTCTGTAATTTGGACAGATGAAAGTAAATTCGAATTCGAGACAGGTTTATGTTTGGAGAAATCAGAATGAGACTTGGAACACTGAATGTCTGCAGGCAACCGTAAAACATGTAGGCATTGGAGTAATGCTGTAGGGCGCTGTCAGGTTTGGATGGAAATCTGAGCTGATTCTTGTTGACTACCGGTTGAATTGTTCAAAATACTGTCAAATATTAGAGAAAGGACTACTCTCGCCATTTGAAACCAATTAGATTGACAACAATGTTTACCTTTTTTTTTTTTTTTTTTAAGATGGAGCACCATGTCATATGAACAAAGAAGCAAAGGCCTGGAATTAATCGCAAGGAATCAAGTCACTGCCATGGGTAGCCCAAAGTCCTTTCATGAATGCATTAGAGCACGTTTGGGGGCACCTTCATCGAAACCTTCGAGAGCATGTAACCAAAATCATGTCATTGGCAACGCTTCAACAACATTGCTAAATGAGTGGCAAAATATGGATCAGACGATTGTTGATAACTTGATCAAATGCATGAAAAATCGAATACAAGCACTGAAACTAGCAAATAGAGGACCTAATCTATATTTTTTCCAAATACTGTTTATTTATGTTGAGTAGGGATTACGGAATTAAATTTTGAAATTGGATGTAGTTTATTTCTCCTGGCTAAAATCTTTTCTTGTACCACTGTAACCTTCAAACTCGTTTCCTCAAAAAACGGTAACAATTTGGAAAAACTTATTTTGTGTGTTTAATATGTCAAACCCCAATTTTCCAATTAAGTGCTATACCAGTATTCCCAAATCGACATGCTCTAATATACGTATGTTAATATGTAGCCCCATTAGAACAGGAAAGAAGAGAAGTTCATTTTCCGTATCCCCACATACTTGCAATTGAAATTCAAACAAATTCAAGCGAAGAATAACTTCATGATGACCACCAAGAAGGCACAAGGACAGTCTCTCAAGACCGGCCGCCTCAAAATTTCTTATCTATGATTTTAGAATGTCTAGTACTATGTTGGTTATTCAATGGTCGGATGATCAAACATGGAGTAGCACTAATTTGGCATACTCGGAAGTCCTGTTAAATTAAGTAACATTATTTTCTTTCATTTATACTATTTATATTCAGACTATTGTTCACATCTTTTTTTTTTTATCACAACGTTTCGGCTGATGTACCGACTTTCATCAGGTGCATATCGATCTGGGTAACCTACAGGTAATTCTAAAAGGAACCATTTATTTAATCTAAGGAGTAAACTGTTCTTGTCTCACTGTCCATGTTTATGGACGAGAACAAGAAAAATATAAACCCCTGCAAAGTAAATAAAGATTTCAGTTTAGAATTCCCTGTAGTTCACGTAGATCGAGATACATCTGATGACGGCCACAGATTGCCACGGCCGAAACGTTGTGATAACAACAATAGATGAAGAAAACAGTCCCCCAAGTGATCGTCGTATTGCCATAAGTGATATACACATGGTTTGAAATCAAAGACGTCCGTAGCGTCGTGTCTCAGATTTGTTTGTTTGAAAACAAAATTGTTTTCCTTCTCCGCGATGGCGCTGGTATTTGCGCATAGCGAAGTGAGGGAAAGAGATGGATAACTTTCCGAATAATATTAGGTTGGTGCAATGAATTCGGTTGGAATTCAAACTCTGCTCTCCGATTCCTCAACCCAAGCCGCTATCCATTACCCACCGTCCGTCGACTGGTTCGAATGCAAATAATATAAGAAATAACTCCTTATCCATGAAATGGAAAGAAACCATTGTATTATGTATCAAGAGTTCTTCAGTAAAGTGTATGTATGTATGTATGTGTATATATATATATATATATATATATATACACACACATACACACACACACACACACACACAGTATTTCAGAATACACAATTTTCAGAATCGTTTAACAGCATAATTGTCCATCACACACAATTTTTAAAGTCCAAAAACTTAATCTAATTCAGTTACTTTTTGCCATGTTTACCGATAACACGTTTAGCCATTTTCGTAAGAATCATTGAAAAATCATTTAAGTTATTCTGCTAGAAAGAGAACGGGCTTCCATCTTCAGTCCATTCAAGAACCATCACGATAACGGTGAATTAGTTTTAAAAAGAGGAAAGACTACAGAGGAAAACTGGATCAGGAGGTCACAACAGCAACAGGAATCATCATATTAACTTGGAGCTAAAGATATCAACTAGAAAAGATCCAACTTACTCCATAAGACATTTGGCGCGTGAAAGAGGAGTTTAAGCTATGACAGTCTAAAGATCAGTGAAAAAAAAACTTAAATTAAAATGTACGAGAGACCTATGGAGCGCCTTGTTACTCTAGGACAGAAAGTTAGAAGGTTAAAGAGGGTGAAGATTATATTGAACAAGTTGGAAATGATCCTGGAATAGAATATATCTGTATTTGAACTTTATTTCAAACATTCATGGGATTCCGATCCATAGCGATTATTAATTAATGACGAACATGTCATTTTGTTTATGATCAATTTCATAACGATTTTCTGTTCAGCTCGGCGTGTAAAGGTTATTGCTCAAAATAGAGTACAATAGTGTTATAAAAAGCATCTGGGATTTCCAGTAAGATGTCTTTAATCATTTCTAACATGCACTTAATTTAACAATTGGACAGTTTTGCTGTTACACCCGATATATATATATATATATATATAAATAAAACATTTTTGACAGCATTGTCGTATTTAATTTTTCTATCAGTGTGGCTTAGTTACGTGAAAATGTCAGTTATCAATGACTGATTAAAAATTTGGTCGGGATGTGCAAAATATTGGAGAGCAATTTCAGAAATCTAGAGAAATGGGAAAAGATAATAAATATTAATTTCATCTAATAAACAAATTTCTGAATTGCTCACAATTTAAAGACTTATGTAGGAATAGGGAATGTACTCGGTACATTTGCAAATATATACATGAAAAAGTAAATAGGATGAAACGTTGCAAAAGTTTACACTAAAGAAAAAAATTCGATGAATACTGACTTGTTACAAGAATTGTTTACTTTTTTTTAAAAATTAGAATTATAAAGTTTTAAGTGTTTAAAATTTATGTATTTGTACCGGATACGGGATATTGTTATGAAATAAAAACAATATTTATTAATCAAACAGAAAAAAAAAAACTTAGTACAATTTAGCGACACCAAGTATTTTAAAAAAATACGATTTTTATATATATATATATATATATATATATAGGCGCCGATATTATCAGAAAATAAAAGCGATAAATATAGTAAAATTAATGCCAAATTATTTAAAATTTAAAAAAACCTTATGTTACTTAGAATATTTTACTAAAGGTTAAGATTCGTTGGGAGATAAACCTATATAAAAAAAATGATCACGCTATATTCAAGTAATTTTTACGGATATATCCCCTGGAGAAAAATATTTCATTTACTAAACACCACGGTGTCAATAGAAATTTTTATAACTCATGAAATTACTAATCAATGTATTAAAAATGTCTTACTGTGATATTTTAAACTAAATGTAAATGTTTGTTTGAATTCAGATGTATTAAACATAACTTTCTCAAATAAATTTTCAGAAAAAATTTTATTTTTGAAAAGTTTTGTTAAACAGAATAACGTTGTGTTGATAGAATTGTAAACATTGCTAAAATCAGCCATTATAAACAACGAAAAAAAATTCAATCAATTGTAAATTCGTTTTGAAATACTGCAAATGATTTTGCTTAGTGAAAATATTAAATTTAAACTGTTAGCTTGAAATTAAAAAAAAAAATCATTTTAAACTTTAGGTATGGCATTTATTTGGCGGTAGATACCTAACGTGTGTATATATATATATATATATAAGTCCGACAATTATTTTAAGGTAATTTTATGTTGATACATTCTTTTTATAGATACAATTATTTAAGTAAATTCTCTTTTATAATAAACAGTATTAACATTTACCGGAGGTCGAATATTTTCTATGAAAATTTCTCCGACATTCAGGACGGTAAATGTTAATACTGTTTATTATAAACAGCGCATTTACTTCAATATTTGTATCTATATAAATAATGTATAAACATAAAAAATGTCTTTATATATAATAAGAAAGAACAGTAATATTTATAATCCGGTGTTCTTAG
>OZ010573.1:51232579-51270079 GCA_963932145.1 Acanthosepion lycidas | reverse complement strand
AGCAATACGCAGGGACACACACATACACACACACACCCTGTGTAAATAAAAACAGACCAATTTTACTGTTCTTATACAAAATAATAAAAATATACGGTTATAAAACTAGCGTAGAGTCCGGTTCCGCCCTCAACTCAACTGAGGTGAAATCAAGGGATTATATCTCGCAATACAAAATATAAAACAGAGATAATATACAATATAAAAGGTGGAAGATTGAAATTACATAAAGTCCTAACAGACACTCCTTCTGTTTACAAAGAGAGGGCTGTCTGAACCGAACATAAATTGTTTACAACACCTTCAACTGAACAGCGAACGAGCACGTCTCATGATGGTAAAAAAAAGGCCGTGCTGAAATTGATGGCACAATTTGGACTTTTAATGACGTGCTCTGCAATGGTGGAACCATACGTATTGTTGAGAACGTCCCTCAATTGGAATGCTTCATTTTTAATCATCTTAGCTACATGTTGAACCATTCTATCTAGACGTAGCGTATTTCTACTTATATATTTAGCACCGCAACTACATTTAAACTGGTAAATAACATTAGTAATATGGTGGTGGTGGGGTCGGTAGTATATCTTTCGAGTAGACGTCCATGGAGACCTAGTTGAAAACATAACACGCACACTAGACGAGAAATAAAAATTCTCTACTCTATATATATATATATATATATATATAGAGAGAGAGTGAGTGAGGGCGCTGTGTAAATTTTTGCCATTTTATTTTTTTAATTTCGTGCATAAACGTTGTTGTAGATTTTGTCCACTGCACAGTGTACTAAGGTGAGTTGGCTAATGTCTGCGAGAATAAAAGAGCACGATAGCGCAATACACATAGCCAGAAATTTTGGAACTCCAATAATATTTTGTGTTTTGTTGTCAATCTGAAGAGAGTGCAGTTGAATCGGAAAAAAATGGATGAGTCTAATAGTGATTACGAAGGTGTTTGGAGTGATAACGAGGTTATGCCGCCATTCATTTTTCTACAAGACCTCAGACGCAACACGGAGGCCTACATCAAGTGCCTTGATGCGGTAGTGCTGCTCTGGTTCAAGATGGTGGCTACTGAAAAAATAAATGTCTCGCAATAGGACTTGCACAATGGCAGAAAAGCAGAATCCAGTCATGGCTGTTCAGACAATTCCTGAATCATCGCTTGCATCTGACACTTTAGCTGGCTAGACTAACCCCTTTGATTATTTGAGTGGGGTGTAGTTGAGCGAGACGACAAAAATCAGGCATGTAGTATGTAAAGATGAAATGAAGGCAAGGATTATGGCAGCATTCACCAACTTAAACAAGACCATCCAGAAGAAATGCAGAAGATTTCAAAGTCGTCTGGAAGCCGTAGTTGAAGCTATTATATATATATATATATATATCTATATATATATATATATATATAGTAGCTGGCCACTCGCTATTCGAGGATAAACGTCAACTAGGGCGGCTAACCAATCCCTATTGCAGACGCCTGCTCAGGTACATTTGTTTGTTCAACACCCCCAGAGCCAACCTATGGTTTATGCTGCAACTATGCTGAGCAGTCCTTAGTTACAGTTTCTGGGAGAGGGCGTGTTATCTAGAATGATCAACAGTTTCGAAAAGGCCAGCATACGATGACTTGTGACTTCGTCCTAGCACAGCTATCGACGGCCACCAAGGCGAACACTTGGGGGCCGTCGATAGCTATGCTAGCACGAACTCATAACAAGTCATCCCAGTTTCACTCACAAGGCTTGGGGAAACCCGTGGTATGGTTTTTCATGCACTTGCCAATGGTGCCGCATACATATATAATTTCAATTAAAAGGTGCAAATATAATTTATAAATTCATGAATCATTCATACAAAAAACAAATATAGAGGTTAATGATTTAAATGGCGAGAATACTTCGTCGCAAACAATATAAATAAAATACATCAACCCCGAACCTGTATATGAATATGATCCCCGTTTATAAATTCCAGTTGCGTAAGGTCTTTTTAATTTTACAAGCTTTCGTCTGTTCCTACAGACGTCATCAGGTATGAAAGTAGATTTTGTTCTTGTTTTTACTTAATAATAATAATGTCCAATAATAAGAGGACAACGAAAATAGATGTAATCCGAAAAAATGCTATGAGAAATGTATTATTGTTTTGGAACGTGCGGTCGCAACGCTGAGTTTGAATTTAAATTTTAAGGTTCTGCGTTTTTGTACAAATATAACAATAAGAGAATTCTTTTTTTACTGGTAGATTTTCCGTGAATATGGCATGAACTATATTGTTCAATAATTTCAGTAATGTCACACTTATCCGAGAGTTAAATCATTAACATCTATATTTGTTTTTTGTATGAATGATTCATGAATTTATAAATTATAATTGCACCTTTTAATTGAAATTAAAATAACTGATCCAACGTGCAACTCTTAACTAAGGCAGTGGAGAACTTTGAGGGAAATTAACAGAAGATAACTGATAACTGACATCCATCAAACATGGCACGTGGAACAAGAACAGTCTACCCCAGTGAGCGCAATAAAGGGTTCAGTTCAGCATTCCAACCACCTGAAGAAGGCCGGAGCGTACAACGCCCAAAACGTTGTAATAAATATGGTGACAAAGACGAGGACAATAGTCCGAAGAATGTGAATAAAGTCAATCTTAATTCTTTTTATGCCATCCTGATTTTGTAACGACTGCAGTTGTCAGCTCATACGTCTGGTAGGTTGGTTAACCACCGCTCGGGTACTTCAAGAGGCCTCAGTTTTTTAGTTACTATATTAAAAAAATATAAAACATTCGTTTGAAAATTAAACGATTTTCCCAAAATAATTGTCAAGGAAGGTAAAGAATGTATCTCGCTTATTTTTTCATTTCTGACCACGTGATCAGCGTTGAGTTCGTTTAATATCAAATTTTAAAATTGACTGCCGCACTCAGTTGTCAGTTGCACACCTTTTCAACGTTTTGGCTTCTATATTTTTTAACGGCTCTACTCTGCGCAGAGTGAAAGTTGAATTCTTACTATGCGTAAACGTTTGCAACGTTTCACCCTATTTACTTCTTCATGCATATATTTGAAAATGTACCAAGTACATACACTATTCCTACATAATGTTTTATATTGTGAGCAGTTCAGAAATTTGTTTATTAGACAAAATTAATATCTATTATCTTTACCCGTTTCTCTATATTCCTGAAATTATTCTCCAATAATTTTCACATTTCGAACAAATTTCCTGATGGAATAAGTGCAATGAAACAACTATATTTTCTCGGTCGGTTAATTTTGAAACTTCCATGACATTGTAAAGGTTCAGCATAATGCAAGCTTTGAAGCTTGTCCAATATTTCGTATTCAGGGCGCCGGAACTTCGTGATCAACGCATAATTATCCATTTTAATTTTGTTTTCTTTAAACGCCTTCTTGATACGTAACATCAATTTTCTTCCACTTTAAGGTCATACGGCAAACAGGTTCTCAGCTGCTTACAATAAGTAAGTTTTTTAAATTTGTTTTTGTTTTGAATTCTTTGATAGAGATGAAACGGAAAATGGATGTAGAACTCTACAAATTACACGGGGTGCTAATAAAAAAAAACAAAAAAAAAACGTATATCAACAAGCGTGCTAATCGAAATAGCACGGAGTTTGTCCTGATCAGTTTGTGAACGTGGTATCCTTTGTGATACCTCTGTTTCTATGATTAAAGCTATTCTGAAATAGCCGTTGGAAAATAGTTCTTTGTGTAAGAATTTTTCTTTACATAGTCTAATCTTTTTAGTACTTCAAAGTTTATCTTGAGTACATTTAAAAAAAAAAATCATTTCACCAGAAATAAGGCGGGAATGCCACTAGTACACACGGCGATACATGGAGTGAAAGCGAAAGAGAAGACCGAGAATAGGGCGGACTGACGAATGGATAAAAGATGACGGACATTCAAGAAGACAGATGGAGATTGATGTTGCATTTAAATCTTTTTGAAGATTGTAGTTATCAAGGATGAAATTAAACGGAAGGTGGTTTCAAAGGCGGGAAGTGCGAGAAAAAACTGAATACGTAGCAGTTATATTTAACTATTTTAACAGTAAAATGGTGGGACATTGATGCCAGTCTAGTAGCAAGCTTAAATTCATGTATTCGGGGTATCAGGGTGGGGAATGCTGGTCAGAGCTGTTGCCATGAAAATATTTGCATAGCCGACAGAAGAAACCACGACACATGAATGTTGTCAAGAATCACTTGAGGTACATGCCAGTATTTGAATAGTCTGTTTTATTTTTAAACGGATTTGTTTTGTTTTTTTTGGTCTCGTCTACCAGCCTGATCGCTGGAGAAAACTTTTTACTGAAACCTATTACTTGTTTGTGAAGTTATTCTTTGCGGAGTGGTTAAAGCATGTTGGATCAAACTGTGCTTTCTCCTGATATTTGAAGCTCGGTTTTTCAACAGCTGTCTTCTACCGAATCGTATTCTCCCAACCTCGAGAGTCTTGACAGAATGCAGCAAATTCATACAGAAAACACGCACTCAACTGCTTGCATCTTAAAATCTAAATTGAAATAAACTATGAAGGTAGATCATTTTTATGAAATGCCAGCACACCGAATCCGTATTATTGAGAAAAACTTCGAAGCGTACGATCATCGAGGCTGGGGTATTATGAACCTTTGCCAGGTCATGGTAGATTAACCAATCAGGAGTATGTGCTGCAGTTTAATTGTACCTATTCCATCAAGGAGGCAACGTGGAGTAATACTGAGGAATCGGAAAGACGAGTTCGAATTCTAGTCGAATCCATTACATTTGCTTACGTGCTAATATCATTAGGAAATGTATGAATTCTCATCTTCTCCACCCTGTTATGGGTAAATAGTAGCACAGACTGTGTTCTATAGCCTTGGATGGCAACTGATTTACTGCAGAAAGAAATGGAAACATACTGCGGGAAAAGAATCTGCCTCGTCAGTGATATATCGAGAGATACATGATCTCCTAAGCGTGTATTATGCATGGCACATAAGACTGATTCCATCCTGTGATATTTCTGTCTTTTGTATAATCATCTCTTTTAATTTGAAGATAAACCTCCTTAGGGGGTTTCATTAAAGTGGTTTAATTACATGCGACTTGTGAGAAGAGACTCGAAGCAACTAAGGGTATCATGGACAGAGCATGTGAGCAACGAGGGGATGAAAACAAAGAATCAAATGTTTGAACAAGTATAAAAACACGGAGGCACGGTAGAGTAATGCATAGCGAGAAATCGGAGTGTCGAGTTCGAATTCTGATCCAATCCATTACATTAATTTACGTGGGAAAGGTATGAATCCTCTTCTCCGCCAGCTATGGATAAAGAGCAGGACAAACCGGGTTCTGTAGCCTTGGATAGCAACTAGTCTGTCGCAGACAGAAATGACAACCTAATGCGGGAAAAATCTGCTTCGTCAGTCCTGTATCGAAAGATACATGATCGCCTAAGCGTGTATCACGAATGGCACATAATTGATTCCATCAAGTTGTATTTCAGTACTTTGTATAATCATCTCTTTTAACTTGAAGATAAACTTTCTTTGCGGTTTTATTAATGTAGTTACATTATATGCAACGGAGAGCGTCGGAGATGTAGTTCTACAGAAGGATGCTAAGGATATCATGGACCGAACGTTTGAGCAACGATGAGGTCTTAGAATACAAATAAGGAGGAGATTTATACTTATCAGGAAGAGGCAGATGAAGTTTCTGGGACAAATAATGAGGAAGGAGAGTCTGGATATTCTGATACTCACGGGTCGAATAGAGGGGAAAGAGAGACAAAAAAAAAAAAAACAATGCATGACATACCTAGTGGCTTTAAGCAAGTGGATGTCAGATCGTGGTCTGGGGGAGGAAGCAGAGGGAAGGAACTTGTTGAGAGCTGTAAGTGATAAAGGGAGGTGAAGAGCCAAGATCGCCTATGTCCTGAAAGGAAGAAAATCCCATAAAATTATTGCCGATCAGTGGAAATTCTGCGACAGACATGGGACCTCTCTCAAAAATCTACATTGACGAATCTTAGTCTATATAAATGCTAATGTGTAACCGCGCTAGTTTATAACATCATGCAAAGATCACAAATAATCTTAACGTCCATTAGATAAACATTCTTGATATATTCCGGTAGATAGATGAAAAAACAAACAGGCTTTTGAATACTTTCTTCTTTTTTTTTCTTATTAAAAACTTTTTTAATGCGGTTTTGACATTTTTTTTTTTTTTTTTTTTTTTTTTTTTAGTCCTGGTAAGTTAAATCGATGTGAATCGAAAGGAAAACATGGCGACATCTGAAATTTTCACGTAAACTTTTCGCAAATTTTCAATTATAATCCGTAAACTTTTCTGGTGTAGGATAATATCGGAAATTGCCTTTAGGTTATTTTTTTTTATTTTTATAGTCATCGATTTCCAGTAATAACAATATCGATTTTTCAGTTTCTTAGAAAGTCCTCTTAAAATATAATTAATTTCTGATCCAGTATGTATAAAAACTTTTTCTTTTGTAATAATGAAAGAAAATAAAACAACAAATATTCCCCAAAAAGAACATTGTGAGCAGTTTACCCGAAAATAGAGCACAACATAAAACTAACTATATATATATATATATATATATATATATATATATATATATATATAATGAATAAACAGTTATGCTAGTTTTGGTTAAGGTCAATAGAAATTCTTATTTTAAGTCGTTTCTATTTAATTCTCCAATGTTTTGGCCTATTTTCACTGCTTTTCGGCGAGAATTCGAATATAAACGTTCTAATGTTTTCTTAACGCTGTCGGCATTCAAAGGCCATTATAACCCATCCACCTATTGTAGATAATGTATAACCTTATATTTTAAACATTATTTCAGCGGACGTTTGTATTTGACTGTGGCTTTTACGTCATTAAGCACATCCAGTCACGGGTTATATATGATTAAAAGAAATAAAGAAATTCTCACTTTGCTGATAGACGTTACCTTCAGCATCCCGACTCCATTTTCGTAGACGAACCTTAAAGCAACTGCTTCGTCTAGTCGTCAGGGGTATCATCAAAATATATATATATATATCTCGGTACTTCATCGTGAACTCTTCCGTTTGAAAGAAATTATCCTCGATGTTTTACGGTGTAATTATCAATACTTATCCGCATTTCCTTATTCAGTTTTCACTTCGCTTACGGCTACATCGCTGAAACACCAGCTACCGTACGATGACCGAAGTTAAGCAACGTTGAATCTGGTCAATACATAGATTTGTAACCGCTTGGAAATACAGGTTGCTGTAAGATTGGATGTGCGGCTGGTTTAATGGATAATCGCTCGGAATTTTTAATCGGATAACCGAGTTCCATTTTTCATTAGGTTCCTTATGTTCACTTACACACTAATAACCTAGGGAAAGGTATAAATCCCCATATTCTCTCGGCTGTGAGATTAACATGGCTGATATCCCTAAACCATTATTATGTAGAAAAGAAAAAAAAACATTGTTACAATCTATATTTTATGGCTTTAAAAACCTACAAAGGTTTGATAGGCCGTAGAAAACGAATCAATCATTGTTTGCGCTTGTCACGTATAGTTTAGAAAACTCAACCGTTTTCTAAAAGAATATTATCTTAATATTTTGTGTGTAAGATGCACGGAAATAGTGACGTCACAATGCACACATCAAACTGAGGTACGTTTTCCAGATTCTTCCTTGGAGTCCAGTTGAAAGAAACTCATAGATCGCAATTTGAAAAGGTAAAACAAATTAAAATTTATTGAAAAAACAAAACGATTACAGTTGAGCACTGATGACAATTCCAGAACAACGTAACAATAAACAATTTTTTTCTATCCTCTGCCAGCCGCAATGATGGAGAAAGCATTACCTCGAACCATCGCCAGTGAGACACGCTGCAAGAGCCACTCCGTTTCGCGAGGCTCGTCCCTTAATCGAGACGCAATCGTGCCAATCCTCCGAAGGAACGTCGTCGAACGAGGGCCAATAACCCTTGAAGTCTCCACTGCCACAGGAGTAAAAAAAAAATCTATCAGCAAGAGAAGAATATTTAACTATTTTTTTCATCTCTGCGTCCCGTGCGACGGATCCTGGCTCAACCGCGGAACTGATCAAATTATCGACCGAAAATGTATCCGGACAGGTCGCAGGTTTACTTATTTGAAAAGTAAGCCTGAATTCCGCTGTGCATGGCGCAGGGTAATTTGATGGGGGTCTGATTTTTAAATACATAAGAACTTACCAATTCAATAGTGTTTCCTCCCAAACATTTTGTCTTTGCATAGCAGTGTCTTTATTTTCCAGTATTATCATCGTTATTATTTTAGTGGCTACGTTTCAACTGATGCATTCTTCAGCCTTCTTTCACATAACATTTTTGACATTTTAATTTCTACCTTACGGACGCTGCGTTATCCAGCACTTGGTCTTCCTCAAGTCTTAAAACAAAGTACTGTACTTGATCGAAGAATCATGCGCTCCTGTATTACCATTTCCATCATTTCCATCACTTGCATCACTACACTTAGGCTGATATATTATCTGTCTAAGCTGTATATACTGTCTTTGAACATAATTCCTTGTTTCGTGGATGCCATTATTTATTTATAAATTTCTATTGTGGGAATCTAAAAAGAAAATAACCGTTTTGAGGTGATTGATTTTTTTCTCACTGTAGCGCATGGATTTTGGAGTGGAAATGAACTGTAGCGATTTAAAAAAACAAACGAAATAAAAAAACAAAACAAGATAGTAAATACATTTCAAAAAGAACGAAGAAAGCATCAACCGAATCGCATAATTGATTGTTATTGTAAACTTAGTGAATTTATTAAACAGGATGGAGAAGTTAACGTTGTTTTAATTCTCACTACATATTAGGTTGGTGCAAAAATAATGTCGTTTTCTCACATAGTATCATATGTGAGAAAACGACATTATTTTTGCATCAACCTAATATTTAGTTCTGCATTTATGAATTCGACAACATTATATATTTGGAATATTTTCATCTCATTTAACATTTTGAACGAGTATCTCGCTCAAATCTCTTTTAGATTGAACTATAAATGGTCTTCATTCTTTTGCGTTGTCGTCTATGCCAAATTTCTACACGAGACCGCATGGATCATTGTCAAAAAAAACAGAAATACATCATTGTTGAAATAAGGTACAAAACCATTTTCTCTATTTTGGAACCGAAAGAAAGATGGAATTTTTGTATATCTGAATTTTCAAGATCTTTGAAAAGAATGCCATTAAATCATGAAATTCCTTTTGAAGGAATGGCTATAATTCATTCAAGAACATGTCTATAGACATTCTTTATCCGCTGCATTTTTCGGCTGAGTGAATTTCTACATAATAAAGATTACCTGATGGACTAAGGATTGACATTTGAAATTTTTAGGGGTAAATAATGAGAAAAAAGGGACTGAAAGAAAGTGAAACAAAGCGGAAGGTAAGAGATGCATGGGAAAGACGCGCATTACTTCACAAACTTGTGTAAATGTTTGGCAGAATAGGGATGAGGAGAGGTAGTAAAAACATTTAAAAAAAACTTTACTAAGAACTACAAAACGCAGGAAATAACTGAGAGCCATGATCGCCCACGCCCTGAAGAGACACGGTATTTAAATAAGTATTGACTCATTCCTATCTTCCTGCCATATTTTAGCTCAATGCTAAAATAACTGTCGTTTTAAATCAACATATACAATTCTGTGGTTTCCGTCCGTCCACTCTCTAAATTAGCCATACATTGACCAATCAAAACCAAATTTGGGGGAGAAGTGCAAACAAGTAAAAGGATACAAATTAAAGTTGGTTCTATTAGCGTGCGTAGATGAGTACAATAAATTTTAATTAATTTAAAAAAAAAATTAAAAGTTTTAATATTGAACATACAAAATACTCCCACTATTTAAAAAAAAACAATTTGATGATTAAAATAACAAATACTTACGTAATATTTAATAATTTTTGCATATAATTAATTTAATTATTTATATACAATAATCCAATTTCCATTTCGCCGTGCGTTTGCGAGAACGATGAACATATAAGGCCAAAAGTCATCAAAAAGTTGGAATTTGGCTCCAGAAAGAAATATTTACGCATGGCCAGTTGTATGTTGGATGCTCAAGAGTAAAAAATCCTAAGAATTTATTATCGCTGTTAAAAGGAAAATACATTTTCTTAAATAATATTGTTTCCATGAAGTCCTATTAAATTAATTACTAAACCGTAAATTAGGTTTTTTGTTAAAGTATTTTCCAAACAAATCGGCTTATTCAAATTTCATCGATTGGTTAGTATTTCGTATTGTTGTAATTATCGCTGTGAGAATTTCAACACATTTCAGTGTTTGGCAAAGATTTCTAGCATTAGAAAGTACTGAAGTTTAATATAATTTAAATACTAATATGAATCGTGTTATAGCTCTCAGGAAAACTTAATAACGATGAGAACTCCAGCATCACTTGTAGGAGAAACCACCGTTTGATCCAACATGCATGAAACCACTCAGCCAGAGAATGTTATAGTCCAGCAGGGTTGTATTTGCCCTTTTGAAGAATGCATGACTAGTCATTTTTTAGACGAAATGTCTATTTCAAACACGAGTGTCCACTAAAAATAACGTTTGTAATGATAAAAATGACTGATTAAAGTAAATCCATTAATTTCGAAATTATAATGAAAACCGAAAAAAGTATGTTAAAATAGCATATTACCTGGAAGAGAGAAAAAAAAAAACTTTTAAATTTTGAATTTAGCAACAAAGATCTTATTTTAAAAAGAAATCTGAAAAAGAAGTTTTTTTTTTTTTTTTTTTTTTTTTTTTTTTTTTTTCACTGTCCATCTCTGTTATGAGGCAGATGTAAATTATAACAATAGTATATACAATATATTCGTATTATTGATCAAGTTCTGAGGTCAGTCCTTGGGTCGGGCAATGTGAACTTGGAATCGGTGGAAACTGCACGATAAATAACTGAGCCGTACTAAATGACTAGACGCGGTACCTCTAGATATTTTAAGCTGGACGAGATTAAATACAATTCTAATTTCCCTTTACGTTACCCTGATCGACAAATACTTGAAGGCAGGACGTTGTGATGATATCAGCAAAGATGTGGACAATAGTCTGCATGTAAATAATTTACTTCAGCATACCGATTAATAACAATTTTTGATCGATGGATTTTTATGGCTTATCAACGTTTTGAGGATTATTTAAAGCCGAAAATTATTTTGGATTACGAGAATAAACCCTTTTATTACGGGTGAATTTTTGTTCGTTTGATGGTAATTGTTTTTCTATTAGGTTGATGCAAAAATAATGTCAGTTTTTGACGTATTTTTTAACGTCAAAAACCGATATTATTTTTGCACCAACATAATAGATACCATTCCAACTATTTAACTACTACCTGGGACAGGGAAATGAATTCATCTTTTCCGATGGTACTGACCGTAAATGAATGTTGTTATTTGTAGGTTTCCCGCTTTGTATCCTCTACAGCCGGGTCCAAACTGGTCTTTAGACCCTATAGGAGAATTGCCATTTAATTGATAGTACTTTACTTAGTATATTGGATGTTCCTAGTCGGCCGATATTCTGGGCAACTGGTATGTTGATGTTACCTGGTACACAGTAAAATTGTATATTCTTTTTCTCGCGAGACTTAGAGCTCGTCATTCCCCACATGCTGTTAATCTCGATCTCCAAGTGGTTGTATTTGGACAATTTCTCGATAATATTCATGGAGTTGTTTCTTTCAGATGCTACTGCTATATCAATAAGCATATACTTCATGAATTTCTTGTCTTTTATGATAATTACAGATCTTTGTTGGCTTTTATTTTCCTGCCAGTTTGAATTTGCATGTCTTAGAGGATAGTTACATCGTGATTTTGGCTAACTGTGTCTGGTTGGTGTCCATGCTATCTCTCAGTGATTTCGATTTTGTGCTTCTTGCATATCTTCCACTGCACATATGTCGCTACATTGCTGTCTTTGGGTATATTCATTTTTGCTAGTTCTGGACATCCTGAGATAAGATTGTCGATAGTTTTATCTTATTTTTCGCAGGTTCTGCATTTAGGAACAGTTTCCTCCTTGATTATGTGACAGTGATAGGATTTGTTTGCAAAACTTTGATCCTGAGCTGCAGTAATTAGGTCTTCTCTCTCAACTTTCAACCCGGTGCTTCTAAACCACTGATGTATTTTCTGTTGGTCCACATCTGGTACTTTCGTTCTTTTTAGATATTTGCCATAATTTAATTAATTTCATTTGACGAAGTAGTTTTGTTTTTTGGTTTACTTTTTTGTGTAGATGATATACGCTTCGTTTTTTGTTGGTAGGGTTTCATGTATATGATGTGGGACTGGTAAGGTTTTAAGGTTTCGGCGTGAGTGCGTTTATCGAATTCTTCGTCGCCACTGATGTGGGCCCAAAGTCGGGACCACGGAAGGAAAACACGGATTAGAGGTAAGAAAGATATATTAAACAAAATGGTTACAAAGATAGTGTAAGTGTAAGCGGAGCTTACTATGTGCTAGTGTCCAATATTGGTAGTCGTACGCGGCTGATACTACGGTATTAAAATACTCTCTCTCTCTCTCTCCTCCTCTTCTCTTAGAGTGTTATATCGCATACTTTATATAGCCCTGGAAGAGTCTGTTGTATGTATGTTACGGTCTCACAACAGTATATTAAGGTGTTTCTTGAAGAGTGCCGCTTCTTTGTTTATGGAGTGGATTTTGTATTTAATTATTTGTAGGAGAGGGTTATTGGTTTTTGTGAGGTATGCATCCAATCCGATTGTTGTACTTTGAGAGTTATTTCAAGTTCTATTAGACCCCGCCTCCTCACTTATCAACATCTGATTTCGGATGGTGCATCTTCATTTTTCTAACGTCCAATCTTTTAATGTCATTCAACTTTCATTTAATGTTGAAGTTGTGTGTTACTACGGGTATAGCTAAGGACTGCGGTTATAGCTAAGGTGTTGATAGATTTCAATTTACTGGCCCCATTAAGTTTGCTTTCTTGTATGAAAAGAAACTCAACTATAATATTCTTTTCGGATCTTTTCCTTTATTATTTAATGTTGTATTCCGTCTCCTTCATTAATTCTTTTTTTAATAATAATAATAATAATAATTTTTTTCTGATGTATACTAATTCCTTTTCGAGTCCCGACCAGAGAACTAAGGTTAGAAATAGTATCAGGGCATTTTCCACTGAGCAGCTTTGAAAAAAATCACACATATTTTACATGAATAAATCACTTCGTAAGATGTGGGCTATACTTGTAAGAATATGTTTTGTATTTCTTTAAGGCAAGTGATACCAGGAATCCCTTCAGTGAGCCTATTGTAATCTTTTCCAATCAATCCGAGGGCTCCAACTAAAACTGGAAATGTTGATGTCTTCATGTGCCACATTTTTGAGATTTAGATTTTAAGGTCCTTGTATTTCGATAGCTTTTTGAAGATCTTCAAAGATGAATTACAATATGCAGGGACTAAGAAGGTACATTTTGTCTTTGTGCTTTCTAATCACGATGCCTGGGCGATTAGTTTTGATTGTTCTGTCTATGTGTATTGTTAAGTTCCATAAAATTGTTACAGATCTTATCTCTGTAAGCAGGTCTGGGCAGTGTTCATATCAATTTCTTGCAGTTTCATTTCTGTAAATGTTGCAGATTTTCCAATGCAGATATTGGCCCACTCCCTAACGCTGAGTTTTATAATCAATGGATGTCAATACCGCGCAATCTGTTACAAGATCGTTTTTATTATTATTATTATTTGCTTTGATTCCTAGTGTGTACACATTTCTTTCCGGGTTTCGCCCAGTGACCTGAGGTTAGAAATGGCATCATGACATTTTCCCTAACCAATTAAAACACACACATATTTTACATAGATAAAGCCCTGTACTCGTGAGAACAATTCTTTTGTATTTCTTTAAGGCACGAGAATCCAGGAATCCCTTCAATGAGACTACTGGAATCTTTTCAAATCATTCTGAGGACTTCAACTACAACACAGATTGTTGATGTTCCTATGTGTCACATTTTTGAGATTTCGATTTCAAGGTCCTTGTATTTTGATAGCTTTTTGAAGATCTTCAAAGATACAATGCAAACTTCAGGGACTGCCATATCAATAAGGAGGCATTTTTTGTTTGCGGTCTAATAACAATGTCTGGGCGGCTAGATTTGATTGTTCTGTCTGTGTGTATTGTGTAGTTCTATAAAATTGTAACAGGTCCTATCTCCGTAACCGAGTCTGGGTCGTGTTCATAGCAATTTCTTTCAGTTTCCTTCCTGTAGAAGTTGCAGATTTTCCAGTGCAGATATTGGCCCAATCTGTCGTGCCGTGTTTTATATTCAATTTGTGGCAATACCGTGCAACCTGATACAAGATGACCAATTATTCCGGTTATTTATCACAAAATTTGAATTTTGAGCCAATAATATTTTAATGTCTGCTTCATAATTTCTAATTAACAAGAATTGGACCTGCGTAACAAGGATAAAGCACTCTGCTTCAGCTTTTAACCTTGCTCTGCGTAGCCACTGATGGGTACGGGTTTTTCTACATCGGCTTGTTTGGTACAAGCAAAGTATTGGCCATGAAGCAGTTTATCTTGCCACTGTTTCTGTATCTAGTTGATTTGCATTTGATTTCTTTTTTAAGTATTTTGTAGATTCAGTCGGTATATTGTGCTTTACTTGTATTCCTGTACTCATTTGAAATTTTCATTTTGAATTTGTTGCCTTCCTTTATTACGAAATAAAGACGCTTATTACTTTCATGTTCTTTGACACAGATCATTATCCAGTCTTCTCTAGTTTCCAGGTATCTTTGAAGGCCAATTGTCGTCGTTTTGTAGGACAGGTCTAGTTGAACTAATACTGTAGCTCCTTCGGATCTGGGCACATACAGACGATCAACATCAGTTTGGGATGATGCATGCGGTAGCAAGTGAGATGATTTCTCGTTTTGGCGTTTATTCCCTATGGTCCAGGTAAAGATCTTAAAACTGTATTGCACCACAGGGACAGCCAAGGTGTTTATGGCTGATATTCTGTTGAATTTAGCACGGTATTCAGTATCAGACGCACACGCCTGTAGCTTTCCATTCTTACCTTCTCGTTCATTTGGTCATATTGTATACCATCTCCTTAGCTAATTCCTAGGCACTTATAGGCTTCATCTTGTTCCAGTTCCCTAATCTTTGTGACAAAGTCTAAATCTGTTGAGTGTGTTTCTGTAATTCTTCTTTTCTTGGATGTTATTTTATCTAATCCGAAATCCATACCGATGTCGTCAGTGAAACATTTTACAATATTGAGCAGGCACATCAAGTCATTGCCATCTTTGGCAAAGAATTTGTGATCATCCATGTAGAGTAGGTGAGTGAATATTTTTTGTTTAGTCTATTATCATAATCCTAATTAATATCATCCTTATTTTTACTAATAGGTTGGTGCAAAAATAATGTCGTTTTCTCACATATGTTACTATGTGAGAAAACGACATTATTTTTGCACCAACCTAATATTACGGGGTTTATTCAATAAATAAGGTGAATTATTCGGTATAAGGACTTTTAATACAGATAGAAGCTTACTTTTTTTTAACTTTTCAACGTAGTCTCCCAGCACTGCCACACACTTTTCCCATCTGTGCACAAGCTTCCGTATTCCCTCAGCGTAAAAATCTTTGGACTGTCTCAGCCAGTCTCTCACAACACTTTTGATTTCATCGTTACTTTTAAACTACGTGCCTCTCGTGAAAGCTTTTAAGGGATCAAACAGGTGAAAGTCTGAAGGGGCAAGGTCTGGGCTGTAAGGGAGATGAGGGAGCAGTTCCCAGCTCAGCTCGTTGATGGTCTGCACCGTTTGGGCTGTTGTGTGAGGCCTTGCGTTGTCATGATGCAAGATGACTCCTTCTGACTGATGACCGCTGCGTTTGTCTTTCTTGACCTGCCTCAGCAGTTCACAGTAGTTCTACTGTCAGACTGAATGAGGTCATTGACTGATTCACCTCAGGAAAACCTCACTTCTGTAGGCCTCCCAAGCCTATCTTCATCCTCAACACTGCTGCGTCCTTCTTTAAACAATTTAGCCCACTTGTAGATATTTTTTGGCTGAAACATGTGGCACCATAAACAATTGACATTCTCCTATGAATTTCAACTGGTTTTCACCCTTCAGCAACCAAAACTTGATAACTGACCGCTGTTCAATCCTGGAGCATGCTTCTTGGTCGGCCATCTTTGTTAATCGGCAAAACACTGTTTTTTTTTTTTTTAATCTGCAAAAGAAATAAAATGCATGTGAAAAAGAAGGAAAACAAAAAAAGTAAGCTTCTATCTGTATTAGAAATCCTTATACCGAAAAATTCGCCTTATTTGTTGAATGGACATCGTATTATCATCCTTATTTTTATTATCACCACCATCTTTATTGTTATTATTAGCATCCTTATTATCATCTTAAGAATAATAATACTAAACTACTCTTTTATTCATAAATAATATAATAAATTAAACAAAATTCAGTCCAAAATTTCCAGCAGAGGATTTTCCATTCGCTGAATTGATTTGTTAGGGTTTATATCGTGCTCACAATTCCAATATCTAGTAACGGGAGGTCATCAGTGACCACCATTGTTTCGACAGAATTTTCAGCAGTATCGTATCGAACATTTTTGTATAAGCTGAAATATATTTGACATCAATGAAATGGCAAACTTGTCTCGCATCAATCAGCCTAATTTGTTTCTCGGCGCATAAAACTATTGAAATTCCGAGTACCGAAAGCAAAGGTCAACGCAACATAACGTAACCTTACTTTTAAGAAAATCGTTCATGTGGTCATGCACAAATTCTTAAAACTAAATCAACTAAACAGATTTCTCTTCAAGTCATAATTTATACGCGGTGGTGCCAAAAAGTTTTCGGCCTGACCCTCCAAAATGCTTATTGTCACTGTAGTAAGAAATAGCGTTCTTTTATATTATAAAATGCCAGAATCGTTGCACTTATTCTATTTACCAATATCTATGGAAAACGTAGATATTTATGCGTTGAAATTCAGGTATTCATGAAGATACTCCTCCAGAAAAAGAACGGCTCCCCTTGTAAGAATATGGAACGAGAAGGGGAAATAAGTTCTTACATTGTTTAAATCTATGGATAGATTTATTTTTAATGATTTAGATTTCAAAAAAAGATATTATTAATCAAAACGTCCCCATAAATCAGACTTTTAAAGATTTTTTTTTTTACTTGTAATATACAGATTCTCTAAAGTAACAGTGGCCATATTTGCATATATTTTTACATATTTTGTTATGGAATAGGAGTAATTATTAAAAGAATTAAACCTAAATAGATCGATGAGAAAAGCAATAACCTTGAGTTAACGAGAATGTGTAATGAATTGGTCTAGATTTCTCACATTTTATTTAAAAAACAATACGTACTGTAAATTTGAAAGTTTATAATTAATTCCCACTCTATTTCGGTATTTTGAACATGAATAGCGTTTTATCACTTGTTTCTTGTTTGAAGATTGGGTTTCCGGTCTTTTCTAAATGTTACTTCAACTCTAAACTACTAACGTCTCCGTCTAAACTTTGATTTTTGTACTATTTATTTCCCACAATGGGAGTAGACAGGCTCACGTATAGTCCAGTTCACACTTCTCCCCGGTGTTTTGAACAAGAGAGGTTTATCAATTGTTTTCTGTTTAAAATTGGCTTCCCAGTTACTGCTGAATTCTACTTCAACTCTATACTTCGAGCTTCTCCATGTAAATTCTTAAATTTATTCTATTATTGGGTTTCTGGTGTCTTCTAAAATCTTTTGCTTCTCTTTCACTTCCAGTAGGGCCTCTTGTGTCTTACTGACGTTATCGCCTTCCATGAGATTAATAGATTAAAAAAAATTGTTTTTTCGAGAATTAATACAACATTTATACTGCATAACATTTTCTGTTCAAAATTCATTTTCACCCTTAAATATTTTATATAATACTTGCTTTTTCATCATTATAACTGTTCGATATTGTTCCCAAATATAATTTAGCATACCATATATTTTCCATATTTACGAAAACTGAAGAAATTATGTCGAAGTTAAACTACATACATATATATATATATATATATATATTATGAAATGAACAAAGTCCGACAATTATTTTTTTAAGACATTTTTTATGTTTATACGTTCTTTTTATAGATACAAATATTTAAGTAAATGCTCTGTTTATAATAAACTGTATTAATATTTACCGACCTGAATGTGCGAGCAACTTTCATAGAAAATATGTATCCTCTGACAGGAATACTGTTTATTAAAAACAGAGCGTTAACTTAAATATTTATATCTATAACAATAACGTATAAACATAAATGTCTTAAAAAAATAATTGTCGGACTTTGTCCATTTCATGATGCATGACGTCTTTGTTTACATTTGGATACGAATTGAGCAGATATGAATGAATGAGAGAAAATTATAGAGAATTGTGTTTAAAAACAGGAGAATAGACCTTGTTTACCGAAAGCTCCTCTGTGGCCCAATCGGTTAAGGCACGCGAGGCTATATGACGGTTCCGTATAGGATACAGGTTCGATTCCTGTCGGAGGACGCATATTTTTCTATGAAAATTTCTCGGACATTCAGGCCGTTAAATGTTGTTTAATACTGGTTATTAAAAACAGAGCATTTACTTAAATATTTGTATCTATAAAAAGAACGTATAAAAATAAAAAACGTCTTTCATATATATATATATATATATATAATGTGTGTGTGTGTATATATAGGATTTGGAGAATTATGTATATTTTTAAAAAATATTATCTTTGATATATTTCTGTCTGTTTTTACAATGAAACGACGCTCATAGAATAATCAAGAGCCATGCATTCTTAAAATAATTCCAGGCAACCAGAATCCAACTTGAGTTGTTATTTCCTCTTGACAGACAACTTGACCACAGGGTCATCCGTCCCGTTAAGAGCATAAAATTAATAAGAAACAGCTGAAATAAACTATCTGAAAAGCAAATGCATGATGTTGCAAAATTGCCATAGAAACGAAATCATTTCACTATTGGTTTTCGCTCAGGTCTGTTTAGAATCATCAGCTGTTATATCGATGCAATTCCCAAATTGAATGTATCTGGTCATGCACTGTCAAGTTGTGTCGATTACTTCCAGCGTCAAAGTACGCGCGTCAATTGCTCCCACTTTTATTAGAAAAAAAAAAGGTTTCTTATAATATGATCTGGGAATTTTAAAGCTGACCAGTCACAAGACATTCCACTTCTTCGGAGGCCATTAATTTACGCACAGCCGCTGAAATGGTCAGTCGAAATTGAGCGCAGGTCAATGTAGCCGAAGAGCATGGCAAAATGCATATTAGTTCGAGGTTGGTCAAGTCAATTATATTTACGTACAAAATATTGAGACACCAGACCTTCATTGAACATGTTCTATTAAATAGAATGGACAATGAGTGTCTGTTAACCATTTTGGTGAGTTTCTCCTAGCGTCGAATAAGTCGATAGATGTCCGGTGGAAAGTTAGAAAGGAACTTACTGAAATTGCGTGAAATGTTCTGAGTATTTACAACCATCAAGGAAAGAAATTAAAACTTCGAGAGATAGTCGTTGGAATGTTATGCTCTTAACAGTCCCGCGTTCAGTGGGGCAATTAGTTATTACACACAATTTTGGAAACTTCGTTTTAAAAGTATTCGCTCGATATGAAACGACTTATTTGACACCAGCAAAAGCATTAACATCTATAATTTACCCTTACGCGTACACACACATACACATAGTGCGTGTGAGAACATTGAAGTTAGAGCTCAGTGGCGACAGGCTGTTTCATGCTAGGCTCAATCGTCAGGCCGCGAATATTCGTGTCTCTGATATTGAGCACTTTATCCTATAAATATAGCACACCTTAAAACTATATTTCTTTATATATATATATATATATATATATATATATATATATATATATAAATTCATCGAGTCTAGAAGAATCCTCGACAGAATACAGAAAGCACTGGACTGCCGTCTCGTCCTATTTAGAACTCATCAGCAGTGCGCATCCACTACCGAGAATCGAACTGGGACCGTTACGATACAACAACGCAAGCGTCATACCAGCGGTCCTCGGTGACGGAGAAAAACTTACTAGACGCGATATAGCGTACCTACTCACAACGGATTGTGTCCCAAGATACACTTTTTCTTTTACCAAACTGCTCCCTCCAGAGCATTAGAAACTGAATCAAGCAAGGATATACAAGTGATAGAAATTTTCGGGGGAGATTTGAATAATCATTTATAGTAATACATCCTTTGTAGAAGAATCCTCCACAGAATGAAGAAAGCACTGGACGGCCGTTTCGTCCTATTTGGGACTCATCAGCAGTGAATATCCACTTGTATATCCTTGCTTGATCCAGCTTCAAATACTCTGGAGGGAGCGGCTTGGAGAAAGAAGACTTGGCTCGTGGGGCACTAGCCGTTGGGTTTCGAATACATGGAAGAATATCACCACGGAACTTAGTGTGTAGCGTCAGTTTCTTCTTCGTTACAAGAGGCCCGTTGGTCCAGTGGTATGACGCTTACGTTGTATCGTAACAGTCCGAGTTCGATTCTTGGTAGTGGATGCGCGTTGCTGATGAGTCCCAAGTGCTCCAGACCGGCTGCAATCTTCAGCTGAGTGCCATGCTTCAGCCCGTTAAGCTCAGTACCTCTCTACACGGTAGACCATCAACAGCTGGATGTTACGTTACAACCGGTCTATGTTGTTAGTTGGACGCGACTCTATACAAATTTCTGGGTAATCCATGCACCGCTGTCTCGCCACAAGTCTTGATTACTTTCTTCGGCTTTTGGATACCAGCACACATGAGGAATCTCTTTAAGGTACCAACAGGAAATCCTCTACAGCCAACCTCAAGCGGCACCAGGGTGCAGCCGTATCCCCCTCTCACGGACTTCAACCACTAGTTCCTCATACCGAAGCAACTTTCTTTCATGAGCCTCTTCAATCTCTTCTTCCCATGCCACTGTCAGCTCGTCAAGCAACAGATGTTCTCGCTATCAATTAACACTAGAACTGGCCTCAGTCCAGACAGAATAAACTCCACTGGCAGTGTAGCATCAACCAACACTTTCCACTTCCTTGAGTCCTCCGACCTGGTTTCCTTCTTGTGTCAGTCACACCTTGCTTCAGGAAGGCAATCATTCGCTGGTCCATCTAGGATATACTAGCTCTTCTCGAAGCTGCTGCCAGAACCAAGTTATGTCTAAAGGTGTACCAGCCGTTCTGTTGCGCCTTCGGGCAGGATGACAGTATATGGCGCAGATTTCTATATGTATTACACAGCCGGCAGGAGAGTGACTCCTTTACTCCCCATCTCTACAAATTTGCCTGTGATGCCGTCGCCACATATTCTGGCTGTATGAGGAACCTCACATATCCTGCGATGAGACGCAACCAATCAGACTAACTGATCTGAACACATTCAATGCCCTTCCAGTTGAGCCTGTTGGATAGTCTGCACCAATCGTCTCTCTATATCGAGCTCTCGTAACCCCTTGCGTTGCTTCTGCCTCTGACCAGAACTGCTCCCTCTCAACTAGACGAAGTCCAGCACATTCCTCCCTTGTAACGTAATGTTCTGTCTCATTTACCATCCCTCCTACTGCTGATATCACGTCTGACACTTTCCACTTTCTTCCAGTCTTTACCCCGGGCACATTTATCCGGATTACAGCTTTAGATTCGCACAGCATGAACTGCAATCTCACTTTTGACACTTTGTACTCTCCACCTAAGAAGTAACAGGTAATTGACACCAGAGCTGCTATATAAAGGGAAGGACGACAGAACCCTCGCAGCACCAAGCCTTACGCATTTACTGATTTTTCTCTCAATTATCTCTACTCGAGACAGTACCAACTCGTATATAGTTAGCGGCCACATTAGTCTTGGCATCAACCCAAAATGCATGCGCCAAACTTTACATTTCCCGGAAAGCTTACATTGGTCTATGCTTCGCAGAACAATTTCCGCTTGTCGCTGGAATTCAACCCCACGGTGACGATCTGTCACAGGGAAGTTATACCACATCCCAAGACTCTTCTCACCTAACTCCCGCACTGTTGGTATCTTCTCACCTGCGATGGAAAACACTTCATTAATGACAGAACCTCCCTTTATAGACAGTGACCTGCTCTTCTTTGGTTTGAAGGCCATCTGACTCCAGTCTACCAACTCCGCAGGTCAATCCAGAACCAACTGTGCTACTTTCGTATCATCTTGAATTATTGTCAAATCATGCGTAAATGGTCGGATTTTGACCTCATTCTATAGGAAACGATACTTTGGCTTCAGATCTCTCAGGTCCACTCCATCACCATCACAAACAATACTGCAGAGATGGAACATACCATAGAAATTCCCTCTGCAACTCACATAACTTGTGGTGTACTTCATCGTTGAAAAACGCAGCATGAACTGATTGAAATACATACCCAGACAATCCCCGAGTCTCTGCGGAATGTAGAACTCCACCGCCCGCTGGAGCATGTTATGGCGAGCTGAACCGTACGCATTAGCAAGATCTAGCGAGATGATTTGAATATTTTTTTCCTTGCAGGCTTAGCCTCACGGATCTTTTCCCAAATCTTTGACACATACCCCAAGCACATCGGGACTCCTGCCTTTTGAATACTAGTTTCTTTATAGTTATTCCCAAAAAGGTAGCCCATCAGCCTCCTGGTAAAAAACTTTAAAGAACACCTTTCCCTCAACGTTCATGAGAGAATTTGGTCGAGTGTTGAAAGACGGAACTAGGGTTAGAATAAGTTTTATATATATATATAATATATATATATATATATATATATATATATCTTACTTATTATAAAACACAGATTGTGTGTGTGTCTGTCTGTACGTTTATACATTGGATCGGATTTCCTACATTTTTCAACCGATTTCAACAAAACTTCACAGGACTACGTAAAATTACCTTGCGGTGGTTCTAACAGCGCCAAAAATTGGAAAAACACAATTGTTTTTGACGAAATCAATTTGAAAATACGATTAAGAGGCATCGCGAGAATGAAAGGGGGACAACTCATATAGAGCTATACTTATTAATATCGAGTTATAGAGTCATACTTATTATAAAATCCAGGTTGGTTGGTTGGTGGTTTGTGTGTGTGTTCGTTTATATATGGGATCGGATTTCCTACATTTTTCAACCGATTTCAACAAAACTTCAGCTTTTTTTTGGCAGGTATTATTTCTTATTGTCTTGCACACTTTTTTCTTTATTTTTACATTCAGAATGCTTTAAAACTTCCATTTACAAGACAATTGTTTATAATAAAATTCTATTCATACGGTAGACTCATAACGATTGTAAACTGTTTTTGTTTGAGTTTGGGTTTGACCAATTCGCAAAAAAACAAAACAAAATAAAAAACATACTAATTAAGACATGCGTGTCCGTCAACCTTAAACAATAATCTTTGTCAATTTTATTTTTCAGTCTTGATCTATCTCTTACTGTTACATCCCCGGGCAACGCCGGGCTCTACTGCTAGTATATAATAAATCCTAACGAGCCAGGCAAACTTACCTAGATTTCACCTAAACGGATCTTTAAAGATCCGTTTAGGTGAAACGTTGGTAGGTTTACCTGGTTCGTTAGGATTTATTCTAATTTACCGTTCTACTTAGCGTATTGAGCCTTCTACGTTTTCGTTTTGTCTTTATACACACTTGGGTTTTTTCCTTTGGACTAAGGACTTAAGAAACCTGACGATATGTTCGCCTTTTTCTGATGTTTTTAGTTCTTTCTGTTTATATATCCACTTTTTTCTGGGGTACCAATTTGCCCTCAGATGTCTACAAGTTCAAGAATGCATAGTTTGAAAATAGTTATGAAAAACAAATGCACAACAAAGCAATCATAAAATACGTTTATTTCTTGCTTACGCTCCACGACTTCTCAATTTGGTGAAATGTTTGAAAAAGAATTGCGTGATAAAGACAAAATGGGGTTTATTTGTTTTTTATAAAACACAATGAATGTGCGCGTAATTTATTGCTTATCTAGGCGTAAATTGGAATCATAGTGTCAAAGTTCAAATTCCATCCAAAAACCGTTGAGTACAAATACAAATGGAAATCTGAATCCGATAGTCAGTTTGGTCTATAATTCGATTGGAAGTGTCATATAATTTTATTGTGGAAAGAGATTATTGCAAATTGGATTTTGCGTATGAGAGGTACTTTCAAAGGCAACTATCTGTTTACGAGTTAAGTGTCCGTTACAATAGGTATAAATTCAGTGATTCTCATTGAAGTGCTGTAGGATACAACGGAAATAAATGTCATAAAGATATTTTTGTACGTAATAATTTTTGTCGGTTAAGCAATGCGTACTTAGATTCCTAGGACTATACGTCACTGATAGCTCAAAAGATGGGTATAGAAAGTGCGAGAGAAAGACAGAGACAACGAGAGTTCTAGAGAGGGAGAGGGCAAGAAGTGTGCCCTTAGAAAAACCTCTATGCACACAGAATCATTTACCATTTTAAACGTATTTGAATTGAAGAACTCTTTCACCGAGTCGCAAGCAGCTGCTCCTAGCACCTGGGAATTATCCATACTGCCAGAGTTAAAATCTTTCACAAAATTCCACGTTTTAAAAAGAAGACAATTGTTCCAATAATACAATGCTCTATATTGAGTACAAATACCACTGGAAAAGCTATCCAGTAGCTGTTCTCACTCGTTCCTTTTTAACTGTTTTTGAAGTAGTGTGGCTTATGCCATTACCTCTTCGAGTTACATGCAATATCCATTGTTGTTTGTGGTGTTGAAAGCTTTCAACTAATGTGGTTTCTGTTATTTGGTACAGTCCTTTGTGTGTAGTTAACGTAGTTTGATGAAGGATAGTCCTCGCTAAGACCTACATATTTAATGTACTCGAAGTCATTTAAACTCAGAAAGAGGTTTTATACAGCTGGCAGTTTAGATATTTCCGAACGAGTTCGGTTTTATGCATGAGATTCATATGAAAGTCTAGATCTGAAGAGATTATTTAAGAACATTATTGAAGTTCTTGGGTTAATGATTTGGTTGTGTCGCAACTGGCGATATTGGGTGAAACTACAAATTACCGCAGTTATTCTATATTTAATTTCCTTCTGCTATTCTAAGGCTTTTTTTTTAAATGGTCCATACAACGAGGTATTGGAAATGTTTAATAATTCCATATCCGTATGGTTTGATGAATACATGTTAAGTGTCATTTCTGATTTCATTCCAATTCCTGATCATAGATTCCGATTTTTAAAGGTTTGCCTTTTAGTCCTATTTTTTGGAGCTCCTAGTCAAGATTATTTTTAACCGTTTTTGTTTAAGAGAGTAAAGTAGTTACCTCCACTATTTCGGCATAAATCTTCTATATTTAAGTTTAAAATGAATTTTTTACAACGAAAAAACATACTTGAAGATTTCATTTTAGCTTTAATTGGAAGTTTAATAATTAAATTTACGATTTCTATTAATTAAACAATTCTGGAGTATTTCAGATAGAATCTATATACATTTGATTGTCAAATTTAATTTCAAATTTTTAATTTTCTTAAAAATGGCCATTTTCTTAATTTTAAGAAATTTGTAAACAAACACAAATTTATCGATTTTGAAAATATTTAAAAAAATTCTGACACCTTATTTTAGTAAAATTAAAGTTAAAGTAATCTAATTTGAAAGAAATTTTTCTTACTTATAGCATAAAAAAATAATATACAACCAATTATTAACGATCGATCCTGTTAATCTGACCCAAATATTGATGGATTGTTGACTGACGAAGCGATGACAGCTACTATGGATTACCATAAATGACATAATTTTTAAAAGTCTGAGTTTTAAAAAAATTATTCTATTTGAGTATGACCCACACTAATGGAAATACAATACATAAAATAAAATTATTTAGTGAAATAGTAAATGAAAAAAAGAAAAATTACTTTAAAATTTAAAGTTTACACTTTTAAAGTTGAACGGAAAATAAATGATGAAAAGGCCGCGTAAACGGACAAAAACCTGAAATCACGTGACCTTGTAATAATACTGACAATTTCAGTATATCATACATGGAAATAAGGAATGTATTAAGTAAAAAAAATACAACATAAAAAATTATTTTTAAAAAAAGTAGCTCAACTAAATTTATTAAACTTAGCAATTTTGGATTCGTCAATTTTTTTTCTACTTAATTACTACATAATATCGAGGAGCCCTCCTTATACAGAGCTTTACACGCTGTTAAACTATTATAAATTATTATAATTAAAATTTCTTAAAAAAACGAAAAAAATTCTTGTAAAAATTAATTATTCATCAGAAAAAAATTATTTCTTCAGACAATAATGTCCTTAATATTACTTATTTACAAAAGCAATTAAAAGCTTTTCTAATTAAGCACTATCATAGTTTTATTGGATAAATTATTTTTCAATTCAGACAAGATTTTCAGTTAAATAGCTCAAATTTGAAAAAAAAAAGTAGGTTATTTACCATCTCCAAAGACTCCTTCTTTTAACAAAAAAAAAAAAAAATTCAGGATCCAAAAAGGTTTTGGGCGAAATTTCATGAAATTAAATAAGTGGGGGGTAACATATTTAAAAAAAAAAAATTTTTACCGAAATTTTCTAAAAACAAAATATTGCAAAAATAATTTCATTCATTTGTGAATAAGTCCTGAAAATTTCATTAAGATCGGACAATTATTTGATTTTTACAAGAATTTCCAAATCAATATGTTTTCAACGGGAAAAAAGCGCAAAAAAAAACTACGTTTTAACGTCACCGCGATGACGTAAACAAAAGAAGACTTTAACCAAAATTTCGACCGTGTTAGAAAATATTAAAAAATTTAAAAAAATAATTAAAAAATACTTTTTTCTTTCATCTTAATAATAACATAAGCATTTTGACGATAATACTTTATTTTCTTTAAGTTTGTGGCATTTTTCATTTACGCTATGCTGTTTTTCCGCGAAAACAGTGGACATACCTAAAGGTTATTTTAAATATTTTTTGGAACACAGAGTAAAGGGTTCTTTCTAACCTTTTTTGGAACACTATTAAAGAGTTTTTTTAAAACACTTATTTTTAACCATCTTTAATAATGTTTTGTGACCATTTTTTTTTTTTTTTTTTTTTTTTTTTAACACTTACTAACGTTTTTTTTTAACCAGCTTTTTGAACACTTAGAAAATGTTTTTAAGCTATTTTTTAGAATTCTTAGTAAAGGGTGTTTTTAACTTTTTTTTTTTTTTTTTTTTTTTTTGGAACACCTCGTAAAATATTTTTTCTTTGTCTTAAACGCATTTTTTGGCACACCAAGTTAGGGAATTTTTTACCCAGTACTGTTTTGATTTATGCGATAGACATTCTAACCATTGGGATAAATCATATGTCCAAATATTTATTTTGTTTAACTTATGCAAAGCAACTAAAGTATGCAAAAATAATGTCGTTTTCCCACATGGTAACATATTTGAGAAAACGACGTTATTTTTGAACCAACCTAATAACTTCTGTTTAGTACGAACTCATTATCTGGACAAATGGACCGACAGACTGGTTTACTAACCACCGTTCATCAGTCGGTGTCCTTTAAGAATTGTCTGATGTTATCTTTGCAGTACATTGAACAGCTGGAAAAACGAAGGCAAGTTCAGCATCTAAAATACAGGTTGGACAGAATTTCCCTCTTCGCAGTTAGGAACTGACAGTGTTACTGATCGATTGGCAAGTATGCCGTTAATGTAAAGAATCGATTAAGGCATTCTTGGTTCTATTTGTCACTCGAAAAGCAACTCGTGGCATGACGCACGTTGGCGCTCTGCTTGACTGAGCGTGATTCACAGTCAGCCCTGCAACGGGAACACATGCGAAACGTCTGTGAAGACTCAGGAAGTCAAATAAGCGATTGGATTGATCTATTGAAGTAAAAGGAAGTAGCACACATAAAGAAGTGAACCTTTGATTTGGAAAATGTTTCAGCAAAGTTTTAAACCGTTTCAACCCAAAATATTACTACATTCGTATCGAGACTTAACATGTCATCCGGTGTTGGTTTCAGGGTTCTTATATTAATAAAACGTACACACACACACTGCTTAAACTTTTATGCGAGTGAGTATAAATCTTATATACAGGGAGTGGCAGAAATATCTCAAACATAATGGCAAGGCATTAGTAATATCAAGACACCATTGTCAGTAATAACTTACCATTATGTGGGAGGTATACCTACCTCTCTTTTATATATATATATATATATATATATATATATGGCACTGTGGGGTAATGCTTAGCGGCTAGGATTGAGGAGAGCCGAGTTCGAATTCCAGTCGAATCCATTACATTCACTTACGGTCTTACCACTGAGAAAGGTATGAATCCATCAGTTACGGGTAAATAGCAGGACAGACTGGATGGCAACTGGTCTAGGAGAAGGACAACACTGTATTCAAAACCTGCGGAGGGTCGTTTAGGTAACTTGTGGCGTATATATATATATATATATATATATATATATGTAGAGAGAGAGAGAGACCCCCCACATAAATGGTAGTAGTACACCAGATCTATGTATTTGGTCTTTCAAAAAGTGTGGATGGTTCTGCACAAAGCCTTCACCACTATAATCAAATCACATTTTCTGGTGTTTAGCTGTCTGTTCCTAGGAACTGAGCTGCTTGACCCTCATACGTCGTACACAACGAGAGAGTAAAATCTCTGTCTGTCTCACTCTCTCTCATATATATATATATATATATATACACACACACATCTATCTCTATGTATATATCTATATCGTTAACCTTACTTTCTTGTGCTTAGTAAGTCGAAGTGGGGTAAACTTATATTTCTTTACCAAAATTAGCAACTTATTAGGACCTCCGCAACATAATTACTTTCCTTTTATAAAATTTCATGCAACTTCACGACTTCTGTGTTCAAAATTTCAGGTGCTAGGAGTACCAGTTTATTTTGATCTCCAACTAAGTATAAATATTTTTCTAGCCTCTCCTTTTAATTATTAGGCCTATTATTGTGTCGGCACCAGAGAATATATCGTCAAAAAGGTCGTTTTAATAAAGTCATTGCGAAATACTCTTGAATTTATGAAATATCAAAAAAGTTCATCCTTTTCTTGATTTTATGCAGAACAGGCATTGTTACCTGTGCAAAAGGAGATCACTAGATATTTTGTTATGTTCTACACTTTCGACATCCATTGTAATCCCGTCACTGGCGTAGACGTGTATATACGTTATTACTCAGTCTCCTTTTTAAATATAGACGAACTCCAGAAACCAGCAACATCCGATCTTGTTTTTTTTTTATGCCCTTATTAGCTTGAAACGAGTCATATTGTTAACTCGTACGCTTAGTAGACACCACTAGGGTATTTCAAGGTGCCGTTTTTTCCAAGATAATTGGAGAGGAAGCGGTTAATACCATAAAATACCAGATAAAATGTTTTTCTATAATATTAGGTTGGTGCAAAAATAATTTCGTTTTCTCACATAGTAACATCTGTTAGAAAACGAAATTATTTTTGCACCAACCTAATATTTAGCAATTGTGTCAAATCTTCGGGCTGAATCAAGTCGCTTTTTGGAATATTTCTGTTCAGTAACTGCAAGAAATTTTTAAAATTTTATTTTGATTATATTTGTGTAAGTTAAAATAGGTTTCATTTTGTTTTCGGTAAACAAACAAAACTTATTTTGCATATTTGTTTATTTCTTCTTATTCAGTCAAATTAACATTTTAATATTGGATATTTAAGTCAAATTTTTAAAACTTTTTTTTCATTTCTGTTTAACCTATGAAAAAAACATTCGAGTCAATATAAAACCTGAAACTTATATCTATAACATTATTAATTGCTGTGTCTGCAAGCGACTCAGTACTTATGCAACTCAGTAATCTCCCAAAGTATTAGCCAATCGATAAAATAGAGATTACACCCCAAAACTTACAAATACGCTGATTGATATATATATATATATATATATATATATAATATAAAAGACTCAAACACTAATATTCCATGGTAATAATTTATTACATTGGAATCGTAATCACGATTCAATTCACATCAGACCTACAAATTCCAAAAGAAATCGGAAAATATAACTCCGGGTATAAAAAGCAAAATTTTAGTGAGTGTATGTGTGGGAGTGGAAAACAAGTGTGAGAGGGAAATGTATGAAATCTCAGGAGGAAGGCCTAAAGGTGAAGGTGGGGATTAAAATTTAACAGAGTAGTTTTAAAGAGAAGAGTTAAATAACGGTTTAAAAGAGTGAGATATAGATAAATATGAATTTATATATATATATATATATATATATATATATATATATATATATATATATATATATAAAAACACATATCTGTGTGTGTGTATATATATATATATATATATATATATATATATATATATATATATATATATATACACACACATATATATGTGTGTGTGCGCGCTTCACCAGAATGCAAGGAGTTACTGCGTGTGAAAGAGAATGAGAGAAAAGATAGCAATTGAGGCTGTATTTAAATTTTGGAAGATTGTAGCTTGTAGGGAAGCAGGAAACTGGGGTAAATCCATAGACGTGAAATACGAGAAAAGAAATTGTGCGAATAGAACTTGCGGCGAAATCTGATTCATCAGTAAAACCATGAGACCTAGTTGCCAGACTAATAGTAAGATTCATACCTATGATCCAATAGTAAATTCATACGTTCGAGGTACCAAAAAGTAGAGAAAAATTGCCATGGATATATTTACACAAAAGACATAGGGAAGCTAGGTTAAAAAGTATGTGAAATGACTTAAGCTGAGGTGCCAGATCAGGCCCGATAACATTGCAAACCATTTTTGAAACTTTTTCGAGAATCATGCGATATAGAGCAGGAACACCAGACCACATCCAGATACGACATGTATATATTAGGTTGGTGCAAAAATAATGTCGTTTTCTCACATAGTAACATATGTGAGAAAACGACATTATTTTTGCACCAACCTAATATATACACGGGCGTGTGTGTGTGTATGTATCTATTTCTGTCTAGTCTTTCACTAATATGTTAGTCACACCAAGTCAAATTCACTTGGTGACATGATTAGCTATTTCACAAATAGGAAGGAAATTACTCACTTGAATGTGAGTGTTAAAATTACTTGCTCAACCTGTTATATTTTTATAGTCGAACTTTTATTACTTGTATATGCAAAAGGATATATACCTATGTTTTATATATTATACAAAAGCGTTTGATAAATGATGTATCAAAGAAAAATTTGAAGTGCTAGCTAAGCTAACTTATACTGGGAGTAACAGCCAGCTTACTGATAGAAAATAGATCCTTGTCTCAGGCCCCTTTCTATCTTCTCACCGGAATTTCTAGTTTGATGATCGTGAGAGAATTAGTAGTCCTACAAGCTTTATTTATCGGTGGTCCACTATCTTAACAATAGAAGGTGTGCAGATGAAACAATGTCGATAGCAGAACAGAACGGAAGTTACAGAAACTCCTACAGAAGATAGTAAAAGCGAGGAGAAAGGAGTAACCATCAATTGCACGAAGACGGAATGTATTATTGTCAGTAAAATAAATAAATATACAAGGTTTACGGGCACATCATGTCGAGACACGGCTTCTCGTACGATCACTGAAGTTAAGCAACGTCGAGCGTAGTCAGTACCTAAAGAGTTGAGCTTGAGAATAGCAGTTGGTGTAGGCTTGGATGTGCTGGTGCTGTAATTGACAATGGCTAGGAATTGTTCATTGGAGAGCCGAATTTCAAATTTTATTGGCTTCTTTATATTTACTTGAATACCAATACCCCTGGGAAAGGTAAGACTTGATATGCAATCCCCCAGATATGGGTTAATTATTAAGACTTCTATCACTAAACTATTATATTTTAAAACTTCTCACAATGTAAAAATAATTTTTATCTTTAAAAAACATGCAAATGTTTGATTGGTTTTCTACGGCTTAGCAATTAGAAACACAAAAGTTTTGTTTTATTTTATTTTATTTTTTTTTTTTTTTTTTACAAAATATTTTCATAGAAGAATTAGCAGCAACATTTTTATTAAAATTAATTACCACATCTCTCGAGGAAATGAATTTTTTTTTCATTAAATGACCCATAAAGTGTTGATATGTTGTTAATCAAATCAAACTCTTGTGAGACTGCCCAGATTTCTGTACTTGCTTTATTTTGACCAATTTTTGTGGTTGCTGATGCCTAGACCTTCTACCTTCTGACAGATGGGGGTTAGTCTGTTCTTCTTGCTTTCTTTTACTACCTTTTTTTTTTTTTTTAAAAGTATCTGTAGTTTTCTATCTGTGTCTCCTAAAATAGGTGTCTTATGTCGTTGAGGTAGCGTCCACCAGTAATAAATCCCGACAAAACCAGTAGTTCTCTTAAGATTGCCTCGTTATATAATACATTAATATATATCCTAATAAATAATCGACAACAATCTACATAGTAGATATTTATCTACAATATAGCGTAGTATATGTGTTCGATGGAGGAGATAGATAGATAAAACATTTTTAAATACTACTAGTGCAGTTTGGAATAGTCATGTACGGGGCGGGGGGGCGTCCTTTTAACTTACAAAATAAACATGACTGTTCAAATAAGGATTAAACTGGTAAATTATATCTGTTCAACAAACATGGAACAAAATTACTGTGCCGCGGAGAAAATTATTTACAAAATAATAATCATACCACACAAATAAGCTCCGTGCAGAGGCGAAATTGGAGAAATAATTTAATCGTGATTCAACTTGTATGTGGTCTACAAGAATACTGCATAATGCCTCTATCCAAGATAATGGAGTATTTGATTTGATGCTGAATGAGTGCATTGAATTTGCACTTCATGCTCTCAGTGAATCAAGTATTAATTTTCCTCTCATTTGCTTTCTTATCTCTCTATAGCTATCACACACACACACGTATATCCCGCTCTCTATCTATATATGCATCTATCCCTATTTATCTCTCTCTCTCTCTCTCTCTATATATATATATATATATATATATATATATATATATATATATAATCACTCAATTACTATATATATAATCACTCAATTACTATATATATAATCACTCAATTACTATATATATAATCACTCAATTACTATATATATAATCACTCAATTACTATATATATAATCACTCAATTACTATATATATATATCACTCAATTACTATATGTATATATATATAATCACTCAATTACTATATATATATATATATATATATATCACTCAATTACTATATATATATATCACTCAATTACTATATATATATATCACTCAATTACTATATATATATATCACTCAATTACTATATATATATATATATCACTCAATTACTATATATATATATATATCACTCAATTACTATATATATATATATCACTCAATTACTATATATATATATATATATCACTCAATTACTATATATATATATATATATCACTCAATTACTATATATATATATATATATATCACTCAATTACTATATATATATATATATATATCACTCAATTACTATATATATATATCACTCAATTACTATATATATATATAATCACTCAATTACTATATATATATATATATAATCACTCAATTACTATATATATATATATATATATCACTCAATTACTATATATATATATCACTCAATTACTATATATATATATCACTCAATTACTATATATATATATATATCACTCAATTACTATATATATATATATATATCACTCAATTACTATATATATATATATATCACTCAATTACTATATATATATATATATATCACTCAATTACTATATATATATATATATATCACTCAATTACTATATATATATCACTCAATTACTATATATATATATATATATATCACTCAATTACTATATATATATATATATATCACTCAATTACTATATATATATATATATATCACTCAATTACTATATATATATATATATATATCACTCAATTACTATATATATATATATATCACTCAATTACTATATATATATATATATATCACTCAATTACTATATATATATATATATATCACTCAATTACTATATATATATATATATCACTCAATTACTATATATATATATATATATCACTCAATTACTATATATATATATATATATATCACTCAATTACTATATATATATATATATATATCACTCAATTACTATATATATATATATATATATATATCACTCAATTACTATATATATATATATATATATCACTCAATTACTATATATATATATATATATATCACTCAATTACTATATATATATATATATATATATCACTCAATTACTATATATATATATATCACTCAATTACTATATATATATATATCACTCAATTACTATATATATATATATATCACTCAATTACTATATATATATATATATCACTCAATTACTATATATATATATATATCACTCAATTACTATATATATATATATATCACTCAATTACTATATATATATATATATCACTCAATTACTATATATATATATATATCACTCAATTACTATATATATATATATATCACTCAATTACTATATATATATATATATATATATATATCAAGGGATTTTGTCGGTTGCCGTTAATTTAACCCTAAAAGCTCTTCGCTATGAATTAACCACTCTGGTAGCCCATAATGATTATATCTCACACATAATGTGTTAAAAATACCCTTGCTGCGTGAGCTGATAGCCCATGAGTGAGAGTCTCTGACTGATGTCAAATCGGTCGGCTTGAAGCAATCGCTTTTCTAGTCACACTGATGAGCTGTGATACAGCAAAAAAGTCCGTCTGTTGCGTACTATATATATATATATATATATATATATATATATATATATATATATATATATATATGCATTGATAGATTCCAAAAGCACCTACGTAGCCTTGTGTCTGCAGTCGAAATGCGGTTTCATGGCAAATGTTCTGACGAATTAAGTTCAATAATTCTAACATTTCAGAACTTCACATATAAAATCCCTTATACCATATACACAGGGTGGTGGGGATCATCACCATTAATAAGGAAGTTCACTTCGGACAGCTTCTTCACCGAGAGCCGCTGCTTTGTGGAAGCGACTTCCCCGATCACTACAAATTTAATTTTAAGTATATGGTCAACCCTTACCCTTCCTACATTTCCTCATGATCTCCTATCGCATTCATACTATAAACTCATTCAGTAATATACTACTTTAAGTAGATTTTGGGCCATTGATTATTTCTCGGCCTCCCACAGATTCTTGTTATATAGGCGTTAAATACAAATGAAACATGGATCGGAATTTGACAGAATCTACTAAATATAAGGTTGGTGCAAAAATAATGACGTAATAATGTCGTTTTTTTGGCGTATTTTTTAACGTCAAAAAACGACATTATTACGTCATTATTTTTGCACCAACCTAATATAAATAATGCCTACTGCTACTACACATAAAGACATTAATGAAGAATATATTATAATCCGAATACCACATAGGCAAACTAGAATTATGATACTTTTGCAGAGATAAAGCAATATTTACGTTTTTTTCAGTTAGGCTCGGAATCCGTTTTTTTTTTTTTTTTTTTATTTTTATTTTTTTCAAGATTCGAAAGAACGCATTATCTCTCCTTCTGTTCAGAACAAAATAATTTATATTAACGCTGTTTAACAAGTAAAATGCACGTGAAGCCTGCTTAACCAATGGCAAATGACACAAAAATAAAACTACACTAATTTTTTTCCTTCTTAAAATCTCATTCTCTGATGAAACTTTAATGAATGTGAAAATTTTCAGATTTCTAAACGTTTCCTTTTTGTTCTTTAACCATCCATCCCTCTCTCTCTCTCTTACATACATATATATATATGTGTGTGTGTGTCTCATTGAATAATTTTGACAAGTTCTGTTTACTTATTTTCATTAGGATTCTCTCGTATTCAAGTGCATTTATGAAAGGAAGAGAGAAAATTAATATGTTAATACATATTCATTTCATTTAGCACAATGTCACCATCAGGGTATATTTTTTCTAAGACAAAAATTTTTGTGTTCCTTTTTCTAAGAAAAACTTGTTGTGCTAAGTTTTTTACCTGTGAAGTGAAAAAAAGGCTATGTGCTCTGATTTAAAATTCAAGATGTAAACGTCAGGGGAGGTAACTTTTATGTCCAAATGTTAAGAAAAAACTATTTCAAACTATTAGTTAAAACCTAGCTATTTAAAACTAATGTAAGAATTTTAAAACATTTGTGCAGTATTGTTTTCAATTTTTAAATATAGATATCTTCAAGAATGTGAAGTTTGTTAGTTTCATGAAAAAGTATAGATGTATTTTCAACAAGAATTTTCATAAATTACGAGTGTGGACAGGCAGGCTGTTGTAAATGTTGTGATATGTTTGATGCATCATTAAAATGAAAACTCAACCATCGAGACAGCGTAGTAGTAGTATGACTACGATATCTTTTCTGTTGGAGATACAATCTCCTAAGGGACATTTAAATTCATATACAATGTTGGTTTTCTGCAACACGTTAGTTGGTGGAGTGGATATAATTAATTTTCGTTTTACTAGAATCTAAAATATATTTCATGTATAATACACTAAGAAATTTTAAAATGTCTATCGGTTAAATATAATCTAAGTTTGAAATTATTTAAAATTTTCAAATTTTCATTGGTTCTTATTGATAAAAATTTACATAGCTCACGGTACGTTTGAAATAAAACAATTACACAATATTTGGATGATTTTACAAAAGATCGAACGTACTTGATTAGAAAAAAAAACAGTCACCTTCTTTAATGAATTTTATCTTAACATCAAGAAAATGATTAGATAACTGGAAATGATCAGTATAAAAAACAAGTCTATATTATTCAATGAAACATGTTTGGATATATATCCTTCTCTTCATACATAAAATAAATGACTTCGTATTCGAGGATGCACGTCTAATAGACGGTTAGCCAATCCCTGTTGCAGACGTCAGTTTAGGTACATTTGTGTTTATTCAACACCCACAGAGGCTGCGTGTATTTTATACTGTAAGTTTATGCTGAGTCGACCTTAGTTATAGATTTATGAAAGAGATCACGATGAACATTTTGAAATAGCCCAACACACTCAGACCTTCGGTCATGATGACATGTGACTTCGTAATAGCACATCAATCCGAGGCT
>OZ010573.1:51190079-51225079 GCA_963932145.1 Acanthosepion lycidas | reverse complement strand
AAACCCCAAGATGGTAAAATAGCTGAAGATTACTCGTTAAAGGATATCATTTATTTTTAAGTTTTCCATTTACGTCGAGGTATTTCTTGGCGCCCTTGATATTTCGCCAAACTGCTCTTACTTTTGCAATATGAATTTCTTGCAAGTCCTGTTCTCTTTTAAGAGCGTCTTAGAATTTTCATATTGTGGTTTGATGGGATAACACTAACTGAAAAAAGCCCTATGGAATCCTACAAGGGAGTTAATAGTTCGAGGCAAATCAACAGTGTCTCTCTCAATGTAAGACCACATACGTATTTCAAGCATAAGTATTTCCAATAATTATCATTTAGTATAATTGCTCTTTTGATTAATTTTCATCCAATTTACAATTCGAAAAATGTTTTTAGTATCATTCTGGATACAAATAAATCAGGGTAGAAAGAAGAAAAATATTAAAGAGAATATAGGAAAAAGATTAAAACAAAAGAAAGATGTGATTCATATCAACAGATCTTACGTATATAATAAGATCGACATTAAGTGAATAGGATTAGACAAATGGCAATTATTGAGTGCCTCTTCATTTTCGAAGAAAGGCCCTGTTTCTAGTCTCATTCTGTCCGCATGCCCGGCTTCGCTGTCTCATTCTGTCCGGCTTCGCTGTCTCATTCTGTCCGGCTTCGCTGTCTCATTCTGTCCGGCTTCGCTGTCTCATTCTGTCCGGCTTCGCTGTCTCATTCTGTAGGCCTTTGCTCTCGCATTCTGTCGGCTTTCATTTTACTTATGATAATGCGGTGAAGTTAAATTCCTGCATTCATCCACTATAAACAATAACACACACACCAAGAACTAGTGGTCGTAGCTCGAATTAATTCGTCTAAAGAGTCACTCCTTTCGTATTAAGATGTTCATTATAGGCTTTAAATTCCCAGTATTTTCGGAGTGTAATATATATATATATATATATTATTACACATTGAGTTGTGACGCTAATAAATTAGGCCATGATGTACATTAACACGGCTATAACACATATTAATAATATACATATATTTTTTCCTAGTAGAGTTTCATGCAGAACACAGTCGTCAGGTGGCGATTATTAATAACAATCTGCACCCGAAGATTGCGTTGTATATGAAACAGAGTTGTGCTACTGGTGAGTGGAAAATATATATATTATTAATATAAATTATTTCTTTGTGATATATGTGTGTCCTCTTTTGAAGCGTTCCAATCTATTATGGAAGGAAGGTGAACGCTTAGCAATGAGAATTCGGTTTTAATCCTCAATGTATCAGTCTATATTTATATTTCAATTCCTTTGCTCTCCCTTGATAATGAATGTTGAGTTTAGAAATGTCGCCACAGGAGATAAAGGATGGGATATTTCGCAAAGAACTGAATTAGGATGATGATAATACGCTGTCGAGTATCTGTCACTGCCTATTCGCATTCGATGATTTCATATGTATTGTCAGCGCCACCACTTTGCCATTATCTAAATAGACTTACAAACATTAGAATGCATTTATCAGAATCAAGCATATTTTTCCATAACGGATAAGCTACAGAACCTATATGCAATGGATAAATTCGTTTGCTGCCAACGAGTAAGGCGATTGTAATTTCAGATTGGATCTCTCATTTATGCACTTAAAAAATTTCCTTCTTAATTTCGAGTGACGGTTTTCTACCATTCTCAAAGGACTTGAAACTGGCGAATGTTTGTGCAGAAATGATATTTGATCAATGGAAAACGTAGCTTCCAAATTCAGTGTTATAAAAAAAAATTTCGCTTTGCACCTAAAGTCATTATCTGCATCTATGTCGGTATAGTGATGCGACTAAAGTCTGAAACCGAATTTGGAGCTGAACTTATTTGATTACGTATGTGCGAAAGCTCCCCAGCATACTTTATGTAGTTTTCTATTGTGCTTTTCGGCGTTAGGACCTTTTATATCTTCTCTCTTCTCAATAAATAAACGGCAAATTCTCTCTATTTGTCCGTGTGTCTGATACTCCTGTAACTGGAGCCACATTTGCTCTATATGGACATTTTTGGAATCGGGATTATCCTGGGATTGAAAATCTGCCCTTTATCTGGTGCTTGAACATCCAGTATTGGCACTCCTGTTAGAATGAGAAAAAATTTAAATAACTGAAAAAACAAAAAAAAACAAATGATTTTTAAAGTTTTTAATTTATACTGTGTTTAAAGTAACACAAAAACTTTGAATTTCAAATAAAAATTGTTTTAAATTCAGTTTAAAGAGCTCCAAAACATTGTAATTGGTTTGGCTGGTTTGGTTTCTTTTACGGCATATCAACCTCAATAGGTTATTAAATGCCGACAAATTTGTGTAGATGAGAACAGTTATCTGCCCCTGCAAAACAAGCTGCGACAGAGTTACCTGCCTTTGGCATAGTATAGAAAGCGGACCGGTGAACGCGACCGGGTGTGTTTTACAGACATACAGTACCGGACGTACTCGTCAAACTTTACAAAGATTTTTATTGTTGGTAATATTTTCTTTCAAAATAAACTATAGTTGGTGATAATTTTTTTCTAAAATTGCATTGTTATTTTTATTTTTTTAATTTTTTTTTTTTTTTACAAAGTATTTCTCGTATGAATTAAAATCTATTTTTACCCTTTCATAGTGTTTTGACCCCAGTTTGGGTGTCAACTATTTGCCCATAGCTGGGACCCTAACAGGTGTTGCCACCCGGCTCAGGGTGGACCTGGGAACACCAGCAATTAAGAGGTGGTTCCACGCTCCTCAAAACCTGATCAGAGGCCTTGCTGTTGGATGTAGTTTATCGTCTTACCCTGGACGCCGAAAACATTGTGAATTGAAGAAATCACTTTCATGTCTTCAGTGCCAAAAAATCAGAATTAGAGTAAAAGATTTCGTGACGTGAAATTTTGAAGTTTCACGGAGTTTGTCATTTGAAGAACTCAATTTTCAAATCGGACTTTCGGTCCAAAACGGTATTTTGGCTGGAATTGAATCTATAAAGTGTAGCTTGATGGAATAAGCCGAGGAATTCAAAGTTATTTCTTCAAAATTAGTATTGTTGTCTTTTAAGCTGGACCAGCCGTCTTTTTAGTTTTTGGCCGGAGTCTCAATTAGCCCTCCGGGGGATTATGCTTAGGTTTTGACGCTAGTATGAAATGACAAGACCAAAGAAGTTTATGCAAATGTGTTTCGTTCACTGAAGAACTTTATCCTTGCAAACGTAGAAAGTTTATCTGGCAACCTGTATTTATACACAGAAGCAACGTGAACAGAAAATTTATTTAAATTTTCATTGAGAACGGCCCAAATATTCTAAAATTACAATGTAAGGAATGGTAAATATTGTAGGTGGCCAAGTGATATAATGTTTAGGCCTATTACATTTGAGTTTATATATATATATATAATATATATATATATATATATATACATATATAATCTAATGACTACATCAACAACAAACAAATCCACATTTTATTTATATTGTCTTTAGAGATATATTCTATTCATATATAATTTTTTACATACATGTGCGTGAACCATATATAGATATGCATTTATAATTTGAAATGGCTTGTAGAAGGCCGGGCATGACCTTATTCCAAGATAATTTTCAGCCTGGTCATTCTTACAATTCCTGAGCTAAGGTCATCGGATTCAACACAGGACCTGTTTAGCATGTAAAATCTCAGGATGGTAAACAAGACCACTTTGACTAGAGCGACTTACAGGAAACTTGTTAGGTTTGTGGATCAGAAGGGTCACATATAGGATGTGGGTTTACATATAATATACCGTGTATAATAGCCGGCCACTCGTATTCGAGGATACCCGTCTACACGCCAATCCATATTGCAGACGCTTGTTGAGGCACATTTGTGTTTGCTCAACACCCACAGAGTCCTCCTATTGTTTATACTGCAACTATGCTGAGCAGACTTAGAGTTTCTGGAGAGAGCCTGTTATTACCGTATATATAATATCGCAGTATATCAACAGACTACATGAATAGTGCTACCACCGATGTTTTAGCATGAATTTTAAATCCCACCCAGAAAAATTTAATCTGTATAGCGCAACCGATCACCGAAAATTTATAATTTTTAGCCTCTTAAAAAACTGTATAGTGCATCCCAAATTTTTGTCAAAAAATGATAAAAGCATTATACACGAGTATAACTTTCACAGGAACATTACTGTGAATGAGAACCCAACAAACTCGACAGGAACATGAAACCACTCCGTAAATTGTCCGATCTGCACCGATAAATCTTACGCCTTTATTTGAATATGTCTGTATTTCTTCTAAGTACAATAATCCTTATATTAAGGATACTTATACCCGGTAATAATATAACCATTTAGAAACATAACTGATTTCAATTAATCTTGCACAAGAGCAACCGAGGTGAATAGGAATGAAAAAAAACAACATATCATTAGGACAACTTGGTATTATTACAAAGTTCTTTACTTGAGCATATAGAGCGATGTAATGTTATCAATCTTGGCCTGTTCTTTCGACTTCAATCGCTTCCTCAACGCCGTGACGTCGCTTCCGTCCGTCTTTCCTATAAATATTTTCATGGCAATAGTCCTAAGTATCTCCCCTTCTTCGTCTTGCGACAACACGAATTTAAGCATAGTACTAGATTGAAAACTCTCTCATCGTTTTACTGTCTAAATATCTCCATAGAACCGGAAGTTCTATTACAATAGTTCCTTTTCCCGCACTTCCTGAACTTCGAACTCTCTCCGTTTTTTTTGCTTTTCTGCCACGTAGGATGTCCAAAAATATAAATTCAACATGAATCTTCACCTTTTCTCTCAGTACCCCCAACCACGAATCTTAGTGGAATTATCGCTTTGTTTGAGGTGAAGTGATTGGAAAAAAAAAACCCAGAAGAAAGAATCTAACGAGATCTAAACAAACAGCTAACATCGAGAAAGTGCGGTTGTCTTGGACATCGCTTCATCGATTCAGTCATGGAGATTAAAAAGCCTCCCCCACCCCCAAAAAATGTATCCTGGTATAACTGTTCCTTCATTTATCTGAATATTAAGGAGGCATTGGTTTTCTGCTGAAACACTGATCCTTAGTACCGTTGAGAAATGTGCAAAAAAATTATCCTCAAAGATGGTTCAAAAGCAAGATCAGTAAAAGGACAATATAAATAAAGACAAAAGGAAAAATGTTAATCGACGCGTTTCATCCTCTGACTAACTTTATCAAGGCAAATGTAAGGATGTCATTTTGCAACAGGTATATGCAAACAAAATCAAAAAAATTCTCTCTCATATATATATATATATATATATATATTTATTTTTTTGTTTTTCTGGAACTAAGCTAGATAGTGAATACTTTCTCACAGGCCGACATTTTGATAACACATCAGACCGGACATTAAAAAAAATTATCTGGCGGCTTACACGTTACAATCAGATTTTCCAAGTGCAAGATTCTATTGATCTTAGCACAGGACATTGGCTCTTCTTTCACCTCGATGTCTGTGCTGTATCATGGTGCCAAAATGTCGTTGCGTACCGACAGTAAAGCAGCACTCCTTGGTTTCATTAGCACCTGATCTCATGGAAAACCGCGTCAGTACAATGGTGGCATTAGCCAAATGAATCGTAATAGAATCCTTACTGTACCGGGTATCGACAACCGTTCGTTCTACTAGAGAACTCGTCCGTTTGCGGAAAGGGAGTAGTGTTCATGAAACAGTTTGATGCAGGCAATGCTCAGCAACTGCAACCCACCAGCTTGATGCCACTGGCTACCCCCGTATCCCTGGTACGCGGAGCTTTGGTGTTACTAAAACTTGCACTACAGCTTAACGGAGGGAAGGAGTCTGTTTATTTCTCCATTGGTGAGTTGAAATCAAAAGATTGGTCTCATCCAGCTGCCACTAACTCGAAGCACGAGGGTGATTAGCGTAGATGTAACACAAACCGAAATACTGATTAAAGATCGATCTCACAATTCACTTGTAATTGTGACTTCGACCCCCACTGGTTGCTCCACAATTTTGGCCTTTTGCTACCAGTAAGCTACGCTTAGGAAATCACCACTCAAAGCGGGAAGAGTCGGAAGATAAAAATATAATTGCCGAAACTACTTTGTTCTTTAGTTTTTAATTCGATTTCATATTGTCCTGCCTGATAGGTACATCGATGTGGTGTAATACTTAGCAGGCTTGTCTTGCCAGATCAGTTACATCTGAATAGTGAGTTGATCCACGCTGGGGACCCATACTGTTGGCCTTGATCCACATCTAATCTAGGCTTAGTAAATCTCAATACGTATTTCCTTTTCTATATTAATAGGCGTATGAAAATAGTATTTGAAATAAATATTGTATATCGTATATGCACGTGTAGAAGTTGACAACATGTCTAGTGCAACCGCAGAAGATTTTTCATGAATGTTAATCCCTCCGTAAAAATGATGCGTGTGTATAGTCAACAGACCACCGAAAATGTATAGTACGTTCCCAATTTTTTGCGTAACTAAAAACTGATAAAAAAACTCACATTTTACTCGAAATACACACACACACACACATATATATATATATATATATATATATATATATATATATATATATATATATAGTGCGTGTGTGTGTTTGTTTATCTAATAATAATAATAATTACGCTTAAATTCACCTTCATCTCTGCCAACGGTTTAGGGGTAGAATCTCCGACTTATACCAATTAAGCCGGTTTTCGATCCTAGCTAGAGACCTCCGGATATCTAGTCATACTGATGAGCTGTGATACACCGAAACTTTCTTTCTGTGGATGACTATATATATATATATATATATATATATATATATTCAGCAATCCTTCGTTTAGACATGTTCAATTAAATGACTGACAGGAGATGTTTGTTGAGATTTTGATGAGTTTGTATTGGTGTCAAATGAGTCGTTTGATTCAGGAGAATCTAGTAAAAGATGTTTACTACAATGTTTTATTTCCCGTTGTAGCAATACAGAAGGTCCTGATCTCACGTGTGTCACACGAAACCATTTCATGCCATCACTCTATACAGTGACGAAAGCGGTAATTAAATTCAGTTAACCTGCAACAGAAAACGGAAAGATTGATTTATTTAGATCGCCTTCCCATTGCAAATGTAAAGGCTAAATCTGACTCCCCAGAAGCTTAAACGTAAATGGTGCAGTTTCCCTATGCGTATATATCTTTCTTAGATATAAAAATAAACTCCAGCACTCAGTCCTCAATTTGGGAAAACCCAAAACTCGCTGTTTCTCCTTCGTGGATTATTACCTCGCTTAGGACATAGCAGTTGTATCTGGCCCGTTTGAATTTAGAGTCCTAAACATGGCTTCTCCAGATATAGGAATATCTTCATATTATATGCAAGGCAATTCCTTTTTCTTTCTGCTTAAACTATCCTTTTCTGTGTAGATATGTGATATATTATTCTCCGTGTGGGATATATATATATGTGTGTGTGTATATAGTTTCTTTATGTTTTAGTAGTATAAATGTCTCTTGGGAAATGTTTGCCATTCTTTTCCCGTTATTCCGTTCTGTATATAAAATGCGATCTTCTTATACTGTGTACCCTAACTGACTTTGGTGCTGGAATGGAAAGAGTCTTTCCTACTAAAATACATATTTTTTCCTAGCTTGCAAATATATTAATATTTTCGCAAATCTAATATCGCAAACAACTTTTAATTTGTTGTTTTGATTTTTGTAACGTGGAGATGTTTTTACTAATTTTATTTGGTGTAAGACATTTTAGTTCATATTCTCTTACCCCCACCAATTACATAAGAATATAGAACGTCGGACCCTAGTAAAAACGTTAACTTAAACCTCAGTCAGACGTTAACATGAATCGATATATTTTTTCCTGCAGAGCTTCGCTATAAAATGCACAAGGTTTTGATTTCAACAAATTCCAATTTCTTTTCCTGTGTGTAAATAAGATATTTTAGTGCATGTAAATTTGTAAACGAATCCCACGATTCTACATGTCTTATCTTCCCGAAGCGAATGGGAAACGTTCCAGCTGTGTAAAACGCATCTAATCAATACGTCTTCAACAATTGATACATCTCTTTAATTAAATTTAATCAGAGACTGGGGTGGGTTGAATTCCTATTAATCTTATCTTGTACGTTCGGTTGATGATGCAAATATTTCTTGCAAATTCGGTTCTAGATATGCGTAAGAAAATGTTCAGGCAGTATTACATGTGGAAAATTCTGAAGATATTTCAAGAGAGAAGAATCGATTGAAGTTCAAATTCTTTGAGTTTAAATATATAGAAAGAAATTAAGGTGAAAACAAAACAAATGATTTTTGTGAAAGATAAGAAAATACACCCAGAAAGACTTTTTGGAAAAGATTTAATTCTAAGAAAATCAATGCAAGAAAAAATATGTCAAATAATTGTGGAGACGAATAAGTGAAAAGACGAAAATAGAGAAAGACGAATAAGTGAAAAGACGAAAATAGAGAAAGACGAATAAGTGAAAAGACGAAAATAGAGAAAGACGAATAAGTGAAAAGACGAAAATAGAGAAAGACGAATAAGTGAAAAGACGAAAATAGAGAAAGAAATGTTAAAGGAAATAGTGAAATATTTGGAATGAAAACTGAGAAGGGGTAAAACGAAAATGAATAAAAGGAAGTAAACCAATTAAAAATGTTTAAGGAAAGCTAGGAGTTAAATATCTGGAATAAAGGCAAAGAAAAGAGCTACATATCTGGATTGAAAACTGAGAAGGGTTAAGTCGAATAATAATACAAGGAAGTGAAAATAAATGAATGTTTGATAAAATAAAAAAAACTAAAACGCGATAAAGGAATGAAAAAGCTAGTAAAAATGAGAGACACAAAGAAAGAAACTGGAGAAAATAAAAGAATAACAAAAGAAAGAAGCCCCCAAAAGAAGGAAACGAAGAAATTAAGGGAAACCACACACACACAAAGCTTTAGGGAAAAAATAAGGGTTTCTATTGATTCATTTTTTACGGTTTATCAAGCCTTTGCAGGTTATTTAAAGCCAGAAAAAGCTTTTAGATTTTAATATTTCTTTAAAATAATATTTGTTTAGTGATACAATTACTAATTAAACCATAGCTGGGGTGGGAGAAGAGGATGGTTCCTACCTTTGCTAAAGCTATTTGCGCGTAAGTGAATATAACAAAACCAGCGGGAATTGGATCTCGGCACTCCGATTAACAATTCAGAGCCGTTATCCATTACACCACCCGCACATACAAGCTTACAGTACCTTATATTCACGAACCCTCACCCATCTAGGTCCTGACTAAGCTCGACGTTGTCTAACCCCAGTGATCTTACGGGAACCTGTGTTTCAACGTGATGCGGCCGTAAGCCTTAAAGAAAAGAGAAAGTTAGAAAGAATAGCAGACCAAAGATAGCCACAGGAAGAAAAGCAGAAAGACAGAAGGAATTAAGAATGATCCCGCTCAATCATTGTGAATAGTATTGATTCCCAATCCACAATCTCTTTCTATGACGGTGGGTGGAAGTTGAGCAACTCTAAATGAAAACCACTTCACCAGTCCTTGTGATATTCAACATATATAAGTTCTCGGCTATATATAGCTTTATTTTATGCCTGAGGAACATTTCGTTAGAAACAAAGAAAATATTACTGAAATGCTACATCACATCTATCCTCTGATATGGCAGCGAATTGTGGACATTTTCTTTGAAGAAGAACCTCGAAATTACAGAGATGTGGTTCTACAGATGGATGAATAGAAGGAAGATGCGAGCAACGTCGAAGGTATAAAAAGAATGAGAATTAGAACGATTATTTTTTAAACTCAGAAGAATAGCTGAAATTTCTGGAGCATATTATGATGTAAGACGGCTTGGACAATTTAATACTCATAGGACGTATTGTTGGAGTAAGGGGAAACCGTGAACCTTACCCAATGAATTCGTAGGAATGAATGGCAGAGACGGCAAATCGTCATTTATTGCTGAAAGCTAACAAGGAACCTTGATCGGATATGTTCGAAAGAATACTGCACATACAAGATTGTTTTACAGATCATAGGTTGTTAAGTGAAAGAGGTCATTGCCTCGTATTGGAATCTGTATTTTTCTCGAATAGTTATCACTTGTCGACAACGAAATTTGTTCGGTTCATTGAATTAGCGATGCTGCTAACACCGTAGTTCACTGACGGAACGGCATAACTGAAAGGAAAAGGAATGGCAATTATTTTGTTTTCAGAGAGACTTTTATACTATTAAGACATACACAAATATATATACAGAAATATCCCACATGGAAAAAATAAGACATCTACTCAGAAATGTAGAGTCTTAGGAGCCAAAAACGGAAGCGTCTCAATTATAATATGGAGATACTCCTGTGTCTGGAGAAGTCATTTCAGGACTCTAGATGCAAACGGGCCGGATTCAGCTACTATGACCCAGTCAAGCATGTATTGCACGAAGAGGAAACAGCATGTCTTGGGTTTTCCCGAATTGAAGACTGCGAGCCAAAGTTTCTTTCTATATCTGGGGGAGATATATTCCCAAAGCGAAACAGTGCGATGTACTTGTAAGCTTGAACCACTTGTCACAGGCTAAAAAAAAAAAAAAGTTCTCTCTTTGACTGCTGTCATCACTATATGAAGTGACGTCACTAAGTGGCTGTCGCGTGACCTACGTAACTTATTGTTGTCGCCTGTTAGAGGGGCCAAAAAGACACGGAAAGAAAGTAGGTTGAACAAGTGTATTGAAATAACAGAACATATATATATATATATATATATATATACATATACACACACACACAAAATAAGAGTGTTATTAGTCAGCAGATAGAAGTGTCCGTCCGAACTGTCGGGTTACATTGCGTTCGGACTCCTTCACTTAGGAAGTCTCGCAGGTTAGTATTTATGAAGAAGGAAGAGTTCATCCTAATGTAGATAGGTCCGCATAACACTTATCTCTACCAAAGGGAAACAATCGCCTTCTGTATCCCTACACTACGATTTACCTTATAATTTTTTTTTTTACATATTCAAGTATATCTTGCACCTAGATGGTTAACCGCTTTGAAATACCAGACTCTGGAAGCCTGCGTGTGCGGGTGGTGTAATGAATAACGACTTGCAATTGGAAATCGGAAAGCAGAGTTCTAACGTTGTGTTCATGAAATTCACTTATGTGCAAATACCTCTGCGACAGGTATAAATTCAATTATCTCCCCAGCTATGGGTTAATTATTAGGACTTGTATCAGTATATCGCTATCATCTCAAAACCATTCTTACAATAAAAACATTGTCTGGCTTTAAATAACATGCAAAAGGCTGATAAGCTCTAAAAACAAACAAAATCAATATATCTTGTACATATGTGATCTGCTACTACAATTAATCTATTTAGTCAATGTTTTCGTCATGCAACAGTAGCATACAGTTTGCGCCAGGAGTATGTCTTTCTGAAAGCCTAATGTACATTAAAGGTCCAGGAGGTACTCAAGGTAGAGTGCAGATAAGTAGTATAGATAACGGTTGAGTTTAGATTTGAAGGGGCTAAGATTGTAGTTTTCAAGAAAGCATCTTCTCGGGAGTAGCGGTTCTAGAAAAGAAGCTGAGTGGAACCTTCTTTCCAGTGAAATACAAAGGTAATTAAGTTGAGTCTGTACGTGGCATGGTGGGTCCTAGTTTTAAAGTTATGAACATATTGATCTAGGGAATACAGTTACAACTTGGAAATAGCGATTGTGTATCGCTATGCTATCGATGTTTAGTTTGTAGGATACAGGCGGTGAGGTTGAAAATAATTCATTGACCACAAAACCGCGTCAGTGCTTTGGCCACAACACAGATATGGCATCAATACTTTAGATTTGGTTTGATCTGACTCTGAAAGTATAGAGCATGTTAGGAGGAAGCATGGGCTTTCTGGGGCAGTACAAGGAACCGGCAATTTTCTGTCATTTTTTAGCCATGTATTGCATATATGATTTCCACTTGATATCCTGGGTGAAGGTGTGTTCAAGGCAGAGAGCTTCATTGATATTACAACAGACCGGATCAAAAATCGAGTCTTCTAGGTATTAATTGGTCGTTACCAGTTTGTTTTTTGGGGTAATGAAGCCGATTTTTCCCCATTGAGGTATTAGAGCAAGAGGAGAGATCATCTGCAAGATTTTAATCATCTACATTTTTGGGGGCTCCATAAACTGGATTTATGTGCATAGATATCAACTTATTACAAAGGCTTGTGTCCGATTTTTGTTGTAAATATAAAATGACCGCAACCTGACATTGACGTTTGATTTGGTGCCTCTGGTGTGTTCAAGATTGAAACAATTGATTTTTCATTTGCGAGTCATGCTTTGTTGAATATTGACATTTTTGTCGTCCACAAATACATGCCTTAAAGATAAAGGATGAAAAGTTGTCCTTTCGCCATGTTATGCTCTACGAATTTTGGATAGGAATAAGCATCGGAATTGCAACAGGAAACATTCATATGATTCAGTTACCTCGCTCTCCAGCTCTTCGGACGGTCAAAAAGTAGCGTGACAGATTTTGTCATTGATTTTAAACTAAACTACTAGCGATTCTCCGAGCAAACTTTTAACGTCGATGACGACCCTCTACTTGTCATTATGGAGAATAAACCGAAGATTTCGACGGGAGGGATTCTAAGATTTTGAAAATCGAAATCTCGACCGCCTTTCATCTTTTGAAGAGATTTGGGTTCATTTACAAACTCGACACGTGGATGCAACATTCTCTGATGGAACAGAACAAGCTCGATCTTGTTTTTCCGGCAATTTCTTTGCTGTGATGCCCTTCTTGGGCAGAATTTTCACAGACGATAAAAAAATGGATCGTTTAGGATAGCTTTCGACGAAAACGGAGCTGGCAACAAGCTTGTTAATGTTCAGAACCGTCTTACTAACAAACTCCATAACTTGGAGAGAATAGGTGGGTGAATATCTTTCTTAAGGGATATTTGCGCGTAACTAAATATAACGAACCCAAAAATTCTGAGTCATTATCCATTATATCAGACGCACATCCCAACTTACAGAAACTGGTATTTTCAATCGGTCAGCCTTCTAGGTGCTGACCAGACTAAACATTGCTTAACTTCGATAATCCTACGGAAAACGATGTTTTAACGTGATGGGGACATTAGTCCCTAAAATGTGAGTTCCGAGGATATGGTATGAAACTTCGTAAATCTTATTTGAACAGTTAAAAAGTTTTCAATACTGGAAATTGACTTCAAGAAAGTGAAGAGATAATAGTGAAAAGTTAGTAATAAAATATATCAGCTTATTCCATGAATATGTCGATGCTGTAGCTTCAATATTTATTCAGTGTCGTATTTGATTTGAAAATTCCAGGAACTTTAGTTTGGAAGAAAAAAAATCACAAAAAACAACTTTATCGAAATAAATATTTACTATATTGTAAAATAATAATAATAATAATAATGATCATCCCCCCTCCTACAAATGCACAAACAAAACAATTTTCTCCCTCGAAATCTAGCAGCATACGCTTCCGGCATGCAACGTCAACGGTAACTTTTAGCCAAACCTGGTTGAAATTTCCCCGAGAGGTAAAAACAAAAAAAAAATTTTAGTGGACTCTTTATTTTCCTAGCAGTTTGTTAGATTTTTAAACCGCAGTTTCGTTAAGCTGTTTCAATTGGATAAGTTTTTAAGTCTAAAAATAGCAAACAAAAATGAAAAAAAAAAATATATTTTTTTCTTTTAAGTCCGGTGGGTAGAAATTTTCCCGAGAGGCAAATGTTTGCAAGGAAATCAGATTTTTGAATATTGAAAAGTTACCAGAAAATATTTAGTTGATGATGATGATTATTAGGCCGGGCTGATGATGAATGTCAGGTATCGAGAGAGAAATCGACATTTATGCAGAAGATACTGTTCAAAATATCTGGCATGGTTATGACAAGAATAAGTGCGATGAAGATGTTGATATATATATATATATATGTGTGTGTGTAATGGTGATGTTAATGTTACTATTGACACGGATCCTGGCTACAGTGTCAGATAGAAGATAGAAATCATGATTTTGATAGCGAGAGAAAGAGCAGTAGAAAGATATATGCACTGCAAAAATATTTTAAAAATCAAACTTTATTAATGTTGGTCCAAAACATCGACCAAAAACAAATCTATTAGGTCGGTGCAAAAATAATGACGGTTTTCGACGTTAAAAATACGTCAAAAACCGTCATTATTTTTGCACCAGCTAAATACAAGATCCATGAGTAAAAAGACACAGGAAAATAGTAAATACCGTCTGTATGGTTTTTATTCTGTATCGTTAAGGTATGTGTTTGTCGGTGACAAAACGTCAATATTCGACAAAGCATGACTCGCGACTGAATGATGCACGGTTTCAATTTCAAACACACCAGAAATACGCACTAAATGAAACGTCAATGACAAGTTGCGGTCATTTTGTATTAATATTAAAAATTACTAATCGTACGAAAAAGAATACGGAGAACTTTGGTTCAGAATGATGAGGTTGCTTAATTTAGAGACATGTCAACAATTGCTGACTAACTTTACTGTCGACTTTGGGATTCAGAACATTCGTCATAGGAACATTGGTCCAAGAATTTCTCGTATCGAGAATTATGGTTTAATGTGGGTTGTTACTAATCTGAAAACAGTTACTAAACTAAAAATATCTATAATTGTATACCTTCACCATAAACTTTAATCACAGTGTATCCTTATTAATTGCTATAAACAGGGGTGAAGCCATTATCTTAATTCTTATAACCAGGGCTGATGGCTTCAGTACATTTGAGTATACTCCCCATTTGAACTCAACCCATGTGGAGTGACCAATTATTGTTATAACCAGTGTTAATTTATTCAAAATATTATTATAGACGTATGATCCTTACACTGGTATTCCATAGAGAAATGTCCTTAGACAGGTTTCCATTTGACCAATATTCTTTAGACTAATGATCCTTAGAACAATATGTTTTAGACGACTGTTCTTAAATTCGACGACTATAGGTCTTGAAAGAAAAAGCCTACATTGAATAAATAGAAAGGTAGACATTGGTCCCATTTACAGTTGAAACAAAAGGTCATCCTTAAGAGGGTCTAACACTTCTCAAAAAAGACTAAGTAGCCTCGATTTACACTGGATTCAAAATATAGTCGTAGATCCGTCTACCCGCGATACAAAAAGTATTCCATAATTTTCGATAATCAATTGACGTGGATGCGCTAATTATTTGTCAATTGTTGGGATTATTTTTATTCAAGGTATTTTTTCTAACAAGCCATATTACTATGTATACACACTTTTGAACCTGTTCACACTGAGGTAGTTTTTTGACGAAATCGCTCCATCGATTATTATAAGACAAACACTTTTCTACGTTTATAGTGATTTACTAAGCGTTGCTTAGTTGTGACACAAGGCCGAAAGAACTGATCATCTGGTGAGGATCTAACACATTACTCAGTCGTAATTGATCTAGCATAACAAGCACGTTAGCCATTACACTACGTTGAAGTGCTCAGATGATTTCTAAGCGTAGCTTAGATGTGGTACCCTCTCTAGATTCATATACCAACTTCCTTTGTTATGTTACTGGTTTTAGACATATTTTTTGCTCAGGTCAAGCTTCATTGTATTCCAGTTACCTTTTTGATGAAATTCTGAAAAAATGGTTTTTAATGTTGTCCTATTACATTATTCCTTGTACTTTTCCAATGTATTTATTCAAGTAGAAGAGAGTTGTCAAGTGTTGATCAAAAGAATGAATAAATCCATGGAGAATTTAAACTGATCTTATTTTGCGATTGATTCCTAAAGCGGTCTTTGACGCATTTCATAATCAGCAAAATATTTATCTACTTATCATCTTCGAAACTGCATCAGTATCCTGGGCATGACGTTATACTGCATCCATATCCCGGGCAGTAAGCTAAACTGCAATTTTTTTTTTTTTTAAACCTAAACAATACCAGTTCACCTATGTTCCTGGTAAGACATTAAACTACTAACAGGAGTAGTATAGGAAGCAAGATGGATTAGTGCCTAATTATTTGTATGAGGTAAACTTCACCTACATGCCGTCAGCTTATATGATCGACCTACAACCTATCGGTTTATACACAGGCTGGTGCATTCAGGAAAAATAATATAGCTTTTCCATACAAATTATTGAAAAATAAACACCTTTAAACTACAATCAAAAATCATAATCCACAAACTATCTGTTTACACAAAATGCTATAGCTAAACTACCTATTCATACAAAAATACATATAAAATTGTACTATTTAAAGCACACAGTTACAAAAACCGATTCCCTAAAACTACAAGTCCCACTCAATGGGGTCACCTGTTTGCCGTGGGTGGCGACCTGTGAGACCCGGGAACAGTCATGGTGTCTGGAGGACTCCTGACCTTGTATAAAAATAGTTTCTATAACACGCTACTTCGGTCCCAAACTCGGATAGACGGGTGACTGGAATAAACCAAACCAAATCAATCGGCTAGTCACTTAGTGGCAAGAACTAGTGGGAACGAAAGGCAATGTCTGACACATTGCTGTGAATTCTTACACCATGCTATACTTGGGTAGATATAGTGGTGTAATGCGGGTGCTCGTAGTTACTTTCAGCAAGACTATCTTTGTAGCCCTGGCGGATCAGGGTGAATGGGATTAGTCCCTTCTGGTAGCGTTCCTTAAGAAGGAATTCCGAGATGGATAAAAATAAAAATAAAAATAAATGGCGCATCAATAAACACGTACATTTTGACATCCAAAGAACTTACCCTACCGAAAGAAATAAAAATAGGATGCACAATATACAAGGTAAAAACATACATCCCTAATACCCATAGATGTCTGAAATTTGGCCATTATCAATAGAGGAGAGTACCATTCTGTTGAAAATGTAGTGTATTTGAATATTATGAAGAGTCATCCTTTATGCCCAAACTGGAAACAAAATCACTCAGCAGTTTCTAAAGTATGTACCTCCACTTTTTCGGCATAAATTTTCGATACCTAAGTTTAAAATGAATTTTTTTAAATGAAAAATCATGCTTGAAGATTTCATTTTAGCTTTAATTGAAAGTTTAATCATTAAATTTATTATTTCCATTAAGTAAACAATTCTGGTGTATTTCAGATAGAAACTATATACATTGGAATGTCAAATTTAATTTCAAATTTTTAAATTTTCTTAAAAACGGCAATTTTCTTAATTTTAAGAAATTTGTAAACAAACACAAATTTATCGATTTTAAAAATATTTAAAAAAATTTCTGACACGTTATTTTAGTAAAATTAGAAAATCTAATGTTAAATTAATCTGATTAAAAAGAAATATTACTTACTTATAGCATAAAAAGTAATATACAACTAATTATTAACGATTGGTACTGTTATTTTGATCCAATATTTGATCTATGCGTTGATTGACGACAGATACTACGGATGACCATAGATGAAAATTATTAGAAATCTGAGTGAACGCTTTTATTTTTAGTTTTTACTTTTATGTTTATTTATTAGAATAAAGGGACAAAACTCTTTTTATAATAATGGCAATTTCAGTCTACCGTACATGGAAATAAAGAACGTATTAAGTAAAAAAATACAACATAAAAAATTATTTAAAAAAAAAAATTAGCACAACTAAGTTTATTAAACTTTGCAATTTTGAACTCGTAAATTTTGTTTCTACTTAATTACTAATTACCACAAGGAAATAGCCTAATACAGAGTTTTGTACGATTTTTAAACTATTATAAATTATTATAATTAAAATTTAAAAAAAATGAAAAATTCTTGTAAAATTTAATTATTCATCAGAAAAAAATTATTTCTTCAGGCAATAATGACCTTAATATTACTTATTTACAAAAGCAATTAAAAGCTTTTCTAATTAAGTAATATCATAGTTTTATTGGATTCATTATTTTTCAATTCAGAGCAGATTTTCAGTTAGTTGGAACAAATTTGAAAAAATAAGTAGGTGATTTACCATCTCTAATGACTCTTACTTTAAACAAAAAAAAATTTTCAGGAAATAAAAAGGTTTTGAACGAAATTTCAGGACAATCAGTAAGTGGGGTGTAACATATTTAAAAAAAAATATATTTTTTACCATAATTTTCTAAAAAGAAATATTTCAAAAATAATTTCATTCATTTGTGAGTAAGTACTAAAAATTTCATTAAAATCAGACAATTACTTGAATTTTACAAGAATTTCCAAATCAATGTGTTTTCAACGGGAAAAAAAGCGCAAAAAAAAAAAAAACAATGTTATTTTAACAGCACCGCGATGACGTAAAAAAAGAGAACATTTTAACCAAAATTTCGAACGTGTTAGAAAATATTAAAAAATTTCAAAAAATAATTAAAAAATACTTTGGTCTTTCATCTTAATAATAACATAAGCGTTTTGACGATAAAACTTTATTTTCGTTAAGTTTGTGGCATTTTTTATTACGCTATGCTGTTTTCGCGCGAAATAATATCTGGAAAAAAAGAAAAGCAAAAAATAAGAATAAAATACATCCAAAACATCTTGTTCCAAGAAGCTAGAAAACAGGTCGAAACTAACTCACTTCCGACACCATACTCAAATTCTACTAAAATAACAATTCGCCAAAATGACTTACAAGAAAACACAATAAGAAACCAAGAACTTACAACTCTAATAAATGAATTAAAAAACTAATAGAACTACTAAAATTTAGTATATCACGCCTAAGCTAAACACCCATATTCAAAATAAATCCTATCCCGTCAACCTCAGGCAAAACAATCTTTAAGTACAAAAAAAAAAAAAAAAAAAAATCTGAAAACCCCAATTCGAAGTACAAAACTCCTTCAAGAAATAAAACCCTCCAAACATTCACAAAAGAAAAAAAAGGTTTCATAAAGGAAATAACACCACGCAGTATATCACTGAAAAATCAAGAGAAATGAACATAGCTAAATAAATGTCTATTTCACCTCAAATAAGGGAATGGTCATCATCCAGACAAAGATCGCCAAATGGAAAAATAAATAAAATAAGATCAAACAGAAACACATCCGACGAACAAAACCTGACAAGAAACAAAGTGCTAATAAACCAGAGAACAGATACTTTACACACTAAACATCAACCGGACAAGCAAAAACTCGTAACACGCTAATACATAAGCATGACTTGTATATACAATGGAATCGTCGAGGCCGGAAACAATATCAGCAGCAATACATTTTTGAAAAAAAAAATATTGCTAACAATGCATTTAAAAAATATACACAAAATGTATCGGTGGTGCTATGTCGTAAAATAAAACAAACCAAAGCAATCATGTTCGAACAATTTATACATATGGTTTATTCCTAGCAGTTTTATTTATGGTGAAAACGTTTCCAATAGAAATGTCTTCCTATGAAGAATTTGCTATTTGATAAGTTGATAATTTGACTGTTATCTGTGGAATGTCTAAGCTTACTGAAACATGCAGTACTAGAAATTTTGCAACATGCATCAGCGTGTTGAAATTCTCGTAGTATTTATTGAAGTTACCGCTAACATTATTTTTGTCCAGATTTACCAACTCTACGTTTCGTTTAATTACGCAAACCAAATTATGAAATTTGAATAAACTGATTTGTTTGGAAATATACTTTGACAAAAGACTTACTGCGCAGTTGTTACGTATCCTAGTAAAACCAACTGTACTAAGTACCACCTTACCAGTTTGCAATTCTCCCCAAATTTTGGTTGCTATCGGTCAGTGTATAGCTATTTTAGAGAGTGTGACAGAAGAAATGACCCTTGGAAGTTCGAGAACACACACACACATTTATATATATAAAAGGCAGGATGTGTGTGTGTGTAACGAATGCACGGCCGCAATTTTCGACGGATTTGCACCAAAATTTACATGCACATGCTCCAAGTTAGCGGGTAGGCCAAGACCGACCTTGCATTTCCCAACTTCCATCGATAGTGGAAACAATCGATTTTTTCATGCTTCTGCGGCAGTTTTCATGTAGTTTGCAGCCATTTTCTACTGGCCAGAGTGAGAGCCAATAGCTGGCTTCCACGAATAGGCCTGAAGATTCTATTGGTCAGCATGAGAGCCAACAGCTGACTGACACGAATGTTAACTAGTATGCTAGCATGCAAAAAAAAAAAAAAAATCGATAGCTGCTTTCGTCACAAGTGGGAAAAATTTAAATCTGCGTGGCACCCTACTCCAATTGGCCCATTCGCTTGCTTAAACTCAACGTTGATTCTGATTCCGCAGAACTGGGTTACGTGTGAAAAAGTATTTTTTTCCTAATATTCTTTTTTCAATCGGTTTTTCCAGTTACGAGTTCTTTTTTAAAGCTGATCATTTTGTGTTCATTTTGTTTAGTTCTTTTTTTGTAACGGATTTAATGTTTAGTATAGAGCTTAGAAAAAATTCGCAGTGTGAGATAGGCAAGAAGTAAGGCATGTAGCAACATCAGCACAGCAAAGGGCACTCCTTTAAAGGCAAGGAAGGGCAAAAATATTTGAAAAGTGATAGCGATTGTTGCATGAGTCGTATGATTTTTGAATCAAGCACGGGCAACGCTGCTAGTATATATATATATATATATATATATATCTCATTTAACTACTTTTAGAAATTTGAATGGGCTTGATTTTGCGAACTACTTCCAGATGACTGCTATTACCGTATATACTTGAGTATAATATAAGTTTTTATGATGAGTTTCTGTTTTTGTTTTTTTACTCAAAAATAAGGAGTCGTACTACACATAGGTAATGTTTTTAAGGGGTTAAAATAATGCATTCTTGGAGAGAGTTAAAATTCAAGCAAAAAATATCAGCAGATGCACTAAACGTGAAGTCGGGTTATACATAGGTATATACGCTATTTGATTGTAACTACAAAAGCAACACCTTTCTGATAAAGATGACCCATTATTTTTATTGATTTAAAAAGTGTGAAATGTCACATAAATGTGACATTTAACACAAAAGCTGTAGAAAAGTTTGAGCAAAAGTATTCAATTATGAACCGAGCTAAGTTTCTAACATTCAAACCGTAAATTGGCATTATCTAGAAGGGAAATCACATATGCAAAATAAATTAGATTTAGAGGTGCACCTAAGACTCCATGAAGTGTAAGACAATTGGACGTTCATGTAGTGTAAAGCAATATACGTATTCAAATTACAGTAATTCACATTCGAAAACCACCTATTCTACCGACCTTGTATGCATTAAAGAGCAGGTTGGAATGGGCTCTCTAGCAAGAGTTGGCTGCCAGACTATGAGAAGAAAATCTCTGAATTTAAAACACCGCAAACTGAAGCTGCAGAAAGATACATAGGGTTGCAGATAAATGTCTATAAAACGAAAACCCGATAGGCTAGATTTAAACAGCTATGGATAATCACTTGATTATTGAAAACTTTTGAAGCCAACAGACATTGGGCACAAAGAAGATTCATACAAAATTATTTTCAGGATGTTTAATTAATATTTTTTAATCAGTTGATTAAAAAAATACCTTAAAGCAAATCTGAATACACTGAAACCACTAAGTGGCTTCAAAGAGATAACTGTATAAATTAATACAGAAAAAATTCTGAACTAATCCTCCCCGAGTAATCAACATTTTTTTTTTGTTCATACAATTCTTTTCAGAAATGTTTCCCCACCCCATATGGTTAATTTTAAAGCGTACCGTAGATATGACACAAGGCCGAAAACATAAAGCACACAGTGAGGATTGAACTCACTACTCGTAATTGTTCTAGCGAGACAAGCTTGCTAACCATTACACCATGTTGGGATACCAAAATGATTCTCTAAGCGTAGCTTAGATGTGGCACAAAGCCGAAAGTGTGAATCATTCAGTGAGAATCAAATTCACTACTCAGTTGTAATTGATTTAGCGAGACAAGCAAGCTAACCATTGCACCACGTCGAAGTACCCTATTTGTATCTATATGTTGATATATTTGTGCAGTTCATTGGTTTCGCCTTTTATTTTTACTAGTTGCATCTATAAGTATCAGTTTTCATTTGCATTAGTAGGTGACGTTATTGAAAATGAAATATGGCTGCTATATTATTTGTACTTATTCCTCATTGTGATAAATTAGAAAAAAAGAACTGAGAATTTGTTTTAGATACATTCATTTTGAATTCAAAAATAGATTCCTGGTGAGATTTTGCATAAAGAAACCTTCATTAAATATATTCGATATTTTTTATCAAATTTTTAGAAAGGGATGTTCACAAATTTCCATAAAATCCCTCTTTTTGCCACTGTGCAAGAGGAATTTCTTCTGAGGAAACAAGACCCCACGAAACGAGCACTCATAAGCCGTAATATATAAAAGAAAATCAAGGGAAAATAGTGAACGATTTCGCGTGAAGAACAAGAAAAAAGAGATATGGTTAAAGGTGAAATGTTGCTTATAGTAATAAAAAAAACAGGATGTTGTGCAGAGCCGGATCGCTAATATCTTTAAGATTATCTTATTAGCTATTTCCTTTCATTCACACTGATTTTTGCTAGCTTCTCCACCTTAATTGGTTGTTGCCAATTCACGCGTTCTTGTAAAATATAAACATAGATGACGTTTATATTAGAAAAACCAACAAGTAATTTACAAATTTGATTTTATCTGTATCCTGTATTTTTTAATCAGTCTTATATATATATATATATATATATATATATATTAGGATGGTGCAAAAATAATGATGTAATAATGTCGTTTTTCGACGTATTTTTTAATGTCAAAAAACGACATTATTACGTCATTATTTTTGCACCCACCTAATATATATATCTGCATGAGGAATTTATTGCATCTCACCAGACATACAGTGTAGTAATGGATATCGGCTCGGACTGAGGAATCGGAGAGCCGAGTTTGAATTCTAGTCGAATGGTATGAATGCAGATATTCTCCCCCATCTATGGGTAAATAGCAGAACAGATTGGGTCTTATAGTTTTGGTTGGCGACTTCTCATGCGGTCATCTGCCGTTACAAGAGCCATATCAGGCTGAAAATATTCTCTTGTCATATTTATACGGCTGCTGTCCAGTCCTCACTTTCTAGTCTCGATAGAGTTCAAAAGCATCGCAGGATCCTTATGTGCGATTAAATATTTCCTACTCTCCATCATCTCTTTCACAGGCGGGATGTGGCGTGACTCTCTTTTCTCTGTCGCTACTTCCATGGGAAGTGCTCGGGAAAAATACATTACTTGGTTCTGCCAAGTCTAACCTTCACGGCTAGGACCCTCCATGCAACTTACATTGCAACAGACCACCCAAGTCAGTTCCACTCAAACAATGTCTTCTCGCGAGCGTCTCGTTTGTGGAACAGATCCCCAAGAGGATGTTTTCCCAATCCCTACAATCTTAAGCTCTTCAAATCTAGAGTTAACCATTACCCCCCCCCCACTATCCTTACCGTAAACCACGAATTATACAATAATAATAAAGCAATGACGAGCCTGGTACTGTGATGGGTGACCACTTGGTAATACTAGGTGCAGCAAACATTTAACTGGGCCTAGTCTGTAAATTTATGCACTGGTTTTACCAAAATCTGCCACCATGTCGTACATATTTACCTGTAACACTGATATGCCGTTAACAGACTGTGTGCCATGATGAGTATTTTGCGCTTTATATATTTGTCCGCCATTTAACAGCCAGCTGCTGCTGATATGAACATTGATTGAGCGAATTAATAAAATTGTTGAAGCTGATAGCAGCACCAGAGGCAATAACAAAATCGTTAATAACGGTAAACAAAATAATCAGTTGCTTCTATTGAATTGGAAATATTGGTAATAAACGAAGTTCTTTTTCGGAAAAAATAAAATTCTTGATGATCCCATTGCTTTCGGCGAAAATTTGATGCTTCTCCTTCGGAATTTTCCTGCATGTTTTATATAAAAAAAAATTAAATAAATATATAATTAAGAAATTAATGAATGACGACAGAACTCGCAGAAAGAAGGAATAATATTCTAGAGAGATCTTACAATGGCCACTTTTCTAGACGACAGAACGGGTAAAAAATAACGTTTCTGGAAACACTTGAAAATGTATATCAGCTTCTTCTGCAAAGAGTCTGCTGTTAAAATCGCAATTACATCAGTTTCAAACTTTATACAACTGATGTGTACACGCAAGAAAATATTAAAAAATAGATATTTCAATCTTTCATGATTATATCTAATTAAAATCCAAGCTTATATTTTTTTTTTAACATTCAAAAGATATTTTAGATTGCTTTTTCTATGATAATGATATTTTTTAAGTTGCTATATTTTTAAACGGCTTTATTTATTCAAACGGTATTACAAAAGATAACCATTTTCCCATTTTTGAATAGACGCCATATTTCTTTTTAAACAGAGCTTATTACGTCTACCGGTCTGCACCATCGAGGAAATAAACACCATTTATAAAAAAAAAAAAGTCTACTAAAATAATATTATAACTAGAAAATTGAAGTAAGAAAAATGAGAGAAGAAAAATAAATCCATTGATTTTTTTTAGAGACGTCTTAATGTTTATCTACTGTAAATCTGGCCGCATCAATTATCTATATAAAATTATTCGCATGCTCCTATATGAAAACAAATTCAGTGTTTTTTCGATTAAATATTGTGTGAGACAAACGGAATCGCCATAAATTGTAAGAAAATATAAGATTTGGTCGTTAGCAAAAGGCTAAACATATTTGCCAGATACAAAATGGGGAATTACGAGAAACAAGCAAATAAAGAAATATAACTATTAGGTTGGTGCAAAAATAATGACGTAATAATGTCGTTTTTTGACGTTAAAAAATACGTCAAAAAACGACATTATTACGTCATTATTTTTACACCAACCTAATACTTTGAATATGTTATAACACACAGGAGAAATCGTGAAAAGCAAAAGACGATCTGGAATCGTGGATGATGCTTTAAAAAACAAAATTTAAGATTTAGAAACATGAAATGTTTGTTCGAAACGAAGAAAACAGTCTTGAAAGGCGATGTAACAATATTTTCCTGTGTTCACTTCAATATACAACTATTGTTACATAGCCGTTCAACACTGTTTGCAATGTTTCGAACAAACGTTTCATGCATCTTAATCTTATTTTAGCGTTTTCAAAGTTTTTTTTACAAAACATCTCTGTTGCCTAAAGACGCCATTTTCTCGGTGTTCATTGCAATATGGGACTATTTTCTCACAAATTAAAAGGAAATTGAGGCAACAGAGATGTGTTGTAAAAAATCTAATTCGAGAAAACATGTCAGAATAATATGTCCTTCTGACAAGATTAAAGGAATAATCAGGTGGGTAGATGTAGTTTGATAAAAAAAATATTGAGCATTTACTCGAATATGAGACAAATAATATTAACAAAATAAATTACGAATATGCGGGATTAATCGAACTCAAACGTACACAACAATATCGTAAAATCAAAAGAAAATGGTTGAATCCGCCAACACAGTTATAATGACAATATTCTCCACACGTGACAATATCTGACGTTATTTTCAGTTAACAATATGAAAATAGCGTTCTTTACATTCATCCATTTGCTAAGAACACTCTGTTTTTTGTTATTATTAGTTACTTTAATTCATTTCGTTTTTTTTTGTTTTTTTTGCTTTGAGAAATTCCTCATTGGACGAAAGGCGTCAGCAATAACTAGTTTTCCTATTGTCTTTTATATTTATAAATATTGTCTTTTCTACAGGTTAACTCTGATATATATATATATATATATATATATATATATATATATATATATATATATATATCCACATAAGCTGCGATGAACCAATCAAAATGTAAGTATATGAGAATTCAAAAAATTTTTACAACGAACGAAATAATTAATGCCTAATTGTTTGTTAGGATTAGACTAAAACGGAAATCATTTTAACTAATTAATATTAATTTTTTTAATAAAATTGAAATATATATAAAACGTATAAACATAAAAAAAATGTCTTAAAAGTAATTGTAGGAATCTGTCCATTTCATAATGTGTGATGTCCTTTGTTTACATTTGGATACGCATTGAACAGATATGAATGTATGAGAGAAAATCATTGAGAATTGTGTTTAAAAACAGTAAAATCGACCTTTCTAACCGAACGCTCCTCTGTGGCACAATCGGTTAAGTCACGTCAGACTATATGACGGTTCCGTATAGGATACAGGTTCGATTTCTGTCGGAGGACACATATTTCCTATGAAAATTTCTCGGACATTCAAGTCGGTAAATGATGTTAATACTGTTTATTATAAATTTTGTCGGAGTCTGTCCATTTCATATATATATATATATATATATATATATATATACATATATACACACACATTATTCCTAACGACATAATAAACCTATACCTACATATATGTACATATATAGAAGGATTATCAGATAATAATATAACTAAACTAGCAGTAACATTACATTATCGTCAAAAATATTATTACTCCTATAATAACTTAAATTTTGAGCAATGTTTACAGTTAAGCTGAGTTCATTCCTTTGATTTAAGAGATGGATCTTGTTTTTAAATCTAATGACTTAATGTTTTTCATTATGACATAAATAACAAAAGGCATATAGAGAATTACGTGCTCGAGCTCTCTTAATTAATTTCAATTTAACAATAGTTGTTCTGTTTTTCTATTTTAAACTTTGAAAAATTCTTGGACAATGAAGTCTTGTATTTATGATTACTATTGTTGAAAAATTACACATGTCCACGCCAACTTTCTTTGAATGTATTCATAGTAGTTACAATGTAATTCTTTTTAACAGTTGGGTTTTCTAGTGTAGAAACTATACTCAGATAAACTAGGGAAGTAGTTAAACAATTATTCAGTAATGGGTAATTATTAGGATTCATACAATTGCGCAAATTATTATTAGTGTCATACTTAGTTTTACTCGTTGCAACTTAGTGAGTAGTCAAGTGTTTTGAGTCCCTAAACTTGTTGAAGAATTTATTATGTTTCTTAATTATTTTTTCCGGGTTGTCAGCAGAACTGTCCCTTAATTTAAGGGTATTATAATTGAATATCTTGCTGAATGGATTAGTTTCGGTGTCAGGGAATTTTTTTTGATAAGGTTTAGAAATTTGTCTTACTTTCGTTGTAGCCATTAGTTTGAAAGGAGTAAACCAAATGATCTTCCTGGATCTTTTTTTCTTATTCCGGTCATAATAGGGTTTCTATATTCAATATTGATATCTTTGTAGCACTATTCTAAGGGCAGAATTATAAAATTCACTATGTTTGTTAAAATCCACTTTGCTAGAAGTGTTAGTACGTATCCAAATTCAATGTATGAGGGTATGTGCTTAATAACAGAAGAATGGTGGCTGGAATTAGGATGTACATATACCAGCTTAGAATTAACATTCGTATAAGGTCGAAAATAGCTATTATTAAGGTCTAGAGTGACATCCTGAAAATCTACCTGTTTAATATTGGTCGTAACTCTATTCTTAAGACCTAATCAGTTAAACTCTCCATGGATCATTTTTCTAATGCGATATATCTTAATTTTTGTAGTCTTTAACTATTAAAATCCATCATCTCTATATAATCGTACACTGTCAGTGTCTAGGTATTCAAAGTCACATAAATTTTATAAAAGAAATAATCCCACTAAGTCAGAAGCTTCAGCAGAATATAAAGAACTCACTGAGATGTCAAAATTATCACTGAAAGTTTTTTCGTCCACTGTTCTTCATTGTAAACTAGAACATAATTTTCCTGAGCGAACTCCAAGGACAAAGTGAACAGATCTTTAGATATGGAGGGATAGTATTCAATAATATCGAACTGTATGAAAGAGCAGTTATCCTTATTTTGGATACCAGTAAACTAGTTGATAACATCCCTGGTAATAATCCACTGTAAGAGTCCAAGGGTGCTTTTAATTAATTGGTTCACAACTCAATGGGTTCTTTAGTGGCAAAAAGAAAGCGTCTTTTTGCTATGAAAGTCACAGTGTAAGAGATGGATTCTTTCAAATATCTCGCTGCCTCTAATTATCGTCAGGGGGCGGTAATCCAACAAAAGTTTTCAAAAGACGAACTCGTAGATCATGGAGAAAGTGATTGAGTTGACAGTTCAAAAATGCATTTTCTTGTTGCAAGAATGGTCCGATATTCTTTTGGACAAAAAGGATATAAACAACAGAATAAAGCAAAAGTGTTATTTTATATACCGTCACCCTGTCTGCTTGTTGTCTAAAGGTGTTTATTTATTGACATGTATTTCCCTTTGAAACCAACTATTCTCTTGTGCGGCTAATGCCGATGCTACCGATAATGAAGAAATGATCATCGATTACGTAAGCCTTTGTAGTGTCACCGTATGTCGAACTTCGGCGCCTGTTGGAGTAAATAAGTAACGCTTTGAAATACGACAATATAAATGTCTGTTTAGCCTCAGGAAATTTTCTATCATACTGTACTGTGTGGGCGCTGAAAACCTGGTATAAATGTACTTGCTCCTCTAAGTAATATTTTTCTGCAATTATTTCAACCCTGTCAGTTGCAGCGTAAATGTGAAGGTTATTTTATGGTTTCATGTTATGAAACGCTCATAAATCTTTCGCGTGGGAATTAATGGTAATTGCTTCTTCACTTTCTTCCGTTTCCGCCTAGCTGAAGAACATATCGCAAAAACCCAAGGTATTGGTAAAACTAGCGGAAAGCCTACCATGTGACCAAAGAATAACTATAACCAATAAAATTACTCCCCACCCACAAAAAATAAAACTACAGTAAAAAACGGGAAAATAAAACAAACTAAAAACAGACAGACCAAACAAACGACAGACATCGACGTGACCAGAAATAAACAGTTCTCTTTTTCAAAGTTACCAAGAAAAAGCAGTTACGTTTCCCAGCATTCCAACTACAAAAAATATATACACACACACGCGCACACACACACACACACACACATATATATATATATATATATATATATATATATATATATATATTCGTATGTATGTATATATAGTTTAAAATTTACTATATTAATAAGGAAAGAGTTCTCAGTATCAGAAATCGGTGCTTTATAGATATAGACAGTGCAGACATAGCAACCAACACGATATGGTGGCCGTCATTTTCATGGTTTAGTATAATCTTTAGATTAAAGTATGAGAGATCGCAACAAAGCCTGAAACTGAGCTGTCAGCCAGTGCTAATTACTTTGTACACGATAGGTATAGACAATTGGTGATATTAGGTTGGTGCAAAAATGACGTAATAATGTCGTTTTTTGATGTTAGAAAATATGTCAAAAAACGACATTATTACGTCATTATTTTTGCACCAACCTAATAAATATTTCGAAATTCATAAAAATACACTCTTTTGAATGGATGGAGACAAAATTGTTCAATACTAAAAGATGTACAAACATTTATACAGAGAATTTCTCAGTAAAACTCGTGTTGCGAAATCTTGTCGGATTTTGGGAAGACAACGTCTGTGATAGTTAAAGAGTGTAGTGATGAAAATAAACATAAAATACGAAACAGAGTATAAAACATGAACGTGATAATAAAACATGTTGATACAACAGATGACAAAATTTTAAATTAAATCAGAGTGTCTCTGTCCTTTCAGGTTTTCGATGTAAAAACTGTGACTGGCGTTTGTTGCATTTTACCTATTTTTCCCTCATCTATCTATCTATCTATCTATCTATATATATATATATATATATATATATATATATATATATATATATATATATATAATTTATTTATTTATGAATAAAAATGACAATAGGAAAACTAGTAATTGCTGACACGTTTCGTCCAATGTGGACTTTATCAAAGCAAAATACGAAAATGAAATTAATTGAACATGGTAACTAATAAAAACAAAAACAGAATGTTCCTAGCAACTGGAATGTAGAGAAATGCTATTTTCATATTTTTAACTGAAAATAACGTAAGTATTTGTCACGTGTGGAGAATATTGTCATTACATCTGTGTTGATGTATTCAACGATTTTCAGCAATTACCAGTTTTCCTATTGTCATTTTTATTCATAAATATTGTCTTCTCTACTGGTTAAATTGGAGAAATTTTCACACACACACATATATATATATATATATGGCATTCGGATGGCTATCGCACTGAGGAACTGTGATACAACCAAACAGAGCTGACTGCCAATCACACACACACACACACACACACACATATATATATATATATATATATATATATATATATATATATGAAGAAAAAACAAACAAAAATCTTAATTTGCGTAAGAGCTAAAAATAAAGCGTTGAAAATTCATTCATCAGCGCAAAATGACACCTCGAAGACCACTACGACAACTACATCAGTGAAAGGTACACTTTCAGCTGCCCCTGATAATTCTTTTGGTCACATCTTTCTACCAAATAACCATTTGACCGAACGTATCTCCAATAATTTAAATGCGCTAAAAATTAAAACTACAATATTATCTACTAGAACTATCCGTAGTTTATTAAATAACACCAGCAACCAACATATTACATCCGATGCTTGCATCTACCAAATCTCATGCAACAACTGTGACTTAAAATATGTTCGTGAAACATGTAGGTCCGTAAAATCTCGTTTTCGAACATAAACGAGATATTCGCCTCGGTAATTTAAACAATGCTTTAGTTGTACAGACAACTAAATCTGATCATAATTTCGATTTTGATTCTGTGAAAATTTTAAAATATATTCATAATAAAAATCTTAGGCGGATTTATGAAGCAGGCATAATATCTATCTCACGCACGGTGAATACTAGACCTGGCTTCTTTAATATTTCCCCTTTTCTAGCAAGATTAATGCTCGACAAACGTACATATAAGTTTTAGATTAAAATAAAATTCTTTTCATTTTTGGTTCAAAATACTATATTTTAGGAATACGTTTTCACAACATCGCCGACGTGACGCCGACGTGATCATATTGAAACGGAACGCTGATCTTGAAAAAAATCAGTTGTCTGTTTTGATTAGTCTTACTCTTATGTCCATCGTCTTTTCATGTTGAATTAAATATAGTCTGTTAATTATGTTTTATGAATATGTCCTGAAGATGGTCTACTAGACCGAAACGTCCGATGTTGATATTATATTAACATTAAAACAGCATAATTGCATATTAAGATTTTTGTTTGTTTTTTCCGTATATTTTTCTTCATACTGTCGGATCTATATCCATATATTTGCTTACATACATACATACATACATATATATATATATATATAATATATATATATATATATATATATGGAGCGATGTGTAAATAGTCGCCATTTTATATTTTTAATTTTGCGCATGCGCCTTGTTTGTTTTTGATATTTTCGATTGCATATTATTGTAGGGTCCATTGGGCACTGTGAGAAAAAGACCAACATGACGCATGTCCAGAGGATTCGGAAAGAGTTTGATGAGTCTAATGAGTATTATGAACGTACGGTAGCTCGGAAAACTCACTCTGATCGTTCTGATAAGAAAATAACTCCCGAATTTGTTGGTGAGGAATTAGACTCAACACAGAAGCGTACATTAAGTAACTTGTAGAGATAGTGCTGCTCTTTGTTAAGAGGGTGGCTGCTGAAAAGCCCTGTGTCTGGAAACATGATTTTGCACCATGCCACACAGGCAGGAGATCCCAGTCTTGCCTGTCAGAAAATTTCTGCGACCAACTCAAACCTCTCAGCTGGGCACCAAACTCCCCAGACTGAAACCCCCCTTGATTGCTATGTGTGGGGCGCAGTTGAGCGAGAGACTTGTCACAGCAAAGATGAATTGAAGGCAAGGATTTTGGTAGTATAGACCAACGTAAACAAGGAGACCGTCTAGAAGAGTTTCAAGAGATTTTGGAGTCGGAGGGAGACCGTGGTTGAAGACAATGTCGATTTTATCGATAAATTTAGAAGATAAAAGTTTATTAGATAAAGTTTAGACTAATTAGAAACGATGTCGGATTTTAAATAAAATTAATTAATTAGATAATTACTAATTAATTCATTAATGGCTCGTATGTACTAGTTCCACTGGAGGTTTGGGTTGAGCTTAAGTTTCAGTATGCTTTCAATGTCGGATTTTAAATAAAATTAATTCATTAGATAATTACTACAAATGTTATTTTAATAGATACTCGTCTTTGAAATAGACGCCCTATTTTTATCTTAAAGGATGAAAAATCTGATATTCACAGGACAGTTTGAAGGCAAGAGGGACAGAAAAAAAATTTATAACCTACCTATGTAAATTGATTAAATGGATGGCCGAACAGGGTTTAAGGTAGATAACCAAAAAAAAAAAAAAAAAGTATTAAGAGCTACAAATGAAGGAAATTATGGAGAGTCATTATCGCCTACGTACTGAAAGGACACAGTTCAGAGAACAATAATGGTCATGTACTAACTGTTCTTAATATTCTCATAACTGGTCTTTTTTACTTCTACCTTTTACGCCATTAAAACAAGCCTGCTGAATATCTCTCTGCGTTGAGTTGCTCCTGGGACAGATATTTGGTGAACATTCGCATAAATAGGTTCGTATACTGCGAGACCTAACTTTTATTTTGTTAAATGTGTACATACTAATCTGTATATAGTTTCATTGAATGCAATTACGCTATATTACCTGACATTTTAATCTTGAATAACGTTTGTAACACATACTGTTAAATTCAGATTTTTTTCTTCTATATATGTGGGGGCTGTGGATTGGTGACGTTAGTACACCATTATTATACAATGGGTGTGAATAATTGTTATCTTGTTAGTAATCCATGTGTTGGCTTTTTGTTTCAATAATGTTGGCCTTGTACAAGGTAAAGATCGGCGAAGGATCCAATCTAGAGTCGGTTCGATAAAGTACGGGTCTGTGGGGAAAAAAGATTCTCCAGTGGAACTTATATCTCCCCAAAGGAATACGAACGGAATGATGGTTATTCACTCCATTGAAGATTAGATCTACCGGAACTAAGCAATGTATTTCATCTGCACAATTTCCATTGTAATAGCGATAGATCAGCGGGAGAATGATGGGAAAAAGGGGTTGTAGAGTGGAAAAAAATTCATCACTGAAATGGACGCGGAGACGCTAGAATGTGCAGACTGGGTAGCTCCTGCCCATATATGGTTTCAGTATTCATTTTTGAACTTATCTGGCTCTTGTCAATATAGATAATAGAGTCAGGTTCTTACCGGTACAGGGGAACCGACAATTTTTACTGTATCTGTAGCGATGGCTCGTATGTACCAGTTCCACTGGAGGTTTGGGTTGAGCTTAAGTCTCAGTATACTTTCAAGACAAGTGACCTCCCTGTGAGAACACCCGTTCCTAGCGATAGGCGTCCACTGCAGGGTCCACACCTTTTCTGTTCAAACAATATTTAGAAGCATCTGTAAGATTGTTTTCACCTAATATCAATTTGCTTGATTTCAGTTTAAAAACCAGTCTAACGCTGACTATATAGAAGTTGGCAATGTAAACAAGCCAACATATACCAAGGGACAATTCGATAATTTATATAGGCACGACAATGAACCTGGGTCTTCGATTGCTAAACATCTGTTTCTTAATCTTTAGTGTATTGTCCATTTATAAAGACGCCTTATGAGTACTGAATCAGGCAAAGTTGGGCATTCACTTGAAAGTATTAGAAACATTATCTATCTATCTATCTATCTATCTATCTATCTATCTATCTATCTATCTATCTATCACCACCCCACAGAAGAGAACATGGCTAAACACCATCTCATGCAGCTGCAGAAAGAAATATAAACGGGAGACAGGCTGCCGCATTAAGGTAAGGTTTGAAGAACACCAAAAAGCTTTAACACGAGAAGTGGTATAAAGAGGCGTGGCTTATCAAATATGGAGAGAAAGGGAAATCACCGCTCTCTGTCGGATCAGGTTGAAATCATAGACAAAAAACATCATTGGAAAATTCGTAAACTTAAAATTTTCCTGAGCCGGCCAAGCATAGCAGTGAATACAATATGGGAACCAGTAATGAGGAGTGCCAGAGAAAAGCAATAATAACAGCAAAAATTGCAATATGAGCTCTGGTAAAAAAAATAAATAAAATGATAACAGCAAAAATTGCAATATGAGCACTAGTAAAACATAGTTGTTGAAGACATAAGGTTTATAATACCCAGAAATTCATACAAAGATGTCCTTCAGTACCTGGTTAAGGCAGTGGAGAACTCGGAGATGGGAATTAACAGGAGATAACTGATAACCGACATCCATTATACGTGGAACTAGAACAGTTTACCCCGAGTCGAATAAAGGGTTCCGTTTGACATTCCAGCAACATGAAGAAGGCCGGAGCGTACAACGGCCGAAACCTTGTGATAAATATGGCAACAAAAATAAGGATGATAGTCAGAACAATTTAAATAGTGTACATAATACTTCATCTCAGATATATAGACAGATATAATTATTCATTACAGTAGATTAAAAAAAATAAAAAAAAATGTTAAAACGCTACAAAGTTGCAATAGTGTTTTACTACTATAATTGTGTCTCCTCGGGCAATGATAAAGTACTGGTGAGTGAACGATTAATTTAATGTCAAAAAAGGAATACCTCCCCTTTTTACTAACAAAAATGTAGCATTAGTCATAACACATCTGACAATTATGCGTTTAATAAATAAAGAAATGTTTATAATACTGTTTGCCCTAAAAGTAATCCTCTTAGGAAAATATTTAACAGAAACACACTAAAACTTAGTAATTGCTGCATCAATAAACTTGAAGATTATAAAGAAACACAATAATACGATTTTAAATCAAATTAAAAATATTGCTAATAATGCACATTCTAAAA
>OZ010573.1:51175079-51180079 GCA_963932145.1 Acanthosepion lycidas | reverse complement strand
TATTATTTAATGAAACTTGTATGAATGAAAAGATGCTGCCTAAATACACACAATATATATATATATATATATATATATATATATATATATATATATATATAAGGGTACATGATTATAATTTATTTCCTTAGGACTAAGATTTCGATCCCAATTCATCAGATCGACTATTTCCATACAGATATATGGGTGATAAATTTTCCAGTTATAAAAATTATATATTATTAGTTTTAATTTATGCACACATTTGCCTGAGAGTTAGGTTTAAAATGGGGGCAGGGAGAGCTGAAAAGATATGTATTTAGAAATGGGTGAGGTGATGAATATACATATGGCACGGTGGAGTAATGCATAGCGGCTTGGACTGAGGAATCAGAGAGCCGAGTTCGTATTCCATTATATTAACTTACGTGGTGAATCCACTTCTCCCTCCAGGTCTGGGTAAATAGCAGGACAGACTGGGTTCTATAGCCTTGGATGGCAACTGGTCTAAGATAAGGACAACTCTGAATTCAAAACCTGCGGACGGTCGTTTGAGGAACCTGTGGCACGTAGTACACCAAGTCTCTGTTTCAACCCTTCAAAATGTGTGGATGTTTCTCTGCAGAAAACCTTCACCACTATAATCAAATCTCATGTGCTGGTATCAGGCTGTCGGTTTCCTTGGAACTGATCTGCTCGATCCTCATACATCGAATTCAACGGAGGAGTCGAGTATATATCCGTATGTACTACTTATTTGCTTGTTAACGGAGCACTATTTTATATTTTGTTTTTTGGTAGTTTTTCACGTTTTCACGCGTATTTTGTGATACCGTACTGATTTTTCGGGCGTGAAATGTATTTAGAATCTCTTTTCTTAAATGTGTATGTATATATATATATATATATATATATATATATATACATATATATATATATATAAATATATATATATATATATATATATATATATATTTCATGAAATAATATAGTCACGTGTTGTCAATTTATTTTATGTAAATTCTTTTCATAACGTCTGATAAGCTTAATAACATTATCATTAAACGAAGAAAGAAAATCACAATATTGATCCAAATTTTTTAATCCAATCTAAGCTTTCGGCTTACATAAGCCATTATCAAAGATGACAATTACATAACGATATATTAAGCAATACACTGACAAGAATGTGATGATAGTCTGTTTCTTTTTACATGGATGATCCTTCTTATTTAGAATTAAATTCTCGCTATTGACATACATCACAATAACATGAGAAAAAACTTGTTTTATGTAAAAGTGTTCAATATCAATTTTCCTTTTGGGAATGCAGTGGAAAGAGGAATACGACACATGTTATTTCCTACTTTGGCATTATTCAGCTAAGAATCATACAAGATACAACATTATGATGGTAATAGACGAAATTCAGGTGTCATTCTTCTCCAGATTTTCAAATCTAAAGACTTTCAATGACAGCAGCAGAAAAGATTTATAAAAGGGAATGCAAGAAAATTATCGGTAAAACTGTTTTCTTTTTATTGTTGATAAGAAGTAATATATCAACAAAGCAGGAATTGAATGTAAAGAAAAAACATCTCCATCGAAAAAAAAAGAAAAGAAATAATTCTTCATTTTGTTTATAGACAACGCTCAAGAGATGATTTTTTTTTAATTCAGCGTACGTCTAGTATCACGAATTACAAATATAATGCAGATTAGGTTTGTCATTGTATAAGTTAGATATATTATAACGATATATAAGATATGGCATTCTGTATCATCTTAGATGATATTGTTCTGTTTAATTTGCTACAGGATGATATTTCTAGAGTTGGTTTATCTGCTCACAGTTTTGCTAGACTGAAAGTTACTCTTATGATATATTGAACACATTCCTCTCGAGTTATAATCGACTATCTGAAAAAAAAGGTATTATGAAACGTCGTTAAGATATTTTAATGAGTATTCCATAAAATCGATCAAAAAGTTTAGTTCTACTTTTGTCATCTTTTTATATTTTTGAGATGAGGTAAGTTTTTTCATTTCGGACTGTTGTCCTCATCTTTACTGTCAATTTTATAGGGTGAAGTTGAAATAATCGACAGAGAATATCACTGGAAAATAAGAAAACTTAAGGAATCAGCGCTTATTCGAGGCTACAAAATTTCCTTTTCCGGTCAAGCATAGAAATGAATACAATATAGGAACCTGTAATATAGAGAGCTAAAGAAAAACAACACTAACAAATAAGGTGAAAAATAAAAATAAAAATTGTAATAGGAGCACTCGTAAAAAAAAAATGTTATTGGGACCGTTGTTTTATAAGTCCCCAAAATTCATTCACTAGCGTCCCCAAAGACTCATGGATCAATGGTTAAAAGCGTTGGTTGATTGATCCCAATAGTGACTTGACCCAGGGAATTGTGAACCCAATCACTGGCCTCAAGGGAGATATCTTAAACATGGAGAGTCGAATCAAGGCGAATTAACTAAAATTTCAGATATCCAAAAACATGAGTATATACAACGGCCTAAACGTCGTGAATGTGACAGTAAAGATTATGACCACAGTCCGAACAATGTAGATTGTGTTAATCATACTTTTATAAAAAGAAGAAAAATTATATGAACGAACTGAATAAAATGATTGTCAACGATGAATTTTTTAATGATTGTGTTGATGGACACAGATTGACGTATCTATTTATTCGCGCACATAAATATATATAAATAGATAGTTTGGTATAAAGAGTAGCAGTGTAGAAATAAACATTGCATGGTTACATGTATTTTCATGCCTCAATCGATCATCAGATCATAAAATACGGTTTGATAATTGAACGATCTCTGAAGAGATGTCAGTATCAGCCGATATCTTGTTAAAGAGCTGTCGCAAAATTATTTCAGGAATTTGTTTGTCCTGATGATTACCAGCTAAGTGAAGTGACCTTCACAAGGTAGCATGGCAAACGACCCTGACAAAGGAGGTAACCGAACGAAGCCAGATCTTGATAAATTACATTTTAGACAAAGGTGACAAGACAACTTTCTCTATAAGACAGTGCTCACTATGAGAGAGAGACCGATCGACCGACCGACCCAGGCAAAGACACAGAGAGGGATAAAAGACCGCATCGGAAACTGTTCAACTCCCCATAATCTCGGTTCATTTCTGCCTCGCTCGTCTACGGCAGTAGGTTTTCAAGCAGAATAAAAATTTGTTTGTTGATACAATCGGCTCATGGTTTTATTTCGTTGGTGAGGATCAGAATTCACACACACACACACACACACACACACATATATATATATATATATATATATATATATATATATATATATATATCCTTTAACCGTCACGTGATCTAATTATTTCAAGATGAGGCCCCTTGACGATTCGTGTTCAAACCCAAGTCTCGGCAGACACAATTTATCCTTATATGACAATAAATATTTGCATTTCTATTTTTTTAAAACTTGACGCACTTAAAAGCAGTAATTTTCAATATTTCTCATGCGTAAAAATATTATATATTGTAATTTCAACACAGATTTAAGAATATACTGAAAATGTTAATAGCATCTGTCTTAATGCGGACTTTGTAAAAACATTGCATAATAAAAACTGACATATGCGTATAAATAGTTTATAGGAAGGCTTACCTAATTTGATTTGTTCGTCGTCTTGATTTGTTTGGAATAATGAGATATTTTGTTTCAGTCAAAATATAGCAAAGAGATTAGAACTAATTAGAATTCGAAGATTAGAATAATATTATCAATAATATAACGTTGATTGTTCGAAAAGAGATTTGTACAGAAATTGATTATATGTTTTGTAAAAGGCTTCATAACACTGGGTTTAGGAGGACCTTATAGAAAGATCATCAGGTTTTCTGTTTTGCCTCTTGTAGTTTAAATTATTCACACTTTATTCAATAAATACACAAAAAAGAAACTTTGAAAGATTTTCACCAAACAAATATTTACAATTTATATATATATATATATATATATATATATATATATATATATGTGTGTGCGCGCGCGCAGCGTTAGTTGGCTTGGTTACCAGTTTAAACAAGGCCGGTACGCTCAGACCGTCGGTCATTGTGACTTGCCGAACTATTCCGTCTAATTAAATTTCGCTCACAAGACTTGGGTTAATCCATGGTATACATCTCTAGGTTGATAAGTTAAGTTACATTTCTTGCTAATCGACTATGATGAAGGGTACATTGATGACAATCCCCAGCCGCGACAGTCTGACATCTCATTTTAACAGATAGATTTACCAAAATTACACAAAAATATCTTGAAATACTAAGGTGTAAATTTATTCAATAAAATCGTCATTGGCTTCGACCACAGTCTCCAAACGACTTCAGCATCTCCTGCAAATCTTCTGGACGGTTTCCTTGTTAAAATTAGTGAATCCTGCTATAATCCTTGCCTTCAGTGCAAGGTGCAAGGGGTGATGTGGTTGCAGAAATTGTCTGACAGCCATGACAGGTTTCTCCGGCCTGTGTGGCGTGTTGCAGAGTCCTGTTACCAGATGTAGGTATTTCAGCAGCCACCCACTTAACCCAGGGCAGCCCTACCTCATCAAGGCATTTGACTTAGGCCTCTGTGTTGAGACTGATGCCCTGTGGGAAGATGAATGAAGGCATAAGGACGCCATCACTAGTGAACACACAAACACCTTCGTAATAACCATTAGACTCATCCAACTCTTTGCATTCTGCACTCTCCTTAGATTGACACCCGTACACTCTGAAATTTTCGTATCGGAACTTCCGATGCAAATGCCAAGCAGAACGGCATTACGTTTCCACATGTCTGGCGGAGTGAAGTGAGTTTGTTTTTTCACATAGATGGTGTCCAACTGATCCTACTATTCTGTGAGGTAGACAAAAAAAAACAAAAACAAACACAACAAAAAACAAAAATCAAGACGAGACGCATGCGCAAAATTAAAAATATAAAATGGCGACAATTTACCCAATGCAGCCTGTATA
>OZ010573.1:51160079-51167579 GCA_963932145.1 Acanthosepion lycidas | reverse complement strand
TCTTTAACTAGACGTTAAATTTAAAAAAAAAATATATCTTTTTGCAATTCATATTCATAGGCTTGAATTTATTTTCTCTTTCTGAAAATACATCCTTGACTTTTGTTTTAACTTTCAAGTAACAACATTACATAATGAATACACACTTACCATGAAAAAATTACAAAAATAAAATAATCTAGTGAAATTTACTTAAAAAATAACTATACACTAGTGCGTCTTGATGTCTATACCTCTACGCCCGATATATGGTTATCTCAGACGAGAGATTACACCTAAAATTTAAATTACCGATAATAGTTCTCGAAAGTACATTAATAGTTACCAATCCGAACATAAAAATACGACCTAATTTTTTTCTTTTTTAAATATCTCCTTCCTTAAGTGCCTCAAGCCAACGAAATTATTTATGGCCATAAAATTTCTAGACAGATTAAAGGAAGGTGTTTAAATCATCGCTTTAGGAAATAAAAAGATTAACAAAACCATAAGCATTGAGTCACCATACATGAGAAATATATAGAAATTATATCACTTAGCGTGTCCCATATTTTTCTTGCTTTCGGGAGATTTTCAAATATATTTTCAAAAAAATATAATTTTGAACAATAACCGTTACTTTTCTGAACGAAATTTTTTCCGTGAACGTAAATACAGGTTTGAGGTTCCTAAAGGAACGAAATCCCTTGTGAAAAATAAGTTTTTCTCAATGAGATTCCTTTTATTAATAGTTGTCTATAGTCGAGCTGAGTGAAAAATTTCTCAAAAAGATTAAGTATCCCTGGCAATACTGATTTTCGAAGCAAATAAATCCTCTCCACTCTAAAGATATACATTTTTCACAGAAAGAAAAAAAGAAGATAACATTATCAAATGCGGAGGTTGGGTCGGCATGGTCAGTGATTGGTCAGAATACATATTGGGCGTGGTATTCTTGACCGTGATGCATTGCTTGTCTTTTTGGATATAAATCGAAAACTCAAATGAGAGGTGCAGGAATTTTGAAGCGTCGATACGCTTCTCACATCTAGGTACGAGGGACAGGCTAAGACCACACCCGGAGAGACGTTAGGCCATCGATTTGCATGCATTCCCTTGAAGTTCTTCCCGCCCCGCTGTCACATCTGTCGCTCTCCCTTTAGTAAGAAAAAGAAATCGTCTTTCGTTGCCACCATGCAACGACGACGCGGATCGCAACATTAAGGAATTACATTTGGCAGGAAAAAAATTACTTGACTCGATTCAATTGAATTGAAAAAAGTGTTTATCAGTGCGTATTGCTGTCTTTAACGTGACGTTTGACATATCGTCGAGCTGAACACACAAAATTATAAAACAGTAAAAATATCTATTAATGCTGATTATCAAAAAAAGCAAACGACTCCATTCCATTACTGTTGGCGCAAAAATAAGTACAAAAATAAGACTATTTTCAATTTAGTGTAAAATTTTATATATCAATACATGTCAGTATCAATACGTTCAACGTATCGTCGTCCACAGCTGAACTAAGGGAGTAGATTTCTCCTATATCACCTGTCTATTCGTGACGTAAGCGATCATGACTCTCCACATTTTCTATCTTTGTAACTGTTAATAAATTTTGTGTTTAGTTATGTCTCCTAAACAATATTCCGCCATAAGCTCGCTAGGTAGCTTATGTGTTGTTTTCCTCTGTCTCTTTTGCCTTCATTCTGTCCTGTGTGTATCAAATTTTCCAAGTCCTCTTTCCTCATTATATGCCCTAGATATTTCAACCATCTATTGTTGATGTTAATTATATCTATTTTTTTCTTACATTACTCTAAAATATCACCGTTTGTCACATGTTCGGTTCATGTTATTCTCAGTATCCTTCTGTAGAACCACAATTATGTTGATTTAAGTCTCGTCATCAGTAAAGAGATTGTCCAGCATTCACTGCCACATATGGGGACTGATAAATAAATGTTCTGTACTGTTTTTCTATTCTATTAATGCTGATATTCTAAACAAGCAAGCCATATCTACTCCAGACGGATGTTGTAAAATCCTCTTCTTCCTAGAAATCTAAATTTACTAAATATTCAAGTATAAATAGAAATACATATTCCCTACTAGTATCTACAATGTTAGGGTTCAAGCCTAGTTAAAATCTACCTTTTGAATATTGGTTTTCCTTGGGAAACCAACCCTTTCTTGAATGATTAGCGTAACTTATACTTTCTTCTCCTTGTAAATTGTGGATATATAAATAATTGAAGCGGTTATCAAGGCATATATTATAATTTATACCATTTTGTCTATCGAAAAATTGTATCCATGACAAAAACTCAGTGGACAAAATACCTGTCTCTTATCCCAGAAGTATACAAAATATCAGCCAAATATAAGATTAATTGATGAGATTGTGTGCAAAGGACATTCACGTGTTGTCATGTTATATTAAAATAACATATCCTAATCTAAGAGTGTAGAGGAGTCTCTATAAAATGTTAGATCATTCATTCGTTTCAAATGATCATTCATAATTATGCATACGCCAATGGAGAATAAAGTTGTGAGTCTGAAATAAGTGTATCTATTGTGTAGAACAATCACGTTGTCAAGATAAATAATCAGTTGAGGAACAAGCTGAGAAAAGACTCCTCCACCTTGACAAGGAGTGCTATTTATGGTGTCATGAAGCATCTCATTGTGCTTAAGTGGGATAGTCCATTGCTTGGGCTGTGATTGGCTTCTGGTACATGAGTGAAGGTATTTTTGTATAAATACCAGCTTGATTCCAGTCAGTTTGCGTGATTTGTATTGAGTTACAATCTGCTTTATTTTTGTCTGCCAGCTAGACGCTAGCTGGGACCCTTACGCCAGTAAGTGTCGTTATTCTATTGTTATTCTATATTGTGTTTATGGTTTCAGTTTGACATTGGAGTGCATAAATTGGATATTGTACATGTAAGTGTATACCAGTCAGTCAGTTATGTGCCATGTGTGATACACACTTAGGCAATCATGTATCAATCGATACATGACTGACGAGGCAGTGTTTTCCCGCAGTAGGTTGCCATTTCTTTCTGCGGTAGACCAGTGTGCATCCAAGGCTATAGGACCCGGTCTGTCCTGATATTTACCCATAGCTGAGGGAGGGAGAAGAAGAGGATTCATAACTTTCCAATCGATATTAGCACGTAAGTGAATGTAATAGATCTGATTGGAATTCGAACTCGGCTCTCCGATTCCTCAATCGGAGACGCTATCCATTACAGTGGCAGTGTATATACTGGATATTATTATTGTCTCAATTTGACATTAAAATTTAAAATTAAAATTCCGTAAATTTTCAATATAAATATACGAGAATCTTATTCATGTGACCGGGATTTTGTCCACATTTGGAATAAGACGCTGCGATTTAGTCTGGTGGGATTTTGTCCTGTTAACCCCAAAAGCCGCTCCCACTTCTGTTACAACGAAAAACTCCTTGCTTAACCAGTTACCGTTTAACTAACTTCAAAAATTAACTTTTTAAAATAAGCTATTCGTTTATAAGCAACTGTAATCAAATATGTCTTCATCATATTGAACTCGGAAGATACTAAATGCATTATTTTATACTGTATAAAAATGAAGTACCGCTTTAGTGTGTGTCCTACTAATCGGTTCCTGCTTTAGTGTGTGTCCTACTGATCGGTTCCTGCTTTAGTGTGTGTCCTACTGATAGGTTCCTGCTTTAATGTGTATTCTATCACCACAATTGTATCCTACATTATTAAAGCATTGTAAATATATTTTACCGATCTGTTTCTGCTTTAGTGTGTATCCTATCACTACATTTGTATCTTTATTAAGACATTGTCCCAACATTTTTCTCGATATGTTAACAAACATAAATAATGTTTTATTTCAAGGCCTCAGATATCTTGTTTTATGGATTTTTAGTAATAATTCTTATATATATTAATTTTATAAAACAAGGATAAATGGCATCCCTCCTTCGTTTTTGTTTTCCCCCTTACGTTAGGTAATGTAGGAACCACATGTGGTGGTATGTTACATCGGAACCAAAATCCTATCAATTATACGAGTATAATTACATTGATATGTCTTTCTTTTCTGTTTATTAGACACATTTTTTTAAGCGTTTCACCCCAAGCAAGGCGAGAAGCCACTAGGACGCAAGGGGTTACAGAAAATTTGGAGCAAGATCAGATAGGAGTGATAGTGGATAGATCAAGGCAACTGGAGATGTCGATTGATATTACATTTGAATAGTTGGAGATTATAGCTCTCACGGAAACTGGAATAGGGAAGGGAGTTCCACAGGCGAGAGGCACGAGGCATGAAGCTATTGGATTAGAAGAGGCGGCTACATTTAGGAGTTTCGACAGTGAAAGGGTGAGAGCGGGATGCCAGCCTCGTAGGGCGCTTGAACCCATGACGACCGGGAACCAGCGAATGCAGCTCCTCGGAGCAATTACCATGAAAGTATCTGTAAAAAAGACAGGCGACGGCGCGTCTGTGAGAGAATAACTGTAGACCAGATGCCAGAACAGAGCCAATTATATTGCATATCCGCCTCTGAAGCCTATCAAGAACCCCGAGGCAAACAGAAGGGACTCCAGACCATATATGGCATCAATACTCCATGCAAGGGTAAATTGTTGATTTGTAGATCTGGAGGATCAACTCCGGAAAGAAAAATTTCCTGCCGCGGCCGCATGGAGCCAACTTTCCTTGCGGTGGACGAAGCAATTGACTCAATGTATTTGTTCCATCTCAGGTCAGCAGTCAACGTGAATACGAGCAGCCGCAGAGAGGTGCTCTGGAGAAGATGAGTGTCAGATATTCTAATGGAGGTCAGGGAAGGATCTCTGTAGTGATTAATAGAGAGCAGTTTTTGAGGCATTAAAGTTGACCAGCCAATTCCTGTCCCAGTTCACAACCGATTGGAGGTCCTTTTCGAGACGCACGGCCAGGTTAGTTTTGTCAGAGACACTAGATTTGTTTTTGAGGCAGGAGTAACAAATTTAAAAAGCACGAGTACTGGTCAAAGGCGTGCCTTTTAACTGATTTCCTGTGATGCGACTTCTGTTTTTGTAGCGGATCACTAATATTTCTTGGAAGACAAAAATATATCATAAAATAAAACTGCTTTATCTCTCTATATTTCTGAGATGAGGTATTATGTACACTAATTACATTAATCGGACTATTGTTCTCATCTTTGTTGCTATATTTATCACAGCGTTTCCGTCGTTGTATGCTCCGGCCTTCTTCAGGTGGTTGGAATGTCGAACTGAACCCTTTATTTCGCTCCCTGGGGTATAATGTTCTAGTTCCACGTGCCATGTCTAATGGATGTCAGTTATCAGCTATCTCCTTCTAATTCACCTCTCCAAGTTCTCCATTGCCTTAACCAGGAATTGAACTCACAACTCTTTGGTTTCTTGGTAGGTTACACCGATCGGCACGAAAATTCTATCAATTATGCTAGTTTAATTACATTGATATGTCTTCCTTTTCTATTTATTATATACATGACTAACACTGTGAGTACCTTAACCTTAAGGGCACATGGCAAAGTGGATAAAGGCGATGGTTAGATCCGGTGACAGGATCCATAGAGTTGTGAGTTCAATACCTGGTTAAGACAGTATAATAATATTGTACAGTGAATCAGTATTCCACAAGTGTTTCAAGAAATGGGATAAGCTTTTCCAAAACAGAAACTATGATCTGGAATTAGACAGTAGTGATTGCCCCTATCCTGAATCCATCGTAAAAATACAGCAAATACTAAACACTTCAGAGACTGTACCGTATAGATGAGCTATAACAAATTAAGTATAGGAAAAAAGAAATTGAATATAGAATAGCTTGTGCCAGAGGTAGTTTCAGCCAACTCCGCAACTTATTATGAAATCAAATCATCAGCCAGTGTTAAAAATAGACTAGCAGACTATTAATTTTAAAGAGTTGTATTTTCCTCTGTCTTCCTCATTTTGACTTTTGAGGTCAGATTCAGGCAAATAGAGAAAGTCGTTTTTGATTGGTTAAAACTAGCGTGCGAATGTTAGAGTTAGCGTTTTCAGTGAGTTAAGTTTTACACGTAGACGTGGTTATTTCGTGTCTCGGGGAACTTGCTCCCTAATCGGGGTGATAGAGCGCCCCTAATAACTAGTTAAAAATATACACGTTGACGTGTTTAATAAAATACATGAGTTTAAAATACCTTTTGCTGAAGCTCTCATTTTACATCCGAAAAACCACCTAGCGATCACTCGGCCGAGAGAAGATAGAAGATATAACTTTATGGAATCAACTCCGTCAACCAAAAGACTTCCCCAGAACGAAGTGGGTGGAGATATGCTACACCTGAAAACTCGTGTCAGATTAAGACTTTCAATGGATGTCATGTATGGAACCAAATCCGTTCAGAAATACTTGAACTGTCAACTGTGAAAAACCGATTCCTAACATTAATAGTTAAAAAAGACTTTGAGCGAATAAAGCCTGAGGTTCATGCCAAAGATTTTCTTGCGTCGAACATCGATTGTGATTCTGTAGCGCCAGCCCAGGAAGAACTGTACTAAAAAGCAGAAACTATATCACTTGAGGACTAACAATAGCAGCAACAAATAAAATGAATATCACATGAAATTCGACGAAAAAATACTGACATAATCAAGATGTTGACATTCCACATGACTTCAAATAAAAGGTTAGAAAGGAAACCCCCACCAATACTGAAAAGATCGATAAAAGCTGCTGCACTAGAGGAACGTGTTCTAAAAAAGTGTTTTAAGAGAAAGATTTTATAAATTTCAACCGAAAACAGTACTGGCTTCTCGTTCAATGAATGCAAAATGTTTCCTTATAGGGAAACTACTAATATTGCCTAATAGTGTGAGAAGATGAAAGAAATAAAAAAGGGAAGATAGAAGCGTTCAACGGCTGTTTCAGTGAAATCGAAACATTTGTCAATTTTAAATCTTTTCATTTGAACCCACTTCTTAAAATAACGACCAGCATCCATATTTATGGTTTTTCATTGCAATATTTTGTTAAAGTTGTTAAGCCCCAATGCTTAACAATGCGAAAGGGGAAATTCTACGGATATTTAATTGTCGTAGAACTTGGCATGAGCTAATTTAATCATTAAGTTAAGAATTAAGATACATCAAAAATCCAAATATGAAAATCGTGAAATTTTTTTACGAGCCTTTTAGTTGTAATAAATGGCAGGGAAATAAACTATCAGTTCGCAATCTGCCACATGCGGAAACAATGAAAAATAATGACATTTCACGAGTTACTTGGAGAGGAGATCGACACAACCATTTAATCCCTATTGCCTTCGGGTAGCCATCGTAGTAATCGACGGCTTCCTAGATCATCGGACTTGATAAGACTATAAAAATAACACAATAATTAAACAATAGGTAAAATTAGTGGATAACAGTTGAAATAAGTAATAACAGAGTTAGGTTTTATATCAAAAACTTTATGTACATTATTTAT
>OZ010573.1:51135079-51155079 GCA_963932145.1 Acanthosepion lycidas | reverse complement strand
TTAAAAAAAGAAAAAAAACTTTACGAAAATAAAACCATCCAAGATTGTAAATTTCCTAAAAGAAGTTGGATTGTATTAAAAAAAAATATGAGCAATGGAAAAATGTTTCAAATATATATGTACACATACACACCTTTTTTTTTACCAAACTATCGCTAAGAATCTGTTTCTAAAATTTCATTGACATTGAATGATACAATATGGTTGATATGCTATAAAACAAAGCAACCAAACCAAACTTATTACACAGATGCAGTAATTATTAGATTTCATGCTTATTCAATGTGCCTTGCTTCCTTCACAATCATGGCTTCAATGCAGGACCAGAAAAGTCTGTATTGATATTGGACCCTACTCGGGTAATTGGGGCTTTCAGGGAACCAGCCTATCGTAAGAACAATGAACATGTTTTCTTCTAGCAACGCCCCACATGTAATAGTCAAGGATATTATGATTGGGATGTTTGACGTGATGTGGTTGTGCAGATTGGTTGCCTCCAATATTTATTAATCAGTCATAGTGAAACGGAGACGGCCTTCAGTCGCATACAAGTTATATCCAAGGCTTCACAAAGCTTCCAGCATCTCAGTGTAGCCAGCAGCATACAACCGAAGATCCTGTTGAAAGAAGTAGAATATCACAGATATCAGGAGGATCCGCACATAAACAATTATCATTTTTCCGTTTGACTTTTTAATTCTGGTCGAAATTTTATTCGTCTGAAAAAAAAAAAAAAATCAGAGTATGTCAAATTTTTCTGGAAGTTTCAGCAATCCTTACGTTTCGAGCAACCGTTGCTCTTGTGTATGTATGCAGGCATTAACTGGCCTTTCTTTTACATGTACAACATGTATACCGAATGTCCTCATGCCCTACATTGTCTATTGCACCAACGGACATCTGAAGATCTCTAACAAAATATTTCAATGGACATTCCAAGATTCGTATCGATAATGTTCTATAACTAGCTGTACGAATTGTGGTATCCTGGCACTGCCCGAACTCTGTGAATGCAATTTGAGCTTCACTACAGGCGACACGTCCTCACTGGAGGCTTTCAACGCCTTTGAAGTTTGTGGAAAAATGTCATGTGAACTCTATACAGCGCAGCGCTATGCGTGTATCGGTAAAATGACAGCATGCCGTTTCATCTCATGCGTTAGCTGATAATTTGCCATTGATATTCTGAAAAGATAAAAGCACAATAATTGATTATCACAGAACTCTAGGCACACAACCACATGTCTTTAGATACCTTAATCACCCTGTGTGTATATATATATATATATATATATATATATATATATATATATATATATATATATTTTGAACAATAAAAAATATTAAAAAATTAAAATCTTTAGACACATTGGGTTGTAGATTAATATTCTTTCGTTTTTTTTTTATTATTATTTCATTTAGATTCCTCGATTAGTTTCGACCAAAATGGCCATCATCGTGAGAAGAAATATTCTGCTTGCTGGTAGCAGTAAACTACAGAAATGAATCTTTTGCCGGAAAAAATGAACTTTTGTCTGTAGTTTTAATTTGATTTTTCAATTATTTTATCTTTTTAACATGAATCTTTTAACATTCCTTGTGTTGGTCAAACTGTCTCTTTTAAGTTGTTATTTGAAATAAGAGCTGCTGCTCTGAATTCTCTGTTCAGTTTGACAGTTTTATTGGACCTGATGAGGGGATGTGTCTCTGTTTACTGTTTGTGTGTGTGTTATTTGGTTCTTAGGGAGTGAGTGAGTATGATATGTGTAAGCGTGTGTATTGCTGTGGGTGTGTGTTATCATTTGGCTCATTAAGGAGTGAGTGAGTATGATGTGTGTAAGTGTGTATATTCGTGTAGGTAAGTGTATAAGTGTGAGGCCTCCACACCTCCGTAAGCATATCTGTCTTGGGTGGGTGAGAAATGAAGGGAGGATTTGATTTGTTGAGTTATATATTGGTACTATCTATATGGTTAAATTTATGGTTTAGTCCGGCTGGATAGTGTGTTTTTAAAAGTTGTATCCACTTATTTTCATGGGACTCTAAAATCTTTCTAATGTTATCTGCGTTGAACTTTTCTATTTTCTCAATTATAGTGAATTTGGCATGGGTTTTGAAATAGTGTTTTTCTAGGCGGAAATGTTGTTCTACAGGTAATAATTTTTCATGGGGAGTCGACTTAATTCGATTACGATAATTATTAATTCTGCAGTGAAAGGGCCATTCAGATTACCCTACATAATGTTTCTGGCAGAGTGTGCATTCTAGGAGGTAAATTATGTTATGACTTCTACAGCTAGAATCGTGGTAGATTTTGAAAGTAGATTTAGAGACTGAGCTAGTGAATGAATTCGTTGGTTTAATATGGATGCAGCATAAACTTCTTTTGTTGTTACATGGTTGGGGAAATCCTGTTGTTTTTGTTTGTAGTTTATTACGGATTACCTTGTCCCCTGAAATGTGGTTACTACCTATGATTTCTTTTAGGTTCTTAGGTCTACGATATGCAAGAAGACCGGGTTCCTTAAATAATTTTTTCAGGTCTGGTTTGAGATGTAGTATTTCCCAGCGACGTTTGATTATTTGGGATAGTGGAGGCAGAGTGGGATTGAAAGTGGTTACTAGAGGGATGCGGCTAGATTTATTTTTAATCTTGTACATTAGGGTGTCTTCTCTAGGTGTAGAAATTGCTTTATTTATTTGTTCCCTGATTAGGTGTTGTTTATAACCACGTGTTGAGATTTGATGCTCCAGATTTTCAATATATTTAATTAATTCTACATTGTTGGAACATATATATATATATAATATTTATTTATATATATTAATATATAATATATATATATATATTTATATATATTTATATATATTAGGTTGGTGCAAAAATAATCTCGTTTTCTCACATAGAACATATGTGAGAAAACGACATTATGTTTGCACCAACCTAATATATATAGATATTATATATATATATATATATATATATATATATTTATATTTATATTTATATATATATATATATATATATTTATATATATATATATATATATATTTATATATGTATATTTATGTATATTTATATATATATATATATTTATGTATATTAATGTATATTTATATATATTTATGTATATTTATGTATATATATATTTATATATATATATATTTATGGTATATTTATGTATATATATATATTTATATATATATATTTATGTGTATTTATGTATATATATATATTTATATATATATATTTATGTATATTTATGTATATATATATATATATTTATGTATATTTATGTATATATATATATTTATATATATATATATATATTTATATATATATATATATATTTAAAAAAATCTGCTTATATATATATATAAAAAAAATCTGCTTAGTCATATATATATATATATATATATATATTTAAAGAAAATCTGCTTTGTTATATATATATATATATATATATATATATATATATTTATATATATTTAAAGAAAATCTGCTTAGTTATATATATATATATATATATATATATATATATACATTTATATATATTTAAAGAAAATCTGCTTAGTTATATATATATATATATATATATATTTAAAGAAAATCTGCTTAGTTATATATATATATATATATATATATATATATATATATATATATATATATGTCTGCCTGTGTGTTTGTATCATTTTGGATTAATAAAATATAGTGGATTTTTCCCAGAGTAAACGGAATATGACTAGTGGAAAAAAAAAGAAAAAAAAAAGAAGATAAATTGTAAAGTTTCTTATTACAAAGGTGAAATGAAGTTATCTTTTCTGAACAGGTTTACTTGTAAGATCTTTCCTGAATGCATTAAATCTTTAGCGAAAAGGACGTTCGGTTGATGGCATTCGGCGCCTGTCAACTTTATCCGAATTCGCTTCGAATTTCCGGATTTTCTAGCCTCATTATTCCCGAATGAAGTTATTTTTCGAAACTCTTGTGAACCTTTCTCATTGATACTTACTCGGTAGGAAATGGAGGGTGTGATTGTGTTCCCCGCACTCTTTCTTTCCCGCTCTTCCTCCTCCTTCCCATTCCCTTCTGGTTAGCTTATCTCCGCGCGAACAGCACCGACAGCGACTTTAACCTTATTCACATATCTCACATTAATAGACGCCCGTACTGTTCGTAGAACATGAATCGTAATAACCGGGTGGATATTGACTTGCTTGCGATTTAATGACAACTTTTCGCTGCTGCTTCACGGAATATGCCAGAAAAATGCGTTTTTATCTGACGCCAATTGAGAGCGCACGAATAATAAATAGAATTCGACTTTGAGATAAATTTCTTATCGGCTCGACTCCTGACCGAGCGTGTGAGAATTTCGCTACCTTAAGTTTTACTTGTAGTCTTAGAGTCGGTAACTTTTGCTTGTATTTAGAGAAAAGTTAAAAGAGAGAGAGAAAAAAAAAGAACTCTCTGAAACAGCGGACAACAACGAATATTCCTGTTTGAATTGTACCGGACGTTAGTTTAAGAAATCTTCTATAAATATTCCTAATTGTGTAAGTTTGTGATTTGATTATAGCCTGCAACTTAACTACTATATCAATGGATGGCCTGCAGTTTTCCATCATCTCATGTAAGCCTTCACTGTCTATTATATAGAAGTTACATATATTAGCCGTTATGACTATGGGTTTATAAGAGGCTTTTGCTGTCGTTGCCCGGGCGTTTTGATATGTTTTTTTTACAGCTTTTCAATCTTTTGCGGTTTATTTAAAGGAACGAAAATATTTTTAAATTAGAATAATTTTTTTGAAGATGATATTTTACTGATACAGGTTCTATTAATTAAGTCATAGCTTGTTGGAAAAGATGTATATTCAGACCTTTCCCCAAGGGTATTTTCGCGTAAGTGAATATAACGAACAGGGCTGGAATTGTTGCTTGGCCCAAGGATTTATAATTCAGAACCGTATTCCATTACATAGCTCGCACATCCAAGATTACAATACCCGGTATACACAAACAGTCACTCATCTAGGTACTGATCAGACTCGACTTGCTTAACTGGTGATCATGCGAGAACCGGAGTTTTAAAGTGGTATGCTCTAAATCTGCTGTTGACTGGGACAGTTAAATTAGTTATCTAAGGCTTGTTTGCTTTAATGCTCTTTCATTGAATCTTTCAAAATTTGAGATATGCCAGTAACAAGACATATTGTCAAGGTATAAAACGGCAGACAAAATTGAATAGCAGATTCATATGGATGTTAGTGAAAATGATACGCATTGTTAAATTCAAATGTAGTTCAGTTTTATTTCTGTATTACACACGCACACAATTTATATATAGTGCAATTCGAGCACATTTCAATAATTGCATCACAAACAAACGCAATACACCTATTAACACGAGACAACTATTAGTAGTTAATACTAAAATACTATACAATGCTCATTGCAGTGAAATTATCGAAATACAAGCAGCTATTATTATACGAAAAAAAACAATCCACATTAAATAATACATTAAAAAATACACAGAGGACAGTATTTTTAAAATATATAATATGGGTATAACACGAATAGATATTTAAAATATTATCTGCCACTCCAGTTGAGATCAATGAAGGCGTTTTACACATCCTGATACGCAATATCTTCATACGATACGCATAATGTAATTTCTCGCTTTCCAAAAAAATGCGATATAACCAACAAAATCCCTGTCTATCGCACTGACAAGTCTCTATTCTTGTTAATCAGTAAGTCGGTCGAAATACTTAAATATAAACAGTATATAATATTCATTAAGTCATTTTAGTTAGCCGTTTTACTTTAAATAAATATTAGATTAAAGTTTGATTGAGAAAGGAGTATTTCGCTCAAGAAAGGAGATATTTGAAAAAATCCAGGGCGTATTTTTATACTTGGGAAAGAACCTATTAATACACTTGCTATAATTTTTCGTCATATTACTTTTTCTTTAATAAGTTCGTCATTTTTTAGGTGGAAATTGTAGGTCAAATTATTTCTGTGTATACTTAAGCCATTGTATAAATTATAACGCATGGGGTCTTTCTGATGTTCATCAATAAGTTTTGTTTAATTTCTCGAAGTTTCACCAATCTATTGTAAGAAAGTGCTATTTCAATTTATCTTATATATCAAAATTATTATTTATTTGGGATCTGATGCTATCTAGAATAGTTTCCAATATATTTCAAATTATTTTAAAATTATTAAATTGAATTGCAGACGTTATGGAGTTGGTTGTAAAAATTATAAGTTTATTTTTATCAAATTATTGTTATTATTATTAATACGATTATTATTATTACATTTTTGCTATTGCTGATGTTGCATGCATTTCTTTTAGCACTATGTAAACATGGCCACTCCGCTAGCAGTGTGCACCAAGGAGGAACAAAAAGTAGTGACTAGAATCTGCAGAGAACATGTTACCTCATCGATGATAACTCACCGCTTCGCCATTAACATTTCTCGATTCTTGCTGAATCTTCTCGTCAGTGGTGGAGGTTAACGGGTGCCCTGTTTCTGTTTCGTGCGACACGCTTGTCCGGCCACTTTTAAGATTCTAGATCCACTTATACACACTTTTCTGTGGTAGTGCACTGTAGCCTTATTGTTTTAAAAGCATCTGATGAATTTTAGTCCCTGACACACATTCAGATCGGAGAAATCGGATCATTGCTCTTTGTTCTTCCTTGTTGCACACTGCTAGCGGAGCGGTCATGTTTACACTGTGACAGCAGGAAGAAAACTGCTGCGATCAAGCTCAAACTCGGGATCACGTGACCACAGTAGTACCAACTATAAGCACACGCGAGCAGAAGGCAAACCTAAAGATATTTTATGGCGAAAGTGAGAATAATTTTAGACTTACCCGCGTAATTTCGATATATATTTCTTAATGTAAAGTCTCCTTCACGACAAATCGACCATGGTGAGATTCGAGCCCGGGTCTCATTGTCAGAATGCAAACATTCTAATCACTCGGACACGTGCCCATATTCGTCCGAGTTATGACAATAAACTACATCCGGAAGCAAGGCGTCTGGTCGGGAGATTGGAGGTTTTGAGGAGTGTGAAACCCCCTCATTTGCTGTTGCAGTCAAGCACAACCTGACCTATGGTAGTAACACTTGTTCGGGTACCAGTTATGGGCAAATAATGAAGCTCCAATCAAAAATCAACACTACATTTTTATTTATTAATTCTTTTGGACATTCAAACTTCCTGTGGAGTATGATGCTACAGGCAAACCATGTTAGGGGATGCAACTGTGGTTTCTGAAGAAAGTAGGTTTTTGTTGTAACTTAGAGAAGGTTACTGAATAGAATAATCACATGAAGGTTGGTAATGAACGATAATACTTAAGACAAGAACAACGCATATAAGATTCGCCAGCGACGCGTAGAAGTAGTAGTCAACTGCTAGAAGTGAATCAAGTGAATTCCACAATGAATCTGCAACTGTTGGATATCTACCAACCACCCCACGCGGTCAAATGTGGCACAAGGCTGAATTTAATATGGGGTATCCGAGCTCGTAGGCTCGACCAAAAATTCCCCGTAGACCTCGTATGAAACGGGATCGGGTAGCTGTTTCCCGAGACGAGACTGCCTTTTCACATAGCCTCCGACTGCAGACAAACATACAATATTTACTACTGTACTTACGTGAATGGGGATATACCCATTATCGTCCGTATGTATGCTACAACAGTTTTAGGTGTAATTGCTAGGCCCATGTCGAATTTGTTTTGAGCGCAGACATGTTCTATTACACTGGTTGCCAACCAAGGTTAGAGAGTCGAGTCTGGCCTGCTATTTAAGCAATAGCTGGAAGTAGAAGAGATGTATTTCCTCAAGGAATAATTAAAATAGCCTTTGCCAGAATTTGAACTTTGTTCACTTACCCTTTGTAATAGTGATAACTGCAGTGCTACCCAGACATACATACAGAGAATAGCCCTATTTAATAAAATATATAAAAATTAAAGCCTCAATTTTCTACGAAGTATTTATGGATTTGAATGTAAAAAAAAAAATGCAAAACTTAAGGTTTTCCGTCCGAATTTCTAGGATTGGGAGATTTCATTATTTAAATGTGGACTATTGTCATCATATTTGTTGTTATCACGGTCGCCTGTTATGGAGAAATAATCGTAACTACTCGTATCAGAAATTTAGACAGAAATTGAAAGGACGTTTTCAAACTATTGTATGACGACCTGATATTTTAATCTAGATCAAAGAAAAAAATTGAAACTCTGTGCGCATTTTAATAAAACAATATAATCTTCCCTTGACATCGTCATACCAAAGCAGAAAGCAACCCAAATTTGTAGGAGTATATATATACAGCCACAATCCCGATGTAAAAATAAGTCGTCGAAAAGGAGGAAAAAGTTAACAAAATCATTATCAAAGAAATTTCGTTGTTTTTTTTTTTAATAGCATTTGCGTCGATATATATATATATATGTATATATATATATATAGGTGTGTGTGTAGGCGCGTCGTTCTAGTGTCGCGAGAGAATATATTAGGTGTGGTGATATTTTTCTCTGATAACAGTAAACGCATACATTCATTTATGCTTTGCAAACACACAAAGGCGTGTAATCTAATGAAAAGATGGAAAAAATCGACTAAATAACACTTTCGTCCTTAAAAGGAACTTCAGACAAATAATGGCCTTATCAATGTCTCTCTCTCTCTCTCGCTCTCTCATATATATATATATATATATATATATATATATATATATATATATCAAGCGAAACTTTAGACGCACACCAACACGTAGATAAAGGTATATGTACTAATTAATATATATCTTTGCTGTGTCTCACCACATCGACCACTATTATATTTACACGATATTTAAATATGGGTAAATAGTAGGCCAGACTCGGTTCTATAGCATTGGATGGAAACTGGTCTAAGAGAGGGAAAACTCTGAATTCAAAACCTGCGGAGGGAGAGTTTGTTGACCTTGTGGTATGTAGAGTATCAGGTCTCTGTATTCGGCCTTTCAAAAAGTGTGGTTGGTTCTGAACAAAGCCTTCACCACTATAATAAAATCATATGTGCTGGCGCCTGGCTGTTGGCCCCTAGGAACTGAACTGCTTGACCCTCATACGTCGAATACGACGGGCGAGTCCACCATATATATATATATATATATATATATATATATATATATATATATATATATATATATATACATGGATGGAAAAATACAAGAGACGAAAATATAATATCGAAAAGGCTAAAGCGATAGGGATGAAAAATTTCAGTTAAATTTTTTTTTGACGTCTGGTGTATTAATGTGCAAAGACCGACTTCATTCGGCTTCCTATATCTTTCGATTTTTTGACAATATTTCTTTTAAATATTTCACATTGTATCAGTATTAGTTTTGTGAAGAAAGGAGATATGTCGTGTTATATACATATATGTATACACATGTTCACTGTAACCAATATGATTCGATCATATATTTCGTTTTTTTTTGTTTTTTTTTGCATACGCACACGTATATGTGCATACATACATACACACATTAATGATCGACTAACGTAGTTATGAAATACGCATGTAAATTACAAATACGTGGGTGTATATTTGAGCACATCGCGTGCTTATCATATGTAAGTAAAATAAAACGAAATGCATCACTTTATGGCTTCTTGGAAAGCCGAACCGTGTTCTTGACAGTGATTCATCTCTGTCATGCACTATATATAAAAATGTAAAGAAAGCAGAGTCTTTTAAAAAAATCCTAGAAAGAAAACAGGTAAAGAAAATATGATATATTAAGGAATAAAACCGCTAAAATGCCAAACAACATCTAAACAATTTTGATAGAGGCGGAAAGAGTGTATTAGAAAATGGAAGAAAAGAAATGCATTGAAAGAGACGAAAGAAAATGCGGAAATGTATATAAAGAATAATATTGCGATTTAAAATAAAGCATAATAGTTATTCTTTTGTTAAAAGCGGCATTATAAAAAAAAATGGCAAGTATAAATGAAGACGTAGTCGAGGAAGAACGCAGGGAGGTTGACGCAATTGGTGTAGAAAAAATACTTAAATCTCAGTTGATAGTATAAAGTGTAAAGAGAGACGTATGAAAAGGAATATCGAAATAGGAGGAAAGATAAAAAATATTCGAAATGAAAACAAAAGAATGTCAAAAGTAAGAAGAGAGAAAGATTTTTTTAAAAAGTTCCAACAAAAAAAAAAAAAAAAATGGAAGCAAACCAGCTGAAAACCATAAAGGCTGTTTCCATAAAAGTAACCGAGCGGCTATCATATGTTCAAAACATAAACCCCGGGATTCAGTAAAGAAAAAAAATAAAACAAAAAATAAGACGAGAGAAAAATTATTTCAAATTTTCGATAAACGCTCCGCACAAAAGGATTCCTCGCTCCGTCCAAAAATGTTAAAGGAAAATATACTTTCATATTTCCATTAAAGAAAAAAAAATACACCTGGGTTTCGAGCCGGATATGAGCCAACTCAGTTTTATGAGACATTTTTCTTATATATCGTATGTCATCATGACATCGGTCATGGCTCTCCACAACTTCCTTTCATTGTAGCTGTTAGTAAAACTGTTTTTGTACAACCTTCCCCACTTCCTGTTCTGCCATCCATTTACACTAGCCTGTAAGGTGTTAATCTTTTGTTCCTCGTGTTCAGTATATCCTGGGTGTGTCACACTTTCCAAGATATTCTTTCCTTATTACTTGTCCTAGAAGTTTCTGCTGGCTCTTTTTGATTTTTATGTAAAAGTGACCCTTTTCATTTTCCTTTTCCTTAAACACTTCCTTGTCACTTACATGTTCAGACGGCATAATTCTCAGCATCCTTCTTTACTAAAACAATTCTTTAACCTTAACACTTAGTGAATGTTGGACAAAATCCTCACAATCATTGAGATGTAATATTACCAGAAAATTTGAATTCTCTTTGTGATTCTTTTGTTTGCATATTTCGAGCCTATCGTTAATGAAATTCATTCAAGTTTTATATTACTCTCTGCAGCATTGAACCAAATATCCTTCTTCATAGGAAAACCAGAAGGAAATTGTTTATGTGCATATTTATTGAATACTATCCCAAAACACGATATGTTGGTTGGTGATTGCGTCTTGGAAATTAGAGTCGGTGTAGAAAGTTCAAATTCTGTTTGAATCTTTTTCGTTCATCTTGCAATCATGCCATTGAACAAGGCATAAATCTTCTCCCATCTATGAGTTAAATAGTACATCAAACTATGTGCTATTACCTTTGATGGCAATCAGTCTAACAGAAGGAAAACTCTGAATTGCAATCCATATGGCAGACTCAACACTTGGTAGGCCGATCCTTTAAGGAGAGGAGCGACTCTGAAATCGAAACCAGTTTTTGGAGTAATATGAACCTTCACATTATTTTGATTTAGACATACCGACTCATGTTATAGCGGAAGCATATTTCGTGTGCCTTTCATCCTCACGGGGGATGGAACGGATGATTCGAAAGAAGGTATTAAAATTTATTTTCTAACTATTCTCTTGTAAGTTCTATGCTGCTTCTTGCACTTCTCCCTTGTGTAACTCTCTTCCGACCTCTTGCTTCCAAGTCAACTTTGATCGTCAAAATCTTAAATGCTCCACCAAATAACAAGTTATAGCTATAGGGTTACCATTATCTCTAGTGTTGACAAATACATATATGGAATACATTTTGGAAAAAAGACTTTAAGTATACTTCCATTGGTGCCAACTATACGACTGGGATACATAAATGAAATCTTCAAACTTTGGAATCAGTAGGACAATTTACAATCAATAGTGGGGACCATATGGGTACAATAATATCTTTAAGATAGTGTACAGTGGAAAAAGAAACGGACGATGGAGTAGACTTTCTAGGTCCTTTAACAATCCATTCAGCATATGGTTTCAACTTAACAATATAATGTAAATCATCGGTTTATAAGGGTGTAGAATGTTGATTAGAACGTCGGGTTGACCGATTGTAGAATGTATTGCTTCTTGAGTGTTGTGGTCACCAATGTTGAATGGGTTAAATAGATAATGTGGCTGCGTGTTGAAAAGGTAAACATTTATACATAATATTTAAAACATCAAAGAAAAAAACGATGAGAACCAATTTTGTTTAACGAAGAAATATATGTATATTAAATTCAACAATAATACAAAGTAGTTGTAATATGAGTGAAAAAGGGAAAAAAAGTAGCTTCCCCTTGACTGTAAGGAAATGTCTTAAAGAAAATTTGTCTGAGTAAAATGTTCAGTGTTGAAAATAGAATATTTCTTTCAGAACATTGTTCAGTTGTTGCAACTGACAGAGTTGATTTAACTTGGTGTGTCCACTGAGAACTGGTGGTGTATCATATAAAGTTCTGTATTGTGTGTATGTACGTGCAGAGTAAGTAGGATGAAATACACGAGCGAGTAGATGAGATCTATTGTCTTTGAGTACACTCGACTGTGGTTCTGAAACTACTACTTACTGGTTTTTGGAATGCATCCAATATTTATTCTACCTAGGGTGGCTCCTAGCAGAGACGCTGGATATATTTTTGAATGTACATGAAAAATATCCGATTGGACGGAAAATGGGCCAATCAACGATTTTGTAGCAAAGCTTGTTTTTGAACAAAGTGTAGGAACAAATTTACTATGGTGGAATGCAATAGATAAATTGTCCCGTTATTTTTTAGTATGTATTTATTGACCAATTAGAATTGGAGAAAATGTAGGCGTGGCACTACAAGGGAATTTAAATGCTTAAATATATTCTTAAGAGTGAATAATATATTTTTATCATCTTAACCACTTCATTTTAACGAAGGGCAAAAAAGAAATAAAAAAGTGGTTATAATTAATGAAAATGGTAAATTGCAAAAAATAAGTTAAAAAAAAAACAGCTGATCGTTTTTTTTTTTCTAACTATTCCTGGATCAAACATCTAAGAGAAGTGTTCAGCGACTAAAATAAAGGAGATTATACTTAACGAAAATAATATATATATATATATATATATATATATATATATATATATATATATATATTAATAATATACCAATATATACATATTAATATATCAAAAGCAAATCACATTGAAATCCAAAACCTACCATTTCTGCTTACAGAAGGAAGGCTTTAAATACTTAATACATACAGTCTTTAATACGTTTAAAAAGTCTGAATACAAGCCGCTTACAACTGAAAATTTATCTTTATAGGAGGGGTGAACACACTGAGGATTATTTGTTTGATTTGCTGTTATCTCGCATTCGGATGTGTTTAAGCACTCATGCATATTATGTATTTATTAAGTTGTTTTTACGGGTAATCAACCCTTTGTGTGTCATTTAACGGTGAAATATAATTTAGATTGTAAGAAGATTTTTTTTTGATTTTTTTGCGAACGAATTAACAATTTTTCAAAAAAAATAGTCCTACTATTTAATGCTTAGCTGGAGGAAATAGCTGAATTCATACCATTGCTAAGTTTCTTTGCGCACGAGTGAATGTAATTACCCTGACTGGAATGCAAACTCGGCTCTTCGATTTCGCATTCTGATTCCCTAACCATTAATCCACCAGGACACCCATGCTTATTTTAGAAGTGACACATAAAATTACAAATTGACACATTGAAATATCTTCTTCTTTAACCTCTGGATATTTCTATCTTAGTTTCCCAATGGAGTTTAAACTGATAATGGGATATAATAAAGTAGAACATTCTTCCGGACTGAACTTAATATCGGTTGGACAGAGAAGCAAGACGCGTTTTAACAGACAAAAAACATCTTTTGTCACAGTTGCAGGAACTTGCTTAATAAACGTCTACTATCATCGCTAACCCATGGCAATCGTAAATATAATGAACATTTAATATAACCAAATAATTTTGTTTTATGAAAATTTCCGATATAAGAGGGAATGCCATAGTGTATAAAATGAAGATGGTGGCCATTATCACACAAGGCATTCTGGAAAAATTTAATTTCAGAATTCACAACCCGATTCACGCCCCTACCCAATATTTTGATCAGGAGTACAGGTTTACCCATTGTTTGCCGTTTAGAAGGATACAGAAACCCAATCCTAAAGTCTACTTCAACTCTATACTTCTAACGTCTTCGCCTGAACTATGTGATTTTGTTTACTAATTATTTATTTATTCAATATTTCCTCAATATAAGTAAATAGGCTCGCCCATCGTCCGGTTCACACTCATCTCTGAACAGGAATAGAGGTAACTGATCAGTTTAGGATTTGTTTTTTGGTTCCTTCTAATTTTTTTTTTTTTCATTCTCTTCAGTAGCGCGTTTCGTCTTAGTGGCATTATCGTCTTGCTTGGGATGAAATGATTAAAAAAAAAAATTCTCTTTGAACAAATTATTAGAATACGATAGACCAAAATCATCATTATGAGGTCCTTCTGTGTGTTTTTTTTTTTTTTTTTTTTTTTTTAGTAAACGGAAATTATAACCGCTTTTTTTCTCTTTACTCCCTTGCTCTTCAATAAAAAAAAAAAAAAAAGTGTGTTTTAAAGGATATAGATTAATATAAATGCAAAACTCTTATGAGACTTTGGTGGAGATAATTGGTGATGGAAGAAATTCCAAGGAGTGTTCATTCCCTACCTTTTCGAAGATTTCCATAACGATAGGTACGAAAACAGTTTGATCCAGAATTTGAACTAATTTGGCTAATTTTTTTTCCAGGCGCTTTTCAATTCTTGTTTCATAACCGACAATATAGAAAGCCAGAGAAAACCATAATACACACTGTCCAAAAACAGCTTCGCTTCCACAGAAAAAATTATGAATCAGCAGTTGAGTTCGGGCAACATTTCGTTTATAGACCAAGAAAAATATTGATAAGCTAAGAGGTCCTAATCGTGTGATTTATAATCATTGCTTTGTAACAGTGCTTATTGTGAAGGATACCAGCAAAAGTACATATATTATTTCGGGAGAATAACTATGAGTAATTGAAGGGCAGAATCAAGGGTCTTGAAATGGTCAGTATCGACCTTTGTCATAGATGAAGAATTTCAGAGTATCGAAAGTCAGTAGGTCAAATGGAAATCGATTGTGCAATTTTGGGGTCGAAAGACACAATCTTATAAAATAGACAATAAATGAAGATGACAGATTTAACTCAACTGCCGTAAACACAGTCTTACAAATCAGAGAAAATATATTAGTAAAAAATATATATTAATTTATTTCTTATATATATAAACAAAACGCATTTATTTTCCTGCAGCCTCTATATGAATAGCCGTTACATATGACGTCACCGTAGACTATTTCAAACTTCTAGCTTTCCAAAGAATAACCAAAATAATTGTACTCAAAATAATTTTGCTAATACGAACATTTAAAAAATATAATAAATAATTAAAAACAGGCAAACTCTGTCGTTTTTTTTTTAATCAAACGTGTTTGTATATATATATATATATATATATATATATATATATATATATATATATATATATGGACTCACTCTCCCGTCGGTTTCGACGTATGAGGATCTGAAAGCTTATTGATTCAGTTATGAAATTTTGTGCGATAATCTTAAGTGACATTTAAGACCCGCTAGTGATTTACAAAGGAGGCCACATATTGAGCAAGAGTGAGGGTTATAAGATGAGATCACTGTTAGATAATTTAATCGTGCTGATTTCAAACCAGAAATAGCTCATTTGCGGTCAAGACTAGGTTACTTTAATCTCGTAATTTCTTTTGCATCTTTTCTCAAGGTAGAAACGCTACAACCTGGATGTTTCCGATTATTCTTGGAAGTTTCCTCGAAGGCTTTCATTTTTGTTTTTTGGGAAGATTCTATGAAAATGTGCCAAGTGAACTAATAATGAAAATAGCAACCCTTGCAGTCATTGGGCCGACATTTCCATTAACATTCTTGCAATGTCTGTATATTCTTCTAGCGTTTTACTCTTTCAGTTTCAGTATGCCTGTCACTGGAACAGCAATCTTAATTATCTGAGAAATCTTCATTGATCACGATATCAGATATGCTTGACTATTTAAAACTGAAAACGCCCAAATGCAACTACAAGCTTCATACGCTTACAACCCGAGAGCACCTGAAAATGCAATCTATTCGGTAGTACAGTATACATCATTAAAACCCATCGCAGCATTAACTAGATGTTTCGTGAATCTACAACCTTATAAAAAGGTGTAGACTTCCAAAAATGTATCTCATAACCAGTCGTACCAATAGGGTTACATAGACTAGCTGACCTGCTTATATTTGAATGTCACATAGTCGGGAAAAAGCTTCTCGACAAGTACAGTGACCATATTAATATTCCAATGCGTGTTGAGTTAAGGCAACTTAGGTACATTTAATGAACATTTAATGAGAAAATACTTTAACCCCGCCAGTTCAGAGCTTTAATTCTAGGACACGGAATCGAATCCCCCCCAGTTCCTCGGTATTCTAAACGGAAGGTACTATTGAGGTACTATACTTGTTTTGCTGTATATCAACCCTAATGGGTTATGTAATGCCGGCAAAATTTTTATTGTTGGTAATATTTTTCCCCAAAATCAATTTCTGGTAATATTTTTTCCTTCAAAACCTATTTCTGGTAATTTTAAAAATGTATTGCTGGTAATATTTTTTTACAATGTATTTCTGGTATTAAAACCTGTTTTTAAACTTTCGCAGTGTTTTGACCACAGTTTCGGGGTTAACTATTTGGCTATAGCTGGGACCCTAACAGGTGCTACCACGCTGGGTCAGGGTGGACCTGGGAACACCAGCAATTAAGAGGTGGTTCCACACTCCTCAAAATCTCCTGATCAGAGGTCTTGCTGTTGGACGTAGTTTATCGTCTTACCCAGGACGCGGATGTGTTTTGACCACAGTTTCGGGGTTAACTATTTGGCTATAGCTGGGACCCTAACAGGTGCTACCACGCCGGGTCAGGGTGGACCTGGGAACACCAGCAATTAAGAGGTGGTTCCACACTCCTCAAAACCTCCTGATCAGAGGTCTTGCTGTTGGACGTAGTTTATCGTCTTACCCAGGACGCGGATGTAGTTTTTCATCGTACCCAGGGCGTTCTAATCGGAAGGATAAAAATCAAATGAGACAGCTCTTTCTAAAAAAAAAAAATAAATAAATAAAAAAATGGTGGATTGTGTTTGAATATTATTTTATTTTCCGCTGACATGAAGTCGGAAAATTATATTGAATCAAATGTTAGGTCTGCTGCTAGAGTGATTGGTTCACTGTGCCCTGCTAGATAAATTTTCTCCCCAGATTTTATCTTGCATATTTATAAGCCTATCATTCCGCCATGCTTTGAATATTGCTTCCCCAGCTGACCTGGTCCTCCTTCTACATATTTAGATTCTTGATAAAAAAATCTGCATTTTTATTGATCCTGATCTGGCATCTCGACCTCAGTCAGTTTCCCACCGCTGTGACACATTGCGTCTTCAAGGTCTAACGTTCTCAGCTAACATGAAGTGGAAAGACTATATAGAATGCATAGCTATGTCAGCTGCAAAGAAAGACGGTTCTTAGTGTCGTGCGAGACAATTTTTCTCTCCAGAATCTGTGTTACCTATCTATATGCCTACCATTTGTCCATACTTAGAATATTGCTGACACATATGATCCGGTGTCCCTTCTAGTTACCTTGAGCACCTTGATAAGATCAAAAGACGAATCAGCAATATTATTGGTCCTGATCTGGCGTCTCGGCTTCAGTCACTTTACCACCGCCGTAACTTTGCCTTTCTGTGACTTTTCTATAAATACTTTTATGGTAACTGATTTGATGAACTTTCCGCTGTAGTTACTAGACATTATAAATTTAAGCGCAGTACTAGATTGGCAGCAAGGTCTCATCATTTTTCAGTCGAAATGACTAGTTGTAACCGTAATTTCTATGTTAACTGTTTCTTCTCTCGCTTGTGGAATTTTTTTCTTGCTTCGCAGTGAAGTTTGATCTTCACAATGTTAATAGTTATCTTCCGTCTTAATTCTAATTCTTTTATTGTTCCCGTTCTTTAATAGTATTTTTCTCATTTACTCTTACACTCTATAACATCCTGCGTCTTAGTGGCTTTATTGCCTTGTTTGAGGTGAAATTATTAAAAATTCTCTTCTTCTTCAAAGTATTAAACAGTTTTTATCTATCCTCATAATATTCACTTACTACTGCATACACTTTCACTATAAGCACACCTCATTCACAGTTTTACCTGTAATCTCCACCTTCTGTATCATACTTAAAAAAAAAAATAAAAAAAACAAAAAACTCAAGGAAAACTGTTCTGTGGGTCCGTAACACGAAACGTCGCTTATCGTTAAGGAATCTTAGAAAATGACAACAGAGGCAACACATACTGCAACTTTTGCTGAAGCTAGTTTTATGCTAAAGATATTCAAAACGATATTACCTCCAGCTTGATTGTTTTAATCTATCATTCTTACTTGCTCTTCTGTAAAATATATCGAAGGAATATTGGCCAATAGGTTGACTTAGATATCCTGCAAAACACGTAGTGTGCATCGATACCTTGAAGGTTGTGTCATCCGGTTGACATGATGAAAAATACTGTTTGTGGCAAAGTAGAAATAAAGATTAACAGAAGAGAAATGATAGATTGTAAGACTATCTATCTATTTATCTATCGTGGGTATTTAGGCAGCATTTTTTCATTGATGCATGTTTCATTAAATAATATAGACAAGTTTTGTCTATGTTATGTAAATTCTTTTCATATCGTCTGATAAGCTATTAAGCTTATCAGACGATATGAAAAGAATTATCATTATCATTAAACGATGAGAGAAAATGACCATATTGATACATATTTTTTAATCCGATCCAAGCTTTCGGCTTACATAAGCCATTATCAAAGTAGACAATTACATTACAATATATTAACCAATACACGGACAAAACATTAATGATAGCCTGTTTTTGTTTACATGGAAAATTCTCAAGCAACGACAAGCTCGTGCATACGAGACGCTGGAAGCGAAAATCGCACCGCAGCTCATGACGTCACACATGGCCACGCGGGAGTGAAAACGAGAAGTATTAAGTATGGGATGCTGCTGGAATAAACCAATGGTTTCTGTTATCAATTATAGGCATTTAAGAATATTTGTGGAGATTTCATAGTTTATTTTGTTCAGGTTAGGTTTGAACAGTTTTATGTATATAGCTTCAATAATTTTTAGTTTTTGTTTATTGTTTTCATGTTTAAGTGTAGTTGTGTTTTCAACGAGAATTTTCCGAAATTATGTATGCAACCAGGCATGTTGTTTTAAATGCCTAGAAATGTTAGAATTATTCAAATGTAGGGTCAAGCGTCGTGAAAGCGAGTTTGTGGTGTGTCCGACATAAATATTATTTAATCCGTTGGAGGTACAATCTCCCAAAGGGCACTTGAATTTGTAAACTATGTTGTTGTTTTTTTGCAACTCGTTAACAGGAAGGGAGAAGTATCATTGGGAACAATTGAGTTGGATATACTAGATTTAGTGTAGTATAAGATTAACTTAATTTTTTAAATACGTGTGTGTGTATAAAATTTGTATACACACACACACACACACACACACACACACACACACACACATATATATATATATATATATATATATATATGGTACTTACTGGAAAAGCGCTCAATATCAGTGATAGAGCTGACATATTTAGTTGGATTGATGTGAGTTTGTGACCCTGGGTTTCACGCTATTTGCGATCATCAGAAAAACTGATTAATTTTTAAATTTTGGATTTATATATGGTTGCGTATATCGGTGTTTGTATGGTAGTGGGAGGAAAAATTTTCGTTGGGAAGCCACTCATACTTACATAAACATACATACACGCATATTCACTCAGACATACATACACCCACGCTTCCTCATTG
>OZ010573.1:51110079-51130079 GCA_963932145.1 Acanthosepion lycidas | reverse complement strand
ATCTGCGAGGCTTGCTTCAACTGAAGACTGACTCTGGGAACTGCTGGGACTCAACTCAACTCTGCTCGTTGTGGCTTCGTTTATATGGGCGCCGACCCAAACCGGGGTGAGTTTGTCGGCGCCGGTGGGGGGGTACTCGATAATTCTAAATACATATCCACCTCTCTGGTTAGGAATTTCCACCTTTTTCCATTTTTGGGAACCTTTCCTCACTCCCACCTTCTCATCATACTTCAGAGGGGCGTGAACTGCCCTCCCCACATCTTCGTAGCAACCTCTCTTACTCATCCTCCAGATGGTCTGCAACAACCTCCCTCGTGCGTCACGTGATCACCACTCGACCAATGATGTCTTAGTCGGGCGTGGACGAATCCGCGGCTTTGTTTCAGGAAGAAAAAAATATCTCGCTTAACTAAAAAAAAATTATCTTTTCTCTTTCCCTTTTCTTCCTCTTAATCGCCGTTATCATTTCTCTGGCCGCGAACGGGACAATATGACAATGGCGGTCATAACTCTTGTTCTACACGTGGTTTACGTCAGGTATTTTATCGCTAATTATCAGAATGTGTGGTCTTCCTAACACCGTCTCAAAAAGAAACATCTCCAAAGTTTCAGTCAGTCTGTCGCCTCGAAGAAAGAAAAAAAAAACACTTCAGGGTTCCCATTCATTTTCCTTCGGTATATATTTCTGATAACATAATTTTATATCTGTCCAAAGTCCCTTTAGTTGCCTGTTTTTCGTCACTTATCGAAATAACATTTTCATTTGAATTTTTTTTCTTTGGCCAGCCGGTCTGTAGTTGATAATAAGATGTCTTCCCGTACCAATAGTTTGTTTTCATATCCTTAGATAACACAGCCGATGCCAAAACATATCTGATTCTTTCCTTCTTTCCCTTTCTTTTTACTCAGAATTTCCCTGTCATTGTAATGACACTCTTTCGCCATTTGTTACTTATCAAAATATCCTTTTATCCATTGTCTCTTAGCCGAGTGTGTGTTCTTGCTTATCACCGACGATTCGGTCCTTAGCCTCACCTTTTCCTCTTTTCTTTCTTTTTCCTTTCTGCCTCGTTAAATGGTGCCACAATGGTTCTAAAGAAGGATGCTGAGTATATCATTGGCCGAGCTTGTGAGCAATGATGAAGTTGTGAAGGATGCTAACAAGGAGAAAGCTTCTACTTAACACCAGGAAGAGGCAGCTGAAATTCTGGGACGCGTAAGGAAAAAGGAGGGATTTGAGAATCTGATGTCGAACAGAGGGAAAGAGAGACAAGGGAAAGCAACGCAGGACATACCTAGCGGCCTTAAGCAAGTGGATGACAGAACATGACCTGGGTGAAGTAGAAAAACGACAAAACTTATTGAGAGCTACAAGGTAGAGGGGGAAGTGGTGGGCTATGATCACCTACGTCCTCAAAGAACGCGTCACATAAAAAGAAAGACAATCCACAAAGATCATTCGATTATAGCGGTAAAAGCTTGTGTAGAAGCAATCATTCTTTTCAGAACATCTGATAACAGAGAAATGTTTGATTGATAAATTCTTCTAACATCACTTCTCGTGTACAACGGCGTAAGTTCTATAGAAGTTGGTTAAAACAAGTATTACTCTGATCTAGTAGTCATGAGTTCGATATCTGGTTACGGTATCGAAACAATATACACTGACATTGCAGGAATAAAATGGTACAATCTTCAACAGATATCTCACATCAGCTAAGCAATGGACACTGAAGATGGTCAGAGGTTACTTGGCCGAAACTTCGTGTCTATAATATGGCATGAAGTGGGAAAATTATATTGAATCAATTGTACGTCTGCTGCGACGAAGGTATGTGCACTGTGCCTTGCTAGACAATTTTTCTTTCCAGAATCTATCTTATATATTTATGAGTCTTCCATTCCGCCATGCTTTGAATATCGCTGCTACATATGATGTACTTCTGCTATATATTTTGAGATTCTTGATGAAATGTCTTCAGTCTATTGTAGCATCTGTAATACTCAAGATGAGAAAAAGCAATTCGAATAAATTAAAGTATCTCAAATAAACATAGAAAATTTTCCAATATTTGCCAGCTTCTTTCCGAGAACAGACGCTTTTTGGAACAAACCCTTTTGAGATTGATTCCCAGATCATTACGATCTTAACCTCTTAATTCTAGGGTCAACCGTTATGTTAACGACATATCGCCATTATCTGCACTTACACCCACTTCCATGGAAAAACCTCAGTCAGTAAACCTCTATCATCGCCGGATCTTCTGTATTGTACAGGGTGAATAATTGCTAATTATGATCCCGTATTAATGACAGAAAGATACAAATTTATTAATATAATTAAGTTGTCAACAATGAACTATTTTTTATGTAGAATATTTTAAGCTAGTTATGGTATTTGTAAATAAGTTCAAAATATATCCTGTCTCTGAAGAGCGGAACTATATCTGAGAACACGGAGTATAGAAATAAGTTTTTGCCCTTTTCATTTCAATTTTATATATATATATATATATATATATATATATATATATATATATAATTATAAATCATCCTATATATATATATATATATATATATATATATAGGATGATTATAATTATTTTTTTAAAAAATATGATTCCATCGCTTCAAAAACAGAAGCTAAAAACTTCAATTTAATTATAGAAATTAAATTGAATTAAAGTACCCAGCTCTGTTTCATCCCAAAGCGAATTTTAGCTTCTGTTTTTGAAACATGAGAACTCTTATGTAGCGATGGAGTCAAATTTAAAAAAAAATAATTATAATTTAGGCTCTACTTGTGTATTGAGCACTGTTTTTTTTTAAGTAAAAACAAAAATATTAAAGAACTTCGGATTATTAGCCTAACGGTTCTATTTTTCTATATATTTGCACGCATATAGGATGATTTGATATATATATATATATATATATATATATATATATATATAGGATGATTTATTACTGTTAATACTTCAATGTAAGTACCTTATCAAAGACTATCCACTCACCATCCCTGTCATAACATACTTCGATAGTTGTTGGTTGTTTATGGAAAAATGGGACCCCTACCGTGTGTATACTTGCCGATTCAAAAACAATCTAGGCATAGGTCTATTTTTTGACTCAAGTACAAACTGAACCTATTGACTCAAGTATGAACAACGATAAACCGAAATTAGCAACGTCAAGCCGAGTCAGTACCTTGACTGCTTGTATGCTGTACGATTGGGTGTGCGGGTGGTGTAATGGATAATGGCTCAGAATTGTTAACTGGAGAGCCGAATTTCAATTCACGTCCTTTATAATCACTTACGCACAAATACTGTTGGGAAAACTATGAATCCATCCCTTCCCCTCTCAACTTGTATCACTAAATCGTTACTATCTCCAGAATAAATAATGTGAAACATATTAGCTCTCTTTAAATAATCTGCAAAGTGTTGATAAGCCGTAGAAAACGAATTAATCAATCAGCCACAGCTGTGTCGTAATTTTCCTTTATGCCTTGTATTCAAATTTAAATAAGCCTATATGCGTTAATATGTCTTTAGCTTAATCAACATAACAGTAATCATGTTTTTTTTCTAATGAATCAACTCACACTGAACTGTTCGTATTTTTTCTATCAGATGTAAAAATACCAAAAATATATACTAAAATGTGTTTGATTTCTTTTCTCATTCATTCTCCTTAATGACCCTAGAAGAACGAGCATTGGCTTAGAACACAAAGCCGCAGAATAAGTTTTTACGGTGATGAAAGCTGGAGATTAATGGAAGACAGCAAATTGCGAAGGTGTCGTTTCTGTTTAGAAGACTGCGATTCATTGGTCGCATTTAGAGGAGGGATGAAGAGCTTTTAATTAATAACCTTGTGTGAGAACCTGAAAACGAAATAGGGGGAGAACAATTAAAACATATGTAGATCAAACTAGTAGTCTGAGTAAAGAACTAAGAATTATAACCAGAGAAAAATGAAAGAAACAAGTCAAAGGTGTTCGAGTTCGTTCGAAATATACTTTCAATGTTTTTCTGTTTATTTGTGTTGCATTGCTTGTTATTCTGCGTAGATTGTAGTAATTCTGAGAGTTGCTATAAAAAGACGACAGAAATAAGACGAATGAAATAGACTAAATAATAATAATAATAATGATAATAATAATAATAATAAGCAGCACCATACACTTGCCAGAAATATTTTCCCAGAAAGTTAACTACATGCGCAACTGTACAGATAAAGTGAATTCCCCAGAGCTAAAAATTCCATAGAGAGAAAACCTGTAGCTGAGACTTAACCTGCATAGCTGAGCTGTGAAAGAAGTTCCGCGCTTTTAGCAAACTGGCACTCTGATAGCGTGGCAAAAAAAGGGAGACCACTAAGCAATAAATAGAAAATTGTATATGCGTATCGCATGTAGATAGCAATATGAAAACGGGTGGCTGCAATCATCTTCTCGAATGAAAGAGGGGGTTGTGGGAATGTTCTTGAGGGCAAGAAAGATAATCAAAAAACTTCGGAGAAAGCTAGCATCATGCAGTGGAACTCCAGGGAAATCACGATGCCATATAAACTCCGATAAAATTGTCGCAGGCAGAAAACTTTACGTTTCTATTTCCTTCTTTTCTCCTCGTTTCAACCAATTACTTTTTCCCCCTGAATTTTGTAGGCGGCAGGTATATTATGGCGAAATATTCTGCTAGTTAGGATGGGGGAAATTCGTGAGTAGAAACGCAGTTCTAAAATTCCTTAACATATAACGATTTTTTTTCTAAATGTAAATGCATGACAACTTAATGTGTGGATCTACTTTTGCCTGTTACTTCTCTTGCGGATACATTGAATTAAAAAAAAAATGCATTTAATTTAAATCGAGATAGGACCACTGATATTCATTTTCAACAGGGATGAGAAAATTGTGGTCATTCCTGTAACAATGCTACTTATTATCAATGTCTTTAGAACTATATATTTGTCTCTGCCCAAAATAATATTCTGTTATCATACCAGTAAACTCAGCATTTCTTCTGACGATAAAAGATATGTATCATTACAACATATTGTTTAGGTACCTTTACTTTTTTGCGGGAAAACAACATAGCGTAAGGGAAAAGGCCACAAACTTAATAAAAATAAAGTATTATCGTCAAAATATTTGTTATTATTAAAATGAAAGATCAAAGTAGTTTTTAAATATGTTAAAAAATTTTTTAAATAATTTCTAAAACATTCGAAATTTTATTAGGTTGGTGCAAAATAATGACGTAATAATGTCGTTTTTTGACGTTAAAAATACGTCAAAAAACGACATTATTACGTCATTATTTTTGCACTAACCTATAGTTAAAATCTTGTTTTGTTTATATCATCGCAGTGGCAAAATAATAACATTGACTTTTTTGCGTTTTTTCCATTGAAAAACATATTGATTTGGAAATTCTTGTAAATTTAATTAATTGTCTGATTTTAATGAAATTTTCAGGACTTATTCATAAATGAATGAAATTATTTTTGATTTTTTAAAAATTTTTTTTAAAAATCGTTTTTTTTTACATATGTTCCCTCCTCCCACTTACTTAATTTCATGAAATTTTGCAAAAAAGTATTTCCTGAATTTTTTTTATTCGTTAAAAGTAGGACTCCTTGGAGAATCAAAATCGCCCAATATTTTTTTTTTTCAAACTTGCACTATTCTATCTGAAGATCTGCTATGTAGTGAAAAATTATGAATACAATGAAACTATGACATTATTTAATTAGAAAAGTTTTTAATTGTTTTGTAAATAAGTTATAGTAAGGGCATTATTGTCTGAAGAAATAATTTCCCGATTGATAATGAATTTTTACAAGATTTTTTTTTTTACATTTTAATTATAATAACTTATAATAGTTTAAAATCGTGTAAAATTCTGTATTAGGCTATTTTCTGGATATGAGATTGTATAATTAAGTTGAAACGAAATTTACGAATCCAAAATTGAAAAGATTAGGGTAGTTACTCTATTCTAATTTTATAATAATTTTTTATTTTTTTACTTAATTTGTTCCCTAATTTCATCTATGAAAGTCAAAACGTGACATCATTATGAAACGGTCACGTGATCTAAGAGTTTTGTCTCTTTACAGATAAATTAATTTAAAAAAAATTTATAGTATTTTATTTTATTGTTTTATTTTTGCATAAAGCATCTTCGAAAAGTAAATAAAATCAATAAATTATTATATAAAATATGTTCATTTGTAAAAAATTACTATGTAGGTAAAAACCCTCAAAAATGCGTTCACTTAAATTTTTTAAATTTTATATCAGTTCTAGCCAGCCATACTAGCTGTCATTGCTTCGTCACTCAATCGGCCATCGCTTTTAAGGACATTTTAAGAAATCGAAATTAAATTTAACATTCCGATCTATATATTAGGTTGGTGCAAAAATAATGTCGTTTTCTCACATAGTAACACGTTAGAAAACGACATTATTTTTGCACCAACCTAATAATTTATGTCTGAAATGCACCATAATATTTTACCTACTGGAATTAATAAATTTAATCATTTAGCTTCCAATTAAAGCTAAAATGAAAAAAAAATCATTTAAAATTTTCAAAAATTCATTTAAAATTTAGGTATCGAAAATTAATGCCGCAATAGTAGAGGTACCTAATATTGTTCTATTGTATTTAAAATGGAATTATCGTATTATCCTTCATGGTTTAGGATTTGAGTAATCCTTTTTAAGACAGACTACTACTCAAGATTAGATATACCAGTCAAATATGCTATTTGATACCTAACCATCATGCTTCTCTCTAAATAACCTCTTCCTTATTATCTGTGATTTGCCATGTCATAGTGTAGTTTTTACCTTTGTTATCTTTCAAAAACTGCTGCCATTCAAGGCTAGAGAAAACAGTCTACGTTACTATTTAAACTTTTGTTGATGCGGGGTTGTGAATGAATACTGAATCTATATCTTTTCCAAGCAGGATAGTGTGAAAATGAGTTTAATTAACGAGGCCGGAATTTGAACTGGGTTTGACGATTCCATTTCCACGTTAATAAACTTTGCGTTACCGAAGTACCAATTGCTATATTTTGCCAGTGTGAAAACCAACAAAAGATTTATGATTTAAAGGTTTTGCGTCTGTCCTTCTGTAAAGCCAGTTACCATGACAATTCGAAAAGAGATAGCTGTAGTAAAAGGTCTTTTTTCTGCAATAGGTTTCATATCGTTTTACACGAGCAGCTCGACGACTTTGATCCGGTTTTATTTTAATAGCATAAGTATTACGCTTAACAAGAGATTAAAGTCTTTTATCTTTCTATTTATTACCTCGTTCTTTAGGAGAGCCCTCTAAATTTTTGACGATGTCTAACATCTTTTAGTATTAACTCCCTTATTTTGATGAGATTCTTTATATACAGGGTGACCCAAAAACCGGGAACTATTTAACAATCCAATAAAACCAAGAGTGATTGAAGAAAAATATTTTATTCGTGGTAATTGAAACCTTAAAACATGCCATTTAAGAAACAATGATGGAATTTTCATTTTTTTAAAAATTACGTCCTATAGATGGCGTCATTCTGTACGAATGCATTCTTGAAATCTGCTGTTGAGATTCCTCATTGACTGCTGCAACATCTCAGCTGGGATACTGTGAATTTCATCTTGAATTCTAAATGGCGAAATGTTTACTTGCTCAAGGTCACTGTCACGCAGTGTTGACTCTTGCTCATGTCTGGCAATACGCACTTCAAAAATTCCTGGTTTTGGGTCACCCTATATAATAAGAGTTTTTCATGTTGCTTACGAGCAGTGTTTTTTTTTCACATTTTGATTCATTTTTGTGAGTAATGATTTAACCACTACAACAATAATTTCTGGGAATTGAATTTGATGATCATATATCTATATATTTAGAAGAAAACAAGAATATTAGGAAAAAAAAAACAACAACATTGCAGCCAGAGAGCCAGATCAGTCTCAAAATGAGGTTCTGTTGTTATATATGGGAGGGAGTTGTCCAGTCCTCACTTTCCAGTGTTGAAAGTATTCAAAAGCGTGTGCAAGTCTTTGTGGGTGACGAATTCTTTTCCATCCTCCAACCTCTCTTTCTCATAGGCGGGATGTGGCGAGCCTCTCACCGCTCTATCCATGGAAAGTGCTCGGACGAACTACATTCATTGGTTCCACCAGGTTTAACCTTCAGGTCTAGGATCAACCATAACACTTAAATTGTAAATAGTAAGTAAATTCGACATAATGCATTTCAACTTTCAAAAGGATTTCTTCTGACTAAATTAAAGTTCTCGTTGATGGAATTCTATATATGCGGAAGGAAAGAAGAAAAATATTAGAAAAAAACAAAACAACGATTGTTAAAATTATGAACCGAGTGACCCAGACCAGTGGTAAAATCGAGAACTGTTTTCATATTTGGCCGAGTGTTCCTCAGTTATCAATTTTCTGTTTTCAATGTGTTAAAAGAGTCTGCTAGTCCTTATGGATGAGAAATTATTTTCCGCCCTCCAAGCTCTCTCCCTCACAAGCTGGATGTGCCGAGCCTCTAACTGCTCTATCGCTCCGTTCGTGGAAAGTGCTCGGAGGAAATACATTCATTGGTTCCACTAGGTTTAACCTTCACGGCTAGGAGCTGCCATGACACTTAACCACTCACTTTACCTCGGTATTCTATCAATGAGAAAAAATGTTCCTCAACAATAGCTTCTTCCCGCGATCCACTGCTATGGAAGGGATCAAGTGACCTGAAGGTATAGAGACGTTTAAATTTCACTTCCACTATACTACCCGTTTCCCACAGACAAAAAGTTGCAAGTTCCTCACTGCTATGTCGCTATTTTCACTGAATATGTTCAGACGGACTGCATTCCTTATTATTAGAAGTTCTAACCTTCACAAATGACCCGCCATGCCAGTCACATTTTAGCGAACGGCCATCACTCCCTTAGTATTCCATTGGTGAGATGTAAGTTGCACACGAAAAACTTCTTCCCACGAACCTTTGCTTTTTAGAATCATTTCCCAAGAGGGGGCTTCAAGATCACTACAATCTTAACTGGTTCAAGTTTAGGGTTAACCATTACATTCCTCACATATCTCTAAAACATTTGCCCCTTAATCGAGTAGCTGTTGTGTTTTGTACAGGCTGAATATTATTGCAAATAAAAAATAATATGCGAACCGCAGTTGTGCGGAATTCCCTCCCGAGAGGATGCTTACTCGATCACTACAATCTTAACAGGTTCAACTCTAAGGTTAACCATGTTTTTTCTCCACATATCCCTATAAGCTATATCTTTTAATCTGTCACCCTCTAGTTCAAGTAGCAGTTGTCTTTTACAGGGTGAACATTATTGTTAATAAGAAAAATAAAACAGAATACATGTTTTATTAAAATAATTATCAGATATAGATGAAAAAATCTTTTGTCATGAGTTGAAATTTCTACATTTTGACTTTATTAAAAAAAAAAAAAAAATCTTCCTACTAATAAACTTTATTGAAATGTGTTGTCTATTTCAATATTTTCATTAATTTGCATATTATTGACAAAGGGAAATTTTATTAAATAACCGTTTGCGTTTTCTTAGAAGTTTTCCTTATTGATTTTTTTTTGCTTATGACTATTGATTTATATGTGGAATATTTCATTTAGCTTGAATAATTGCTACGTTGAATTGATTTTCTAGTTATGAAATATTTAATCATTTTCCGCTATGGTCATTGGAGTTAACATAATAATTGTCATTCCTGAAGTTTGAATTTAGATCTGATCCTTTATGTAATCTTAAGTTATTTTCACAAATCTCGCCATTCAACAGCTGACAGGAATTCTAGAAACCAAACTCGTGGAAACTTTATATAATCAAATTTTATTTATTTGATAGTTGTCAATTAACAGTTTATTGAAAACCTATTTATGATATAAATATAACTAAAATGAATCTATTAATGACCAACGTAAAAGCATCGTAGCATGACGCAATAGAGGCTGAAATTCTGTCGGGCAACAGCTGGCATTTCCTGCCTAGCCAAGGCAACTTTAAACAAAAAGGACACCGACTAGGTCTTAAAACCACTGGTTCTTTAAAGAAGCGTCTGATTTTATCATCTATGACATGTTTGATGATATTGGTGGGATATCCATTATTTTCAAAATTTTCTTTGGGTTCTAGCAAGTTCACCGTCTATCAACAGGCAACAGTTTATCAAAGCACGTTGAACTAACGTTAAAATTAGACCAATTTTTTCTGACCTTGGGAACAAAATAGTTCCAATTTGTGCATAAGCCTGTGAATGTGGGTTTTCGGAAAATGCAGGTATAATAAACTCCATCTCTGCGTTCAACGAGAACACCAGGAAAGGGTAATTTTCTATCGGTCTTAACCTCCATACTAAACTGAAGGGATGGATGGAGAGAATTAAGTTGCACAAAAAAAAAAAAAAAATCATTGGCATTGTTACCGGAATCAAAAATTGAAAAATTATCATCAGTCTACCTCATGCAGACGTGGGATTTATGGACCTTATCGCTCGTGATAACCGACGAAAATATTGGTCAGTATAGGGTCCAAAGTTCTACCCATAGCAACAAAGTTCGTCTGGGCATACATAACATCTTTAAAATTAAATTCAACATCTTCCGTTGCCAGACACATGCATTATATAAACAGATTTTCAGGAATTCTGGCTGGACACAAATTGCCTCTATAAAAAACACCCACGCATATATTAATGGTCTCATGAATAGGCACTTTAATATATAAACTGACGATATCAAACGACACCATAAATTTATTCCCAGATTCGATACACAAATTTCTAATGAAATTTGAAAAACAAAAAGTGTCTGAGAAATTATGTTCTGATAAGATATTAAGTTGTTCTTGTATACTGAGAGCAACCATCTCTGTATTCTCATTTTACCCTTGCTACTATTATCACACGTACTAACAGGACCAATCATCTTAAATTTTGTGGAACCGTTCAGAATATTGTACATTTTATCCAAATAATCTTTCCAGTTTAAGATGACAACACCATCATATATATATATATATACACACACTAGACAAAATGTTATGACAACGTTAAGGATTTCGAAGAATTGCAAAAAAACTGATGTTGCTTGGTTTTTTCAAAACCACTTTACTATATCGCTTCGACAAAAACATAATCACTACCAAATTTGTTAAGAATCTATAATTGTTACCTGAATATTATTTTCTGAGCATTAAACTAAACAAAAATTTAAATATAAAAAAGAAAAGGACATCTTGCTATCGGTAAAAGCTATTACAATAAATAAAATAATAATGTAAGCACAGACAAACACACACACACACATATATATATAACCTAATTTATACATACACACATACATATGTATATACACTTGATACAATGTTTGGGATCACCTTATGGAAAAAAAAACTTTCTTTCATATATATATATATATATATATATATATATATATATATATATATATATATATACTAGACAAAATATTTATGACATCGCCAAGAATTTCGAAGAATTGCATAAAAATTGATGTTGCATGGCTTTTTCAAAACCACTTTACTATTTCACTTCCAACCGGTGGGGTATTCTTTTCCTGAAGGATTTTATCATATATTGAATAATAATACATTAATTTATTCGCTATATATATATATATATATATATATATATGAACATGCGTAAAATCTTTTGCTTCTCATTTATGTTCACATATACAAATAAGCATTATTATAAACTAAAACAAAACAAGACCGCATACTATTCCTTAAAGAACTCAGAAATGTAAAACAAAAATAATAAAGAATGGTTTCCCAAACTACATTACATGCAGATAAATTGTTTCTCCTGAAATTAAACCAGAATATGAATAGCAAAAATAAAAGCAAAATATTTTTTCGAAACTAGATTCTTTCCCTTCACATAATATTCTAAGGAATATTATTAAAAATATTTTATTATTATTATTATTATTTTTCTAGTCGAACAATCTAAAAATATGAAATGAATTATTTATTACAGAAAAATAGCATCATCCAACTTTACCATCAGAAACAACGATTCTCCATTGAAACTCGGTCAATACAAGACCAACATTATTTATGAATGTATCTCTCTTTTTCTCTCTCACACTCTATATATCTATATATAGACACAGAGTATCCCCTCAAAAATGGACATTATTTTATAGGCTAATAACATAGCCAATTGTCGCGCAAATAATTTCAAAATTTTAATAAAATGTGTCAAAACTATTAGGTTGGTGCAAAAATAATGACGTAATAATGTCGTTTTTTGACGTTAAAAATACGTCAAAAAACGACATTATTACGTCATTAATTTTGCACAAACCTAATAAATTGAAATAACCCCCACCTACGTTCACCTGATTATTTCCTATGAGACTATATGAAAGGACAGGTCTATATTACCCCTCTTCCCATAAGCCTAGAGGAACTTAATAAGGGAGGCGCAGAAGCATGTTAAACAAGACATGCTACAACATGCTTGCCAGGAGCCAGACAACCAACTTGACGTGTGTCGTGTCGCAGGTGGTGCGCATACGGAAGATTTGTGAGCCTTTGTGATATCGGTTATAAATCTACATCCCTTTGAATATCTTGAATTTTGATAAACAAATATTTTATTGTTCGACATAACGCATGTTTAGTTTCGTTTACCTGAGATATGTAATTACACCTATATTCACATTTCCAATGATGGCAAAAATAGGTGAATCTTTCTCCCCCCCTCCCTCTCTCTCTCTCTCTCTCTCTATATATATATATATATATATATATATATATATATATATATATAATGTTTTTGTGTGCCCAGGCGTGTGTTTGTGTATGCATGTAAGAGAAAACTTTACTAATTACAATGTTTAAAATAAACAGAGATATGTACATAAACACTATTATTTACAAATATAACGATTATAGTAATAAGAAATAATTCTGAGTCTGCCTATCCTTCCCGGCCCAGGGATTGAACCCGTAAATACTATATGACCAAATTCACGGTCGAAAGCTTTAATTGACCATGCTATTTTCCAACGATTTCTGGTTCTTATTTACTTTGGGTTATTATACCGGCTTTATTAATATTGTCACAACGTTTCAGTCATGTCCACTGACCGACTTCAGGTGTTTGTCGAACCGGGTAACCTTCAGAGAATTTCATCCTGAATATGATATGGGGTAAGCCATAAATGAGTAGTACTAAATAAGAATAAGACAAGATGTCCTTAGATTTCGGAGAGAGGAACGAGAAAAATCCACCCAAGAAATTCCCTGGACTTTACTAGAATCGTCAACGTTGAAATGTTAGGATAATGATAATACAAAAACGAGAAGGACAATATTATATGATAATATGATGAGTAATGATAACTTCTCATCGCAGAGATTAAAACAGAATTCAAGTGAAGTTTCAAAGAATATATTGAGTTTTGTTACTTTTTTTTAAAAAACGCATATTATTTTAAAGTTCTAAGAAAATACTAGCAATGCATGTGGAAGTTTCACAGTTTTGCGATCTGACTTTTCTGATGAGTCATAATTCTTAATTTAATGATTTTCTAATGAGTCATAATTCGTAATTTAATGATTAAATAATATCTGTGGTATTTCTATGAGGAGAAAATAATGGTGGAAATCCACTTTTTTCCTTGTTGAATATCTGAGCTTCAGTTCTTTTTTAAAAAAAAATATTAATGGCAACTGATATATGCACCTATCGTCCTGTTCTCAATCCTCTCCGGTCGTTTGAACAGGAGTAGTGGATTCTCACTTGTTTCCTTTTTATGACTGGATTTCCGCTTCCTTCTAAAGTCTTCTCATTCTCATTCACTTACAGCAGCCCCTTCGCGTCTTAGTGAAATTATCGCCTTTGCTTGGGGTTGAATTAATTTAAAAAAATAAAATATCCATCATGTATGGATGCAGTTCATTATGTAATGAAGTAAGATATTACAAGGAAAATATATGAAAATTACAAATGTTTTTACCATCTCACGAAATTAGGCGTTAAATACATGAGAGGGTTATTGCCTCTTCCCTCTTTTTTTCACTGAAATCAGTACCTCTGATATGTCTTCCCGTTTTTCCTCGAGATCAAAACGGTATAGTCCATTATGTCTGAGGTATTGTCTGGGCGTAACGTTCGTGCTAACTAACAAAGGAACAATCAGATTTATAATATGATAATAATACATGCGTTTTCTTTTATTTGTAATGCATGACCGCTTAATATAGAGACACATTAAGTGCTCGTCCTGGCTCATTATATTTTGTGTTCACTTAAAAGCCAGAAAAATATTCTAAAACAGTAAATAATTTCAAACAAATGCTGAAAAAAAAAAGACTACTCAAGTAATACAATGCAAAATATAGTTAATTATGATCTGCCTCCAGTTTTTCCGATACGAGCAGACATACAAACAACAAAACAAAGCCAGAATCAAACATTAACACAAGTAGAAAATTCAACAGATATCTTTTCATTTGCCTTCAAAGAGAAAAATTATATCTGATTAATCTCTTTGTTCGTTTAATTTGTTGTCCAATTAAAATTATCAGGTTTATGCGAAGACCTTTGGCTATGAGCAGAAAATTTTAAAACGGCATCATCCCGCCACAAGATAATTTGCCTCTTAGCACACTTTTGAGTTTATACAATGCTTGTGCGCAGGCAACAATATGTCCGACACAAAAGGTGATATTTTTAATTTTAATTTTATTTTTCCGAATCTGCAGGTCAATTAACCCCCGGCAGTGGATTGAATATTTATCGCAATTTAAACTGTCTTTGATGATTTATTTCTTTAGTTTGGCGAATTTCCGATTAAACGTCGGAATTTTGTAAATAAATTTTGTGATTATATGAGCGCGTTAAAATCTATGATCATCGTATATTGTTTTTTGTTTTTTTTATGAATGCGAGGGAAAAGTTTCAAACAATTTCCTATGTTCAGATATGAGACAGGATCTATAGCAGCTTTGTATTGAAATTGGGGAAAAGAAAGAAAGAAAAAAGAGGGGATTATTCACATCGATTCTTTTCAGCTTCTCAGAAGGTTAGTATTAATTAATCTAGAACAGCCTCTCTCTAACTCTAGGCATTTATCAGAAAGAACAATAAATATTCAAAAAGCTCTATACTTATGTTTTATAGATAATGCAAAAAGTATTCGACACGGTATGACACAAATGTTATATCTCTATCTATAAAAGGCAGAATGTGTGTGTATGTAACGAATGCACGGCCGCAATTTTCGACAGATTTGCACCAAAATTTACATGCACATGTTCAAAGTTAGTGAAAAGGCCAAAACTGACTTTGCATTTCCCAGCTCCCATCGCTATCGGCAGTTTTCATGTAGTTTGCGGCCATTTTGTACTGGCCAGGGTGAGAGACTATAGCTGGCTGCAACGAATAGGCAGGAAGATTCTATTGGCCAGCATGAGAGCCAACAGCTGACTGAAAGGAATGTTAACTAGCATGCTAGCATGCAAAAAAAAAAAAAAATATCGATAGCTGCATTCGTCACAAGTGGGAAAAATTTATATCTGCATGGCACTTTACTCCAATTGGATCATTCGCTTGCTTAAACTCAACGTTGATTCTGACTCCGCACAACTGGGTTGGGTGTGAAAAAAGTATTTGTTAACTTTTTTTTTTCTTTCGGTTTTTCTAGTTACGATTCGTTTTTTTAAAGCTGATCGTTTTGTGTTCATTTTGTTTAGTTCTTTTTTCGTAACAGATTTAATGTTTAGTATAGAGCTTCGAAAAAATTCGCAGTGTGAGATAGGCAAGAAGTAAGGTATATAGCAACATCAGCACGGCAAAGGGCACCCCTTTAAAGGCAAGGAAGGGCAAAATATTTTAAGTCAAGTGATAGCGATTGCTGTATGTGTCGTACGATTTTTGAATCAAGCCCGGGTAACGCCAGGCCATGCTGATAGTCTTTACTATAATGTTCACCTTGTAGAAAGCCCAAAAGCAACTCGAGGTTGAGATTTACATAGGAAGAGGCACTGTTTATGGAGATATATGGGAAATTTAACAGTTAAGTCTAGACATGAAAAAAGTTACGATTGTAGTGATCGAGGAAGCATCCTCTTGGTAGTCGGTTTCAAAATGTGTGTGCCATGGCGCTTCTTAGAACGTATCTTCTCAACAGACTTCAAAATTTACAATGAGGAGATCTGAAGAGAACTAGAGGTCATACTAGGATTTATTTTTGGCAGATACAATCTAAACAGTATAAGTTATGCAGATGACAAAATTTTAATAGCAGACACAGTTAGAAGACTAGGTCCTACCACAAAAGGTAGTAAACAAAAGTTAGAAGAAATGAAAACTGAATGTATGGTTGTCACCAAGAGGAAAAGCCCAAGGTTCGAAATATGAACTGGAAATATCGACATAAAGCAAGTACAACAGTGAAGTGTTTCGAAAGACGACTGAGAAAGTGACACCGAAATCTGAAGTTGCATTAGAATAGAGAAAAATGTCTTTCCAAAGTTAAGCAGAGTATTAAGAAATAGGAAAATTGTTAGTCAAAGAAAAGTTTTGAACTGCTCTTGATATCAGTCAATGAAGAAAAATTGAAGTATCAGAGATGTAGTTCTACAGAAGGATGCTGAGGATATTATGGACTGAACATGTAAGTAAGACGGAAGGAAATAAAAAAAATGACTTGTACTTAAAATCAGGAAGTGTTGAATTTTCTAGAACGTACTAAGGGAAGAATTATTAGAGAGTTTTAGAGTCAGATTACATATCGAAGGCAAAAGGAAAATAGAGAGTAACTGACCTAACAAGTGTAAATGTGTACAGAAGAGGGAGTGGGAGGTGACATAAAAAGACAAAACTTATTAAAAGCTATGAATGATTTGTGAAAAGCCGTAATCGTTCAGGACTTGAAGGGACGTGTCACCTAGAAAGGCTAAGATTGAAGGCATTTTATTATAGCCTGAGATGTTGTGCGTGTAAGCGGCACCGGCCAGAAAGAAAAAAAAAGCTTTAGTTGTATAAAAGTGAAGTTTATTATGGGAATCGGTATGCTCTTTGAAATAAGGATGAGTGGAGAAAATTATGACAGGAAACAGCAAATTCATGCATTCATAGTTTATATAATTACTTCGAAACATATCCACCATCCTCATTAGATTTCATGCGAACTCATTTTTAATTAGTTGGAAAATTGTCACTATGACACTAAAGAAAATATAAAATATAATACATTAGTCAACTAATATAGTGTCTTCAATTCATGAAGAAATGGATTGGATCGGTTCATTTTTTTATCTGAGATAACATCTTTTGCCTTAAATCGGGGCTGATGCTAACCTCGATGCAACTTGTCAGGATAATATTTTCTGATGACATGCAGTAAAATTTATATTGAGTCAATTGTCAGGAAAGTTGGTCAACGACGTAGACAGTTTTTCTCGCCTGAATTTTATATATTAACAAGTGTACCATTCGTCCATCTATTGAATATTTCTGTCACATCTAGTCTGATGTTTCTGCTATGTATTCATAGATTCTTGATAAAAGCCAATGAAGAATCTGCAATGCTACGGGTCTAGGCCTTGTATTTCGGCTTCAGTTACTTCCCCAATACAGTAACATTAGCTTATCCGTGATTTTCTATAAATATTTTCATAGTAATCGTTCTGATGTGCTTTCCTTTTTGGTGCCTTGACAGTATGAATTTAAGCGCAATATTAGATTGGCGGCAAGGTCTCGGCATTTTAGAGTTGAAATAGCGACATATTAACCGTAAGTTTTATATTATCAGTTTCTTCTCTCGCTTTTCCCTAGTGTGGAACTCTATTCCGTCTTGACCTTCAGAACATTAAATGCGATTTCCATCGTCTCAGTGGCTATATTGCCTTGCTTGGGGTGAAATTATAAAAATAAACAATCTGGGTAAGCAGCATTATTTTGTAAATACTTTTTTCTACGACCCTTCAGAACGTGGGCGATCACGTCTCTCCTTAAATTTCTTTAAATTTTTACCCCTTTCCATTGCTTTGTTAGTTTTCTGCAATCCATTTTCATAAACACCTTAAGTAGTTTTCTCATTTACTCCACTGATTCTACTGTCGTTAATATGCACTGTCAGCGTTAAGTTCTCATGGCCTTCTCTCTCTATTATCCCTCACAGAAAATTCAACTCTTACTGATTATAGTGATTTTCCAAGCGTAGCTTAAATGTGGCTGATTTTCCAAGCGTAGCTTAAATGTGGCTGATTTTCCAGGCGTAGCTTAGATGTGGCACAAGGCCGAAAGTATGGGGAACACAGTGAGGATCGAACTCACTACTCAGTAGTAATTGTGTTAGCGAGACAAGCTTGCTAACCATTACACCGCCTCGGGGTGCCCAATCGTGATTTTCTAAGCTTAGCTTAGATGTGGCACAAGGCCGAAAGTATGGTGAACACAGTGAGGATCGAACTCACTAGTCATTCATAATTATGTTACTAAGACAAACCTGCTAACCATTACAGCGCCTGGCGGTGCCCAACAGTGATTTTCTAAGCATAGCTTAAATGTGGCCCAAGGCCGTTTTTATTGGGCACCGAGGGAGGATCGAACTCATTAATTGATTTAGCGATACAACCTTGCTAACTATTAGGTTGGTGCAAAAATAATGACGTAATAATGTCGTTTTTTGTCCTTAAAAATATGTCAAAAAACGACATTATTACGTCATTATTTTTGCACCAACCTAATATTACACCGCCTCGAGGTGCCCAAACTCTTACTGATTTTAAGTATGAGTTCCTTGTTGTTTCGTGACTCAAATATAGTTTTCGTGGCACTTTTATCAGTCGTTGGTAGATTAGTTGTTACATAGCAGTTCAACACTATTTTTTGTTTCTAACGAACTTTTTCTAAATCTTTATATTTTGCTTAGTTTACGGAAGATATCTTTCGCTGTTCAATGCACTTTCTGATATCTGCGTCACATTTTCCGTCTTTGTTACTACACTAACCAGATAGAATTAATGGGATAAAAATATTTGAGAATCGATGCTTTCGACATAAAACAACAAAAAAAAAAAAAAAAAAAAAACTTCGTGAAAGGTTATGTGCATCGAAAGTGCAAGAGCGGACTGTATTTAAAAGTAATTGTTCTTTTTTCTAATTTTTCTTTTTTTAGTAGATTTTATCATTTGTTTATCACAGACTTTTTCACATTATTTTCTGCGTTTAATGTTTTTTTTTTTTTTTCAGTCTTAATACTTTTTTGATTTTTCCAAAGTGTTCCTCTTGTCTCTCGAAAATATGAAAGAGAAGTGTGACGCGACTAATTTTCAAACGGACAGAAAAACACTTAAGAACGAACACTATAAACTGGGTTCGGATTTTTCATTCAATTGAAATGACGGTTCATATTTTCCACATCATCTCCGTAGTCTTTTAAAGGCAACATAAGTGGCTCGACGTTTTTACAGACATCCACACACAAACATAATCACAGGCATATTTAAATATCCACACGCGTTAACACTCAAACACACACATAGTTAAACACACACATATGGATACATACATAAACACACATACAAACACATAAATTCACATATAAACACACTGTCAAGCACACCCATATGAACTCACGTATTCACATGCTCATGGATACAGACGCACACACACACACACACTATCAAATACGGAAACACAAACACACCCACTCACATATACGCATATCAATAGAATTTTTTCTTAGATTTGTCTTCAGCATTTTCGCACAATAATATATTTTATTAAAAAAAAGGCTGATAAAATTAATTTTTATATTATTATTATTTTTTATTTTATTATTTTTATATTTATATGATATTTATTCAGTAAATATACATGGACACTATGATAAATAATATCTTTTATTTTATTAAAAAAAAAAAAAAAACAAATTTTCTTGTGGGCATAT
>OZ010573.1:51095079-51107579 GCA_963932145.1 Acanthosepion lycidas | reverse complement strand
TTTAGACACTTAACGACGTATCATGGTGCCAAGAGCTATCTGTCGCTGTGACTAACCAGACGATGTGCGTACATGAATGGCATATTTCACTTTGAAATGGACACCCGGCTCTCTATCTTTCTTTTGACCTTTTTCCGAAGGTGACTGATATGTAGATACAAATTAACTCTTATGCCCCTTATCAAAATAGTTGTCCCAAACTTTTCTATAGTAATCAACTTTGCGAATGAACATGCTTATAAAGATGAGTAAATTTCAAGATTGGTTAGTTATTTTTTTTTGTTTGGGGATTTCAATATTTGCCATAGCTTTGACCTTAACAGGTGCTAACACACGAGTCAGGGTGGACCCGGGAAGAAGAACAATAAAGAGGTCAGAAGCACTTATGGTAGAGGCCGATGATTGAGGTTGATGTTTGTTTTTTTGTTTTTTTTTGCAGCATATCAACTTTTTATGTGTCATTTAATGACAAAAAATATTTTTTCTTGGAGCATTTGTAATATTTTTACAAAACTATATTACTAGTAAATTTTATTTTATTTTTTTTTTACAAAAATGTATTGCTGTTATTCAAAAAAAATCTATTACTGATATTTTCACTATAAAATGCTTTATACTTTCATAATGTTTGACACTAAATTGTGTGTTGACTATTTACATATAGTTGGGGCACTAACAGGTGCTACTACCCCGGGTCAGAGTGGATCTTGGAATAACAGCAATTAAGAGGTAGTTCCACGCTCCTTAAAATCTCCAATGTCCCTATCAGGAAGTCAAAGCGGTTGATGAAACAAAATGTCTGACTGTAGACTTGAAGAGGATAAAACGGAAGTGATCATCGCAGAAAGTCGAAGTTCAGTATTTACATTATTCGGACTATTGTCCTCATCTTTGTCGCCATATTTATCACGACGTTTCGGCCGTTGTACGCTCCGACCTTCTTCAGGTAGAATTTCGAACTGAACCCTTTATTTCGATCACTGGGGTAGTGTGGCACCATTTAACGAGACAGAAAGGGAAAAGAAAGCAAAGAAGGAAAGCAGAGGCTAAGAACCGAATCGTGAGTGATAAGCAAGAACACACACACACAGCTAAGAGACAATGGATAAATGGATATTTTGATAAGTAACAAATGGCGAAAGAGTGTCATTACAATGACAGGGAAATTCTGAGTAAAAAGAAAGGGAAAGAAGGAAAGAATCAGATATGTTTTGGCATCGGCTGTGTTATCTAAGGATATGAAAACAAACTATTGGTACGGGAAGACATCTTATTATCAACTACAGACCGGCTGGCCAAGGAGAAAGAAAAAAATCAAATGAAAATGTTATTTCGTTAAGTGACGAAAAACAGACAACTAAAAGAACTTGGACAGATATGAAAAATTAAAAACCACCCACGAGCATCCTTGGCCTGCGATAATAAAATTTTGTTATCAGGAATTTGTCCCGAAGGAAAATGATTTTTTTTTCTTTCTTCGAGGCGACAGACTGGCTGGAACTTTGGAGATGTTTCTCTTTGAGACCATGTTAAGAAGACCACACATTCTGATAATTAGCGATAAAATACCTGACGTAAACCACGTGTAGAACAAGAGTTACGACCGCCATTGTCATATTGTCCCGATCGCGGCTGGAGAAATGATAAACCATTAAGGGGAAGAAAAGGGAAATAGAAGAGATAATTTTTTTTTTTTTTAAGCAAGATATTTTTTTTTCCTGAAACAAAGCCGCAGATTCGTCCACGCCCGACTAAGACATCATTGGTCGAGTGGTGATCACGTGATGCACGAGGGAGACTGTTGCCGCCCATCTGGAGGATGAGTAAGAGAGGTTGCCACGAAGATGTGGGGAGGGCAGTTCACGCCCCTCTGAAGTATGATGAGAAGGTGGGAGTGAGGATAGGTTCCCAAAAATGGAAAAAGGTGGAAATTCCTAACCAGAGAGGTGGATATGTATTTAGAATTATCGAGGAACCCCCCGGCGCCGACAAACTCACCCCGGTTTTGGTCGGCGCCCATATAAACGAAGCCACAACGAGCAGAAATGAGTCGAGACCCAGCAATCAGTCTCCGGTTGAGGCAAGCCTCGCAGATAGCTGACCAAGATTCGCGCACTTTCCGGACCCATATCTTCAAACCAAGAACAATTATTTTGAAGAGCGACTTAGATCCGGATCACCGAAATAAGTTTTTCTTTTAACTTTCGTCCAAAGACCCACCGAAACAGAGAGCAGACGACTTGAAGTGTTAAAACTTGCCTAGCGGAAAACGACGTGTCACAATCCATAGAACGGGTCGGGAGATAGATGCAGTCCTCGAACAACTAGACATAAAGTTTGTTACCTTTTTCTTTGATACTTTGAACTTTTGTGTTTTCATTTTATTGCCTTTTATGCGTATTTTTGTGGTATCACCCCCGTTGGACTCGGTTTGCAGTACGGCCCCGATGACTGATTGATTTCCTCTGCCTAGATCAATTCACAACGTGGGTAGGCAGACTGGGAATCAAAGTAGGACGTCACAGTTGGTGCCGTGGTAGACTGGGATACAACGACACGGTTGGCGCCATGTTTGATTGATGTCAGTTATCAGTTATCTCCTGCTAATTTTCCCTCTGAAAGTTCTCCACTGCCTTAACCGGGTATTGAACTCACACTCTTTGGGTCTGTCACTGGATCTAACCAACGCCTTTATACACTGTGCCATGTGTCCTTGAGGACGTATGGGTATGAATTTCTGGGTATTATAAACCTAATGTTTTCGGCAATCATTTTTTTACCAGTGCTCATATTGCAATTTTGCTGTTATCATTACATGTTTTTACCAGATCTCATATTGCAACTTTCTTATCATCGCTTTTCTGTGGCACTCCTTATTACTGGTTCCCATATTGTATTTATTTCTATGCTTTGGTCGGCTCAGGAGATTATTGTGGCCCAGCATATGTGCTGATTCCTTAAGTTTACTAATTTTCCAATGGTGTTTTCTGTCTATGATCTCAACATGATCTCACAGGAGACGGCGATCTCCCTTCTCTCTCCATATGTGGTCAGCCACGCCTGATTTTTCTACTTCCCCTCGCGATACAGCTTTCTGGTGTTGTTGAAGCCTTACCTTGAGGGGCGGCCTGTCTCTCGTTTATATTCCTTTCCGCAGGTGCACGGGATAGCGTATACACAGTCTTTAGTCATGTTCTCCTCTGTGGGGGGGGGGTCTCACTTGAGAGAGATATCTGCGAAGTGAAATATAGACAGACTCCGAAAGTCGATGTTCTTGGGAAGAATGGAATTTTCTTACCATTAGAATATAAAGGATGTTACAATGGTTCGTTTTTGTAAGTGGCATGGCGTGTCTTACCTGTAAAGGTTTTGCATTTGAGATTTTACAACTGATTCTCGTTTTTTAAAAAAAACAGGGCCTGTAAAAAAAATCAGTAAATATGGCTCTTCAAATGCACAAGAGAGTTTCCTTTTTCTTTTTTTTTAAAACCTGAAAGATTAAATTTTCGGTATAATTTAATGAATTCTACTTTCAGGAAGGGACCCAACAGGTGCCAAGAATTAAGTCTATTAATTATTACGTTCTCCACTGCTGTGTAGAAAAGCAGAAATTTAATATGATCAAGATAGTTCTCAAAAGGGACAATTCAAGATGCAACCTACAAATAGAGGAGGTCAAAATTTAGCTCAATTTAGAAATATAAATATCTGGGAAATTTTATAGCCGGCGAAGAAGTTTGATGGTTTACGCAACAGAAATTTGAAACGTTTTCAAAAACAGGAAAAAATCGTTAGAAATGAAGAAAATAGTGACAAAGTCGAATTGGAATAGAGAAAGATGACTTCTAAAAGATAAATAATGAAAGAGGCATGATCGCCCAAACGTGATAAATGTATTATACTATTATATAATTGACTTATAATATATTAAATATGCGTACAATAATAATAATAAGAAGAAGAAAATGAAATAGGAAAGATTCATGGAATGGAGAGGAATAATGATTTACTACTATTATTATTATTATTATTATTATTATTATTATTATTATTATTATTATTATTATCTTGGATTTCTGTTGTATACTCATTTCCTTACGGGTCGTAACCAGAGACCGAAGGGCAGACATTGCAAAATGTTCAGCGGAAAATGTCATGAAGCCATTGCTGACCTTAGGTCTCTGGTTGCGTTTCAGATGGAAATTTGTATAAAAGAATCAAAAGAAAATAAAAATAATAATAATAATAAAATTAACAACAATAAAAATAATAATAATAATAATAATAATAATAATAATAATAAAAGTAATAATAATGATGATCATCATAATAATAGTTCCTGACGATTGTCCTTCTTTCTATGAATTTTTCATGTTTCATAAAACAGGAAATATTTTCCTGGACAAAAAAACGTTAGAACAAAGAAAATATTGCTGATCTGTTCTGTAATATCAACCCTCTTATATGGCAATGAATAATGAAGTTGAAGCAACAAAGATGTAGTTCTAGAGAATTATTATTATTAGGTTGGTGCAAAAATAATGACGTAATAATGTCGTTTTTGACGTATTTTTAACGTCAAAAAACATTATTACGTCATTATTTTTACACCAACCTAATATTATTATACGCATATTTTATATATTATCAGTTAGTTAAGCACCGTAGGTGATACATGCTTGGGCAAACATGTCTCTTTCGTTTCATTACTGACCCGCCAGAAGATTTTCTCGCAGTAGACTACTTCTCTATACGCTATACTGGTTGCTTTGGTCAGCAACAAAGCCTATATGATCCAGCCGAGCTAGGAGAGTATAAATGGCTTGATAACTTACCCAAGAAATTAATGTGAATGAAATCAACTCTCCGATTTCTAATGCCCAGCCATTATCGATCGCACCGTCTCACACATTATACAGAGTTTGAAATACAGTCTCATGTGGTGACGATATTTAACGTAGGCTATTTTTTTATTATTTTTTTTGTATAATAACAGGATGGATTTTTGTGAGTTTTTCCGATTAACGCATTGCTCATCAATTGAATTGAGATCTCTTGGATATTGACGTATTTCGTACAGAAAGCGTTAAAATTTCACTTTCTCTCTACGGTGAGACGATAGCCTAGGGGTGGGTTCTCTGACCGATGCAAAAATCGGCCGGCTTGAAGGAATCGGACGTCTAGCCACACTGCAGAGTTGCGATACAACGAAACAATCTGTGGATGAAAATATATATACTCTCGGTATTAAAGCCTCGAAAACTTTGCCGTAAAGCGGTAAGAGACTAATATGGCGATAGTTAGAGGAGTCAGAAGGTTCTCCGGAGTTCTTGAAAAAAAGGACTACAGAAGAGGACTTCCAACAAGCTGGAAAGCAGGAAGCAACGAGACAATAGTTGTAGAGTTTGGAGAGAACTGTAGCCAGCTTGGAAGCACATTTGTTTTAGACCACGGCTGTTATCCCGTCACCTCCACTTGCTTTATGGGAGCCTAATTTAGAAATGATATCCCAGAATAGTGACGGGGTTATGTGCATATCACTCACTATAGCCTCAGTTCTAGAGGGAAATCAGATTTAGGCACTCCAGATGAGTCGAGTGATGAGTTGGAAGAGTATTTCCGAGCAAAGTATTCAACCTTATCTGCTGTAGATGTCAGGACTTGGAACTTGGAATTGAGGATTTGCTGTTGTTCAGCGCATTCTTAGAGATAGGTTTACTCTGTACAAGGCCCGGGGTCACTCAAAGAAGAGGGTTACGTTAAGCTGTAGGTTATATGGATAGGAAGACAAGGTAACAGTCAACTCTAGACATTAACAGCTTAAGATTGTAGTGATTGGGGAAACCTATCTTAGGAGTCTGTCTACAGGGTAGTGGTTCTAGGGAAGAAGCTGTTCGGGTGGAACCTCTAGCCGATAGAATACGGATGGAATGTAGGTGGTTTGCAACTATGTAAGTGGCATGGACTGTATATAATGAGTGTATAAAACTGTACATATATCTAAACTCATGCTTGATTCTTTTTAAAGACAACCTCGAAAAAGAAAATAAATTCCAGAAATCCTAAACAGCTTTTGTTGGAGTTCAAACCTTGTTCGCAGTTACAAATGACTATTCAGTATTAACAAACAATATTTCTGAATATTCAATCTCTTTGTCAGTCATAATATTTATAAGCTGGTATAACAATCCTCGAACTAATCAATTTGATAAAACAACAGCGACAGAAATAGAAGTGGCTTGTCCGACTTGCAATTCTAATAAGAATATCGATTCAAAAATCATTGTAGAGGCATTCGCATTTCTTATCTAGTAATGGGGATTTTTCTTTAACTCAAACGAAGAGTGAATAATGTGGTGCAGTGAAGAGTAACATAGAATAGTAACCTTGTCTCGACCTCAAACACATTCTCCAAAAATAGAAAGACTTGGCCAATTTTCAGTCACATAAACACAATAGCAACAACAATTACAATAATAATACTTTCTACTGTTGTAGCAGCTGTTTCAGAAGTTATTAGCGGTGGAATAGAATAAGCCCTACGGTTCTTCCAGAGGCGATTAGTAAAAGAATAAACATTACAAAATACTATGGCTGAATGGCAATAGAGGCTTTGTGAATAATATTACAATTTGAAAAAGACAAAGAAAACATGGTTTATTTTCTACGCAATCTGCAAATAAGTATGACCAGGATAACAGATAAAACATACACATTATATCTGAATAGAGCAAGTTTGTTCATATTTGATATGCAAAGCAAACATGACAACGATTTACATTATTTGGACTATTGTCCTCATCTTTGTCGCCATATTTATTACACTGTTTCGTCAGTTGTACGCTCCGTCCTTCTTCAGGTGGTTGGAATTTCGCTCACTGGGGTAGATTTTTGAACTCACACTCAACCATTCCAACCACCTGAAGAAGGCCGGAGCGTAAAACGGCCGAAATGTTGTAATAAATATGGCGACAAATATGAGGACAATAATCCGACTAATGTAAATAGTGTACATAATACCTCATCTCAGAAATATAGACAGATATTTAAACATGACAAGTTAGTAAAAGTCAATCGCAGAGAATTATGCAAATAATATCTTAATTGTAAACAGACAATGTAAGCCCAAACGAAAATTTGCTTCTCGTAAAATAATACAATTTGGTATCTAAACTAAGTTCATCATCCAAGCAATTAAAAAATCAATTAATAAACAAATAGAAATATACGACCTTGTATTTTTATTGTTTGTCTCCCAATAAAAGCCCCCAAGAGTCACTCAATATAGAAGGTTACTGAAGATAGTTGAAAGTAGATAGCGTTTGTTGCGAAAAATTAAAACTAAAATTTACAAGATCAGCAAGGTGACTGGTTAAAAAAAAAAAAAGAAAATTACCCGGATCTTGCTCGAAAACGAAAGAAACGAGGAAAGATGAAATCCCGGAACTTTTCAGAAATAATCCGTACTCTAGAAACCACCATGATTAAAAATGGCTACGAACCAGTGAAGCCTGTGGGTTTTGGCGAAGACCACATATTTTCGTATCTCTGGCGCTAAAGAATAACAAATCACTGTACCAAATAACAAACTAAATCACTTGAGAACTACTAAAAAACAGAAAATAGTGACATAATTAAGATGTTAATATGCAACACCACTTTAAATAAAAAGTTAGGTTGGAAACCTACATCAATACTAGAAAGAGCGATAACAGCTACTGAAATTGAGAAACCTACAAAATTGTTTTAAGAGAAAGTTTTGATAACTTTCAAACGAATGCGGTGATGGCTGCTTGGTCAATGAATGCCAAATGTTTCTTTGTGGGGAAACGGCTAATATTATGATTACCGTTCTTTAATAGAAATGCTATTATTGTCTGAGTGAATCAAAATAATCTTTGTATGCTGTTCACAGGCTATGAATGAATGTTTGAAAAACATCGTAGTAAAACTATACAATTTTTGACTTAAAATTTTCGATACTATAGTAGTATTACGTGACGACTTTTATCAATACCAAAAACTAAAATCGATCAGAAACATGGCGGGAAGTGAAAATAACGATATAATCAAGATAGTGACATTCCAAAATACTTCGAACAAAAGATTAGGAAGGAACCCCTCCATCGAAAATGGAAAGAACGATAACATAAATTGAACTTGAGAATCCTATTTTTCTGAAACTTGTTTTAATAGAAAGATTCTAAATATTTCAACAGATAATAGTACTGAATGTTCGATCAACGGATGCCGAATGTTTCCTTATAAGGAAAGAGCTAGTTTTACCATTACTGTACATACAAGAAACTGAATGAAAAAAAAAAAAACCAAAAAACTGAGTATGTGTTCAGATTCTCCAGATCCTGACAATACAATGGACAACAAACGGCAAAAAAATGCAGGAGATTTTAGAAGAATTCTTGCTGTCATAAATGCATAAAGCATAAAGTAGAGATATAATGTGCATCTAATATAATGGTTTTGAGGCTTGGAAACAGAAATCAATCAGATGATTTCGAATTTCAGTTGAAATAGTTACATTCATTTTCGCAGAAATACATTTGGGAAAGGGATGAATCCATCTCATCTCCCTCACCGCAGATATAAGTTAAACAGAAGAGTAGACTGTGCTCTATAACCTTGGTTAATAACAGTGAAAAGAGAAGGAAAATTCTCTATTCAAAACCGTATGTGTCCCTCGTGGGACATCTACTTTAACTGTAACTAAGGCCTGCTCAGCATTGTTGCAGTATAAATCACAGATGTGTTCTGTAGGTGTTGAAGGAACGCTAGTGAGGGCGAGAAGACAGGTAAGTTTGGAAACGAGAAGCCATGCATTAGACGAAAAATCAAACTAATTTTACCTGTCTCTTGAGGACGAAACAATGATGATGATAAAACAAGAAATTGGGCAGAAGTATTAGGTTGGTGCAAAAATAATTTCGTTTTCTCACATAGTAACACATGTTAGAAAACGAAATTATTTTTGCACCAACCTAATAGCTTATAACCATCATTATGAAGAGTAGGAATATATCTATTAACTAGAAAACGACTCGGCACACAAAGGGAAATAGAAAACATTGAAGAATTGGGTAAATATATGTAACTTACCAAAGACATAACGTATTTCCCAACATGAATTTATCACCTGTGCTCAGAAAATGGCTAGGCAATTCACTGAATATTAAATATATGAAGCGGATCACTACGATCTTAACATGTTCAAGTCTAGAGATAAACGTTACTTTCACAACACATCCGCATAAACTATACATCTTACTCTGTAACGCTCTAGCACGAGTGGCTCCAGAGCCTTGTACAGGTCGAACGTCATAGTAAAAAACATCATCATTTGTCTCTCTCTCTCTCTCTATCTATATATAGGCATGGTGGAGTAATGGATGATATGCAATTAAACAATAAATAAATGAAACAGCCATAACCTGTTGTTAGAATTTGTGTGGAACGTCAGCACACACACACACACACACACACACACACACACACACACACACACACATATATATATATATATATATATATATATATATATATATATATAAGACTAGCGGGTCTTAAATGCCACTTAAGATTATCGCACAAAATTTCATAACTGAATCAATTAAGCTGTCAGATCCTCATACTTCGAAACCGACGAGAGAGTCCATTTTATATATATATATATATATATATATATATATATATATATATATATAGGCAAAGTGGAGTAATGGATAGCGGCTTGGACTGAATAATCGGAGAGCTGGGGCTGAATTACATTCCATTTACTTACATGCTAATACCCTTGGGAAATGTATGAATTGTCTTCTTTCTCCTCCAGCTATGGATAAATAGCAGGGCAGATTGGGTACTATAGCCTTGGATGTCAGCTGGTCTAGGAGAAGGTCATGTCTGAATGGGGAAGGTCGTTTGGGGACCTTGTTGCACGTAGTGAACTAAGTGTGGTTAGTTCTGCATAAAGTCTTCACCACTATAATCAGATCCAATGAGCTGATGTTTGGCTGTTGCTTCCTAAGAATATGTATATCGATCTATCTATCTATCGATCTATCATAAATTGTTAAATTGTTACAGGTTACCACGACAAAATGCATATTTGTTCCAATATCTAATTTAGACATCTCATCAGGTTGTTAATATTGGTCGTAATTACCACCAATATTAACCACCTAATGTGATTATATATATATATATATATATATATATATATATATATATATATATATATATATATATATATGAATGGCTAGAAATACAATAGAAAGGCTGAAAACAGCCGCCCCTAAAAGGAATGGACAAAAATAAAGTGGTCAATAAAAAATTAAAAGTCGAATATATAGACCTAAGATATTTAAAAAAAAAAACCCTAATATGTCAAGCAAAATTGCGGGTTTCGAGGTTGGTTCGCATTTTAGCCTTTTCTCATATGTTTGTGTGTGTATATATATATATATATATATATATATATATATATATATATATATATATATATATATATATATATATGAGAGAGAGAGAGAGTGAATGGGGTAAATTTTCACGATTTTATATTTTGAATTTCGACTCTGCAGTATAATAGGATCAGTTGGGAACCGTCTGTGAGAAAAAGAGCATCATAACACAATTCAAACTGCTAGAAATTTGGAAAAGGAATTCTGTACTGCTTGGCAATCGCGTCTGAAATGCCTTAGTTGGTTGGAATTTATAAAATCTTTCGCATAAAATGTTTTTTTCTGCAAAACAGCTTTCTCAAGTCAAATAAAATGATTGCTTTTACTAGTACTGATGGAGACGTTATTCCCAACATATCTGACGACAAACCTAATCGGAAAATTGGAGGCTTTGAGGAGCATGGACCCATCTCATAATTGTTGTTGTCCTCAGCTCCACCCTGACGAAGGTTGGTAGCACCTTTCAGGGCCACAGTTATGTGTAAATTGTGAAAATCCAAACAAGACGCTATGAAACTATAAAAATACATTTTTAAGGTAAAATACTAACAAAACTATTTTATATAAAAAAATGACCAACAATACATTTTAAATCAAAATAACTTGCAATATATATTATCTCTATTTGAATGTATACAACTGTGTTTAAAATATATTTATTTGAAGGCATAAAATTTTATTCAGGCTTTTTAGATTTCGTCATTAAGTAACCCATACAGGTGTTGATATGCCGCTAAACAAAACCAACCAACCAACATGAAAGAACATTCACTACTTTAATCCATATAATATAATTTCTAAATCAAACTGTATTCCAAAGTATAATTTCGATAAAACTACAACCTAAAACATACATATCACCGGTTGTATTAATTATGTCCACAAAAACAAGTATATACACAAAAGATGAGTATCATCTACTTTGTATTTTACTGTGACAGCAGAATAACATAACATATTTTTATTATTTCAAAGCTCCCAAGAAAATTAAATTTCGGCTTTACATCACCCTAAGCTGAAGATATGCAATTAAACAACAAATAAATGAAACAACCATAACCTGTTGTTAGAATTTGTGTGGAACGTCAGCATATATATATATATATATATATATATATATATATATATATATATATATATATATATATATATATATATATATATATATAGACTAGCGGGTCTTAAATGGCATTTAAAATTATCGCACAAAATTTCATAACTGAATCAATTAAGCTGTCTGATCCTCATACGTCGAAACCCACGGGAGAGTACATTATATATATATATATATATATATATATATATATACACTTTCGAACTTTCAACTGTCATCTCTCTCTCTCTACCTCTCTCTCTCTATATATATATATATATATGACAGTTGAAAAGTTTGAAACCACCATCAGAATTATCATGGGAAGAATTTGTCAGGGTAGTCAAAGAAAATGAAAAAGAGCTCTTAGAATCATTAAAAAAAGAATGGAATGAATTATATATACTTTGAGAAACATTTGCAAGGAATGCTCCAAATTTGTGCTGTAGTAATAAAGACTAAAGTAGGATATTTTGACGAGAGCAAAATTTAATCATTAAATGCTTTTATCTTTTGTCATAATAAAATTTCTAATAAAAAAATCATCTCTCACTTTTTTAATCATGAATAATAATTTTCTCTTATTTAAAGTACAAAGCATCACCTTTTGCGCCTATTTAAAAAATATCAGAGGTTTCCTTAAATGTTTGAACTGTAGAACAATTGAAATCATGTTTTTGTTTATTTTACACTAAGATTTACGCTCACTGATACATTTAGAAAGTACAAGTTCTATTTCTCTACATATGTAGCATGTTTGAAAAGTAAGTTATAAATAAATATTCATCAAAATTTTTATGAGAGTATAAATAATACAATGTGTTATTAAAAAGACTGATACTTTTCTATGCTGTCTCTTGTCGAGAGTGGTACAATTCTCCCTTGGATGTACGAACGTAGAATGATACTCCTCGGAATACTGATATGAAAGC
>OZ010573.1:51042579-51090079 GCA_963932145.1 Acanthosepion lycidas | reverse complement strand
TCAATCATTTTTTTAATACGTTAGAATAATTTAGCGGAAAGTTACAAAAATGTAAATATATTCTGGTTTTCTATAGGGTGTTTCATTAAGACGGATCAAAGTCAGCAGTAAATAAATCAGTGTTATTGATGAAAATTTCTTTATTTCTTTATTGGATCATTTTATTTAAGTCATGGCCCTTATGTTTGAAAAATAATATCACCCAAATTTCCACCAAGTCTGAAAGAAAAAGAAAGAAAACATTTGTACTTAATTCACATTTAATATCTGTTCATGTTATTGGAACACCCTTTACAAGAATCCTGTCTATATGAAGGTTACTTGAATTTAGTTATTAAATAACTCCAATTTATATAAATATTCCTACCCTTGCAATTACTGTGACTTGATATATACTTATAATTCCCCAAGATTATGTCTCTTTTGTTCCAATGTCTAATTTTGCTTTTGATTTAATTTGTTTCTCTACGTCCTTCAGATATTTGTTCGGACATCTAATCACTCTAACTTCTTGATCTTTTCCCTTCACTGTCATTGCTTTTTTTATTATCTAATTTATTACCCAGAAATTCTTCGGCCATCTTGAATTTTATTTCTATATTATGTATTTATTTGATTAATCCCTTCGGTATCGCTACCTTAATCTTTCCCTTACCGTCTCTTGCTTGCAATAAAATACACTCACTCTTCTTTATTTTTCTATCAGATCTCTAACATTATGATCACGCCATACTGACTATTATAAGGTCCCGGCACATTTCTTCTAGTGAATATAGCAAAGGCTTCATGATTTAATCAGCCTGGTGTTCATGACGGAGGAAGTAAAAAGCACTAAATTTCTGTAACTAGCAATATATTTTCGTGACAACGTTTACGTTGCCGCCATTGTAGGTATTCAGTGAGACAATCTGATTGGTCCATATGATGGATATTTCCGCCATTTTTTTTTTTAAAGAAGTCATCGAAAAGTGATAAATGGCGCCATTGTACAAGTGGTGGACACTTGATTATTTTTATGGTTTGAATTATTGTTCGAATTATTTTTCTATTTTGCCTCAAACATTAAATAAACAAATACTCAGTGAATAATGGTCAGAGGTAAAGAGAGATAGATATTGAAATGAATGTCGATAAAGAAAGTATAGAATGGATAATCAAAAAACGCTGGAGTAATTTTCCGGTTGCCTGCATAAAGGTGTGTATATGTCTGTGATTTAGGTAATAAATACTTGAAAAAAGAAATGAAATTATTTTCTTGCTAGTGGATGGTTTTATTTTGATTCAGTGAAATAAATTAGGAACAAGCGTTTGACACAAAGATAGAGAAGCGAAGAAAGTAATTACTTATGAACTAGGTTTATCCAGAAGTTAAAAATATTAGCAGAAAGAAAAATTTCGTTAAAAACAAAGAAAAACACCTTTGGATTGGTATATAATATCTAATGTTCTAAATGACAGTCACGCTGACCAGTACCCACCCACGAGAGGCTCGAAGTGGCAAACAGAAAGAAAATTCTAAAAACCGATGCTGAGACTATCACGAAGATGTGAGCAACGATGACATTTTAAGGAAATTATGAATTATGGATGTAAATTACGCTTTTACATTGAATAAGAAAGAGAGAAAATTTCTAAGAAGCATAATGAAGAATAAAGGCTTGGAAAATTTAATACTCAGAGGGAATATTGACGTTAAGAGAAGCAGAAGAAAACGGGTTTATGTAACATGACGGCAGAGAGAAGACGAAGAATGCGATTAATAATAACCGTTTCGGACAGATTAAGAAAAAAGTGATAAGAAATCAAACACGTGTACCCACAATAAATACATATATATATATATATATATATATATATATATATATATATGTGTGTGTGTGTGTGTGTGTGAATATACATAGTATCCAACGTCGATAACACTACTTAGAGTTTCATGCAGTTCATGCAATCTTCAGGTGAAAACACAATTGAATATTACATGCACTGCATGAAACTCTGAGTTTCATCGACGTTGGATATTATGTATTTTCACTAATATATACTTATAGCTCTGTTTTATAACACTGAACACTGTTTTATAACACCTTAGGTATAAATACGTACATGCAAGTATTTGTGTGTGTATGTAAATGTCCCTATACATTGTGTCTGTGTACACACACACACACACACACACACACACACACACACACACACACATATATATATTAATGCACTTTAGAGAAAGGGAAACTATATAACACATAGTTTGTTGAGCTAAAAACGTTCTATAACACAAGCTGGATATTATCACTCAAAAATAGAGCAGATTTTAAGGAATATAATGTCTATGTATTTGTCTATCTCAGTTCATCTACCTATCTGTCTCTGTCTGTCTGTCTCTCTCTCTCTGTCTCTCTGTCTCTCTCTCTCTCTCTCTCTCTATATATATATATATATATATATATATATATAATGAAAAACAAACCACTTTAAGGTACCATTACGATAATTTATTTCACCTAAATCCTTTTTTAAGGATTCAGGATCATCAGGTAAAACTTCCAACAACGAATTGAGAGAAAAAATGGGATTAGAAATTTGTGGGTAGTGTAATTTTTGTAATTTAATAGAGGGGGTTGAGAGAAAATTACACTGCCCACCAATTTCTAATCCCATTTTCTCTCTTAATTCGTTGTTGGAAGTTTTACCTGATGATCCTGAATCCTTAAAAAAGGATTTAGGTGAAATAAATTATCGTAATGGTACCTTAAAGTGGTTTGTTTTTCATTACATATTAGCTCTGTCCTCACATTGAGCTCTCAGGATTTCATCTTCTTTGGATTTACCAATTCGGTTTACCAAGTTCCTTATAACTTAATTTATATATATATATATATATATATATATATATATATAATGTGTGTGTGTATGTATATATTCTGAGCTGGTGTTATAGCATCACATTCAAAGAACTGTAATGAACAACAGATTCCGCATCGTTTGATGATTTTTAACAGTAATAACCGCTAAAATGATAGAACATGTAAATTGAAGAGAAAATAATGGCATAATCAACATTTTGACATATCTTCGAAAAGAAAATCACATCAATACTTGAAAGAGCGATAACTGTGTCTGGACATGAGAAACGTATTTTCCTTAAAATTTGTTTCAAGAGGAAGATTTTATAAATTCCAACCGACATTTGCCATGGTTGTTCGGTTAATATATACCGGATATTTCTGATAAGGAAACGTCTAATATTATCTGTTTCACTGATAAATTATATGAGACTGGCCATTCAAAAGCTGGAACAACACAAACATGACACGAGACGTGGTAAACTCAACAAATAATTTATTCAAACTTCCGCTTGATGCGTTTGCTCTCAGAATGCCCTAGTAGAACCGGAAGTTCTTACAATCAACATCATAATGAACGTTATTGATGTTGTTATAAACATCTCCCTTCGTAAGCTAATTTATTTTCTTTATTAATTTATTTCTATCTTTTCCAAATTACAAAATAAATAATTGCAAATCAAAATTTGTTTGGAGTATAAAGCGCGATAACTTATAATCATCATCATCATCACAATACACATTATTGATGCTGTTATAAACATTATCATTGCAATTAGAAATGTTAAAAAAAACTAAAGATGTAGTTTGTTAATCTCGAATACTTAAAGGAGGATTTAACCTCACTTTTGCATGTATCTGTAGTTAAACAAAATTTCTACGAAAACTATTGTATAATTACATCAGCAATTCTGACTGATAAGTTTGATTAATGGATGTAGAGTCATCGGCAATAACATACTTTCTATTGATTTAAAGGAAGTAATTTCGTGAATTCTACTTGGCTAAAATAAAACCAATATCATGGTACGTTTTGCTAATTCGAGAAAACTAGTCAGACGGTTTAATTTATTTCCGAGGACTTAGAAAAAGAAATAAATAAAAATAAACTATCCCATTACATCGTAGATTCTGTTTCTGTCAGTTTGAAAGATTATCAAATCAAATTAGTGCAGTATTATTCTCTTTTTCATTTGTCAGGGGAAAAAGGAAAATATGACAAGCTTTTCGTTAGAACTTTCAGCAGAATATCAATATCATTTATTAAATTGAATATATTCTTGTATATATTTTCAAAATAGTGCAACAATAATGCCTTAAAATGAATGCTGATCAAATATTAAATAGCGGAAATAAGAATATATATTTTTTGGTATTGTTCAGCTGATACGAAGCCCAAGATCCATGGTGGATAACCTTGAAACACCGGTTCTCCTACGATCACTGATGTTAGACATGGTCGAGATTTGTCAATACCTAGATGGATGACCGTTTAGAAATACCAGCTGCTGTACGTTTGGATATGCTCGTTGGTTTTATATATATCCAATTACGCGAAATGTACCCTTGGGGATGATATGACTTCACATGTTCCCCCAGATATGGGTTAATTAGTAAGACGTATATCTCTCTGTTCTCCTCTTAGGCTGTCTGTCATAGCTGACGACGACGCTGTCTTTCCATCTCTGTCCGTCTTCTGTGGGCTGCTAAATGAGATAGCAGCCCGATCCGCGAACGACAAGATTTCGGGCACAGGTGGCAGGGAAACATGCCCGGTGCGGAATTGGCTCTTTGCAGATGACGCTGTTTTTCTACTAATTCCCTTGGGAATGGCAGAAATCCATCACTTTTCTGTTAGAAATTAAATAACAGAGAAATATCAAATATCTACTAGAATTTGCTGTCATCGAGAGAGCCAAGTAGGAGAAAAAAAATTTCTGAATTCCAAATCGGGAAGAAAGAAACAACACCATTATCATGTGATGCTCAATTCACAGATTATGAAAATAAGGGATCTGTGGAGAAACAATGAACGGAGATAGCATTAAAAAGATTACAAAACTTGAACTTTATTCACGAATCAGTCTGTGTAATGTCCCTTTTGGAATGTGGAAGATATTAGTTCTTCATGGTTTCCCTTTCTTGTTTTCAGCAAGACGTACCCTTTAATGAATCTTCTTTAGAATTAATGCACTTGTTCCTTCAGCCATTTATTCAAGTATGTTTGTCGCTCTTTTCATCTGCTTTTTTTCCTTCAATGCATCCTATGAGTTTTAAATTTCACTTATCTTTTGCTGATCGTTTTGAAACGATTTTTTGCGGTTTTTATTGTCATCAATCTTTGTCATTTGTACAAATTATTATCTATAATATTCTCAACGGTCAACGGCAAACGTACGTCTCGGTCGCTTTAAATGATTTTAAAATTCATGGTGAGATAGACAAATATTCTACTTCCTCGAATTTATTCGATAATTTCCATAATTAAGTCGTCTTTTTCTTCAGCATTTTTCTTGTGCCTTTCTGATATTTATCTATACTTTGATATTTAAGAAAGTTATAATTAGCATCAACTCTTTGCATTTGCAAGAAAATTCTGCATCGATATTGAAGCTGAGCTTTTTAAAATTGTCTCTATCATTGTATCACGATAAGTCCATTTCTGTCTAACAAGTCTTTTAAATGAGCTGCTGTAATCTTTCTAGCGAATGTGTACGACAATTTCCACACAGATTAGGATAAGTACTAAAGAAACATAGATGTAGTTCTACAGAAGCATGATGAGAATAACATGGACGGGGGATGGAACAAAAAGGATGATTATACTTAAAATAATAATAAAAAAGACAGGTAAATGTTGTTAAAAATAAAGGAACGATTACTGAACTCTTACGTAATACCTGTCTTATTATATGGCAGGTTATACTTGACAATATCCTTATAGATGAAGAAGAGACTTGAGGCAACTGAAATTTTGTTCTCAGAGGGATACTGAGAGTTCAATGGACTGAATATGTGAATGGCTAGGTAGTTTTGGTGTAAACGGAAACTAACAAGTTCACTCATACGTAGAATCAGAAAAAAAGAATTGAAACTCTGGGAGCACATAATGAAGAAAACGCGTTTGGGAAATTTGAAACTTACAGAATATATGGAAGGCTAGAGAGACAGGGCAAGCTAACAAATATGACTCGTCTAAGATAATACGTAAACAAATTTTGCACTGGCTTTTACACCCGCTAACAAAAAAAAAAGAAACAAAAAAACAGGTCCATCAGCGTGTTTACCTGAATGATTCCCTCCTGACCACCAGATACAAATCCGGGCCTCACTCAATATAAGTGGCTGCACCCAACAAGTATCGAGCCAGCATCGCTTTGCATGGACACACGTAAGTCAGGTGATGACAGGAGGGACATATAAATAGTCACTTGAGAGGGGAGGAGAAGAGAGTTTCTTATTCCTTAAAATAATAAAAAAGACAGTTTACATTTCTAGGGTACACAACAAAGTAAGATGGATTTGGAAAATTGGTACTGAGATTACATACTGGAAGAAATAAAAACGGACATAAAAAGAGAGTGATCTGTGTAGTGAGCTTGTGCAGACATATGGTATGTTAGTGGAAAGACGGACATAGCTGAAGAGTTACAGAAAATAGGAAGTTGGGAAGAGTCATGAATGCCCGCATGAATAAATCTCTCGCATCTAAAATGTGATAATATAAAGAAACACAAAGATGAAATTAGATTTGTATTAGGTTGGTGCAAAAATAATTTCGTTTTCTAACATATGTTACTATGTGAGAAAACGAAATTATTTTTGCACCAACCTAATATTATGTGACTCTTCAAAGATAATACGTTAACACATTTTGCACTGGCCCTTACACCCGCTAACAAAAAAATCTTGGTCCATCAGCGTGTTTACCTGAATGATTCCCTCCTAACTAGCAGATACAAATCGGGCCTCACTCAATATAAGTGGCTGCACCTAACAGGTATCGCATTGCATGGACACACTTAAGACAGTTGATGACAGGAGGGATATATAAATACTCATTTGAGAGGGAAGGAGAAGAGAGTTTCTTATATGATTGCGAGAAGACCTAATGAGTTTGTGCAAATGTTTTGAAAAACAGGAGCGAGTAGAAATAGCAGAACGACAAATATTATTAAGAGCAACAAAGAAAAGGAAGTTTGGGAGATCCATAGTCGCTCACGTCCTGAAGGGACACGGTACTGAGAAGAAGACATTTAGTGTACATGCTGTAATATCCTTGTTTATTCATTCGAACTCGTGACCTCGTATATATTGTTTATCCGAACGTTTTGTCTGCTACAACTAGCAAATTCTCATTAGAAGTTTCGTTTTATTGCTTCGTGGCATCGTGTTAGACATAGAAAGTGATCGATTAGTTCTTTAGCTAAAACTTATGCTTTTCTTTACGCGATGGCTTGTGACTTTCTGATATTTACTAGTACTTTGATATTTAGAAATGTCTGAATTCGCTTCAGATTTTTGAATTTGCAGGGGAATGTTACATCGAAATTCAAGCGGAACTTTTTTTTCTTATATGTATACATTCATGTATCACGCTGGTCTCGTTTCTGTCTAACGATTCTTTTAGATGAGCTATTATAAGAACACGAGAATGAATCTCTCACGTGAAAACATTTATTTATTCCACTCTAGACCTCGTCAAATAATATCGGCGTGTGGGTGCATAGCTTAGGTGTTTTCCCTGAACATGAATTTTTCTCGTAATCATATAAGAAACTCTCTTCTCCTCCCATCTCATGTGAATATTTATATATCCCTCCTGTCATCAACTGTCTTAAGTGTGTCCATGCAATGCGATACCTGTTGGGTGCAGCCACTTATATTGAGTGAGGCCCGATTTGTATCTGGTAGTTAGGAGGGAATCATTCAGGTAAACACGCTGATGGACCAAGATTTTTTTGTTAGCGGGTGTAAGGGCCAGTGCAAAATGTGTTTACGTATTATCTTTGAAGAGTCACATAATACAAATCTAATTTCATCTTTGTGTTTCTTTAGATTATCACATTTTAGATGCGAGAGATTTATTCATGCGGGCATTCATGACTCTTCCCAACTTCCTATTTTCTGTAACTCTTCAGCTATGTCCGTCTTTCCATTGACATACCATATGTCTGCACAAGCTCACTACACAGATCACTCTCTGCTTATATCCGTTTTTATTTCTTACAATATGTAATATCAGTACCAATTTTCCAAATCCATCTTACTTTGTTGTGTACCCTAGAAATGTAAACTGTCTTTTTTATTATTTTAAGAAATAAGAAACTCTCTTCTCTTCACCTCTCAAGTGACTATTTATATGTCCCTCCTGTCATCAACTGACTTACGTGTGTCCATGCAAAGCGATGCTGGCTCGATACTTGTTGGGTGCAGCCACTTATATTGAGTGAGGCCCGGATTTGTATCTGGTGGTCAGGAGGGAATTATTCAGGTAAACACGCTGATGGACCTGTTTTTTGTTTTTTTTGTTAGCGGGTGTAAGGCCCAGTGCAAAATTTGTTTACGTATTATCTTGGACGAGTCACATTTGTTACATTGCCCATTCTCTCTAGCCTTCCATATATTCTGTAAGTTTTAAATTTCCCAAACGCGTTTTCTTCATTATGCGCTCCCAGAGTTTCAATTCTTTTTTTCTGATTCTACGTATGAGTGAACTTGTTAGTTTCCGTTTACACCAAAACTACCTAGCCATTCACATATTCAGTCCATTGAACTCTCAGTATCCCTCTGAGAACAAAATTTCAGTTGCCTCAAGTCTCTTCTTCATCTAAAACGATATTGTCAAGTATTAACTACCATATAATATGACCGATATTACATAACAGTACAATAATCGTTTCTTTGTTTATAACATTTACCTGTTTTGTAATACTTTGTCTAGTGTTTGGAAAGCATCAATCGCTTTTGCAATGCGTCTTCGGATTTTACGTTTTTTTGTTCTCTGTTAAAACATTTACCAGATATTTACATTTTTGTACTTGTTTGATTTTAGTCACCTCAACTCGTAGTTCGTGTCTGGGGCTATTCAATTTGCTGACAGCCATATATTTTATCCTAATATAATTTGTAGCCCTTTCTTGTAGCTTTCCTTTACTAGTATCGTTATGAGTTCTTATACTTTCCCTTCTGTGTCAGTTATATGTAACATATCGTTATCTTATGCTATTAAAAGCTAGTAATAGTGTAATATATTATATTAAATATATATATATATTATATTAAATATATATATATATTATATATATATATTATATTAAATATATATATATATATATATTAAATATATATATATATTAAATATATATATATATATATTAAATATATATATATATATATTAAATATATATATATATATATTTAATATATATATATTATATTAAATATATATATATATTATATATATATATTATATATATTATATATATATATATTACATATATAGTATATATATATATTATATATATATTATATATATATATATATATTATTAGAAATAGAAATATTTATTTATATATATATATATATATATATATATTATATTATAGAAATAGAAATATTTTATATATATATATATATATATATATATATATATATATATATATATATATATTATGCTGGCGTGAACCTTGTTTTCAACTAACATCAAAAGTTTCTTTAATTATTTTATTTTCCGGCGTTCCTTCCTTTTTCCTTTTTTAACGGAAGTTTTCAGTCACAAATTAGTAGGATGTGTTCCCGCAAATTTGCAGTGTTTATCGGTCGGGCTCACTCTTTTCTTCTTTTTACTTAAGGGTTACCTTCTCGCTATTTAAGAGAGAAGTATATATAGAGAAGTTTAGAGAGAGAGAGAGAGAGAGAAAATTTTAAATGAAAGCGCAACTTCTTTATTTTAATTTGAATATTTTTATTTGTATATTTTATTTTTATATTTCATTTGGTTTTTATCGGGTGTCACTACATAGTAAATTCATTAAATGTCGAACATGTATATGATTAAATTTTTTTCTCTCCAAGGTGCCAGGGGGTATTAAACTAATACTTAGTAACGTTGTTTTATTAACAAATGCTATATTAATTTTTTTATGTCAAGTCACCCTACAAGTGATATTGCTACAATGTAACTCAATACTACCTGCAGAATTGTAGGTTTATTTATGACTAAATCGGTTACTCAACTAGGGGTTACCGGTGACGAGGCCGGCTAGATACCAAGCAAGATTAAAAACAACACCTGTCAAATAAACGGGTATCTACTACAACAGAGTCGACTGAAATCCATAGCTATGTATGCAGACAGTGCTAAGGGCATCCTAGTTTAAACTCGATGGGAAGGATGGAGGGTTATCGAGATGAAATCAACGACGCTGTATTCTTGACCAAGCTGAGCCTCATATCGGAGTATTTTGACCAGGAGAATTATGAACTCCAGCTGAGCTAATTACCCAAGAATCACTGCTCAAAAATGAATTGCTATTCTGCATTCAACATATCTATATGGAGGTAATTGGTCTAGTCTAGTTTTCAGCAACATGGCGACTCTACGAACAAACTCCATCAAGGAACTGATGGTTATGAAGATAATGAATATTATTAGGTTGGTGCAAAAATAATGACGTAATAATGTCGGTTTTTGACGTATTTTTAACGTCAAAAAACGACATTATTACGTCATTATTTTTGCACCAACCTAATAATTTCTCTAAAGTATATTTTGATTTGTCAAACTTATTTAATGACATGTGCAGTATTTTATTGTCTGCCTTTCGAACCCTTGCCGGATCATTTCCTACCATCTTTGAAACTGTTTCGTGAATCACTTCCTTCTATCTTTGGACCATTCGTGCTGGGTCATTTTCTTCCATTTTGGACATATCTGTCAAGGTAATTTTGATACAATTTTGGACATATTTAACTGATTATTTCCTTTCATGTTTGGACCTAACTTCGGGATTATTTCGTTACAAATTAGAACCTATTTACCGGATCATTTGCTTCAATTTTTGCACCTATCAAATAGATCATTTTTTCAGCTTTGGACCTCGCAATCTGTCAGTCTATTCATAGCTATCTACCTAGATTGCTATCTATCTATCTATCTATCTATCTATCTATCTATCTATCTATCTATCTATCTATCTATCTATCAGTTTGTTTCATATCTAACTGTCGCAGTATTTTCATATCTATCTATCTTAGTTTTTTCAAATCTATTGCAGTCTTTTAATACCTATCTATCTATCGCTATATTTTCATATCTTTCTGTCTATCAGTCTTTCCATATCTATCTATCTATCTATCTATCTATCTATCTATCTATCATGAGAGACGGTACCACGCCACAATCGCTTTTCCGTTATTGCGTTAATGCCAACTGCATTATGTAGTATAAGTAAAGAAAAGGTTAACAGTTCCCTTCATTGTACATTGTATAAATTGTGTAGCATGGGTTTTCTGTGTCGACGCCGTCCGCCATTGTACTTGGCAATTAAAGATTAAAACAAAGTGCAACATGTCCGTGCAGGATTAAAAGGTCATAAACACAGCAGATGCATTTACTATTGTCAGAAGTGAATGAAAAAAGATGATAGACCAAAAATTTGAAAGAAAAAATAAAGAAAGAATAGACCACTTCCATAAAAAAACAACAACTTAGAAATATATGTTGTCTGCAATTCATATTCATTCGTGTAGTTTTCGTTAATAAGAAATGATTGAAGATATGAGCCTCGCAGACATTGTTAATTCATATCAGTAAAATTTTCTTTTTTTTCTTTTTCTGTCTTTTTCCTTTTTTTAGAAATGCCACGTCTCTTGTTATTCGAAAAAGCCATTTTCTGTGATTTGAGTTAGTGAAGTCTACCGTTGGGTAGGTGAGGTGAGAAATTCTCGTTTTATGTCGCAGCAAAGCACATCTGTTTCTTGTAATGTTCTCTGGTGACTCCGCTTAAAAGTTCCACTATTCGTGTCAGGCGTATTCACCTTCATCAATATCAGTGGAAAATCGGTCTTCATTTTTCTGCTATCGTTTTCATCTTTTGTTTAAACCCGGCAGATGACAAATTGTACAAGATTAAATTCATACCGGTCTCGTCCATAACGAAAATCTATCTCTTCGGAGATTATCTATAAAATATGGTACTCCTGTCTGAAGAATCTAAACGTATATGATGCATTTCGTTATGATTCCAGAAGAGAAGAATGAAATAAGAGCTTTGAGCATTTGTCTCCCATAACGATTTGTTCAGCCCAGTTACCATATAATAAACTTTCTAAATAATAATATATATTATGGTACGATAAATCCATAGTAGATGTACGAGGAATGATAAAAAGTAACGATACTGTTGCTATTGTAACGGAGCTAACGTGCGCATAGAGAAGCCGCTTGGCGCAGATGCAGCTTGAACTCTCACTGATAAGATTCTCGCTCACTTCCGTTGTTTGAAAGAATATTTTGTAGAGTGCAGTCGTTTCGCCACACTAAGGAGGTTCCGTCAGTGAGCATGGCTTGTGCAGCAGTTTTGGACCAATTACAATATCCCCAATTTCAGACAAACGATTCTATTCCACAGATCCCGCCCCTTGCGACCTTTAAATTTTTGATCCCCGCGTTCCTGAACAATTTTAATCCTTCTGCCTGAGCTCCTGGGTCAAAATTAGCAAATAATCGTTATGTAATGTTTCCCGGTAAATATAAAAATATTTACAAGTGTTTACCTACCGTTCAACCGGTGTAGGGGATTAAAACATTTATCTCTAGCGGTGACTGCATTACGTCATGTTTCTCTACCACTGGTAAAATGATGGGCAGGCTCAAACGGTTATCACTTCAAACATAAAATCCAACTTGAAATGAAAGAGATTTCATGTCATTGAAGCAATCCAAGAGAATGCGACGAGGCAGCTTCTCGCTCTCCCAAAAAGGAGAACAACGCTGATATGTGGTTTCAGAAAGGGACACCTTTAAAGGAGATTAAATATTAAATTGCTATGTGTTGTAGTTTTTTTTTTATAGCACCAGTTCCGATATGCGCAGGCGGGTAGCTAGAATGTTCACTTTCCGGCCATGAAACCTGGATCTCACTAAGGCCACTTTTTGTTATCTCTGCGTGCGGCACATTTAGAAAATGGGTTGACCCAAACCTACTTTGTGAAATTGATTAGGCGGAAATTTTCGGAAGTTGTCGATCGTTGGGTTAGGAAGATGTCACAATTCATCGTGACCGATAGCTTGAGAATACTGGAGTTTGTCAAAAACCAATTCTTGAAAGATTATTCCGTCTCTTCTGTAGCGAAATTGTAACCAAAGAACGCTCAGTATAGTTGCAACATAAACTAGAGGTGTAATGTGTGAATGTTGAAGAAAGACAAATGTAACTGAGAAGGCGCCTGCGACAGGGATTTCCTAGTCGGCCTAACAGACGGGTGTGCTCGGAAAACGAGAGTAATCGGCCATTACGTATGTATGTCATTAAAGCCATTAACTACATGTTATATGGATTTTCTATATGCAACTTGGATGGAAAAAATATTGGAATACTAAGACATTATATGAAAGCTCAAAAATATTACTCTAACACCTACTCCAAGAATTATTCAACACTGCCACATTTTTACAAGAATGTAAATTCTTGGGGTTAAGAATCCGCACTGATCACATTTAAGAATCTATGAAATGATGGGGTTACTCGAAATCGATTCAAAATCATCATATATGCATAGAAGTTTTGGACTGGAACAAAAGTCCCATAGCTTATTTCAATAGATGGTATGTGAATACGTAATTACCTTTCAAAAGGGATTTAAATTATTCACACACACACACACAAACGGTGAGTGTTATCTATGGAAATCCTGCCATAGTTGAAGTTATTATTTGTAAATGATTCTCTATGTTTAAAGTGGAAATTGTAATCTGGAAAACTGAGAACGTTGCGGTAGGTGTCCATTTGTTGTTGTTGACTAATTTGAAACAGATTAAAAGTAATTCAGGTTTCACGATACGGGATATCGCAGAGATACTCCACATAATTCATATGAGTGTTGCAAGGTATTTAAAAAAAAACAAAAAACAAATACGCGATTCACTACGATGTTTGGGGGTATCCCAACTGAATGGGAAAGAAATTAATAGACCATATTTCTCTTTGCTATATTCTGCAAAAACACCGCAAAATTACTCATGTATTAGAATGAAAATCAAAGCGACGAAATATAGATAGCTTACAACAATGGAGAGCGATATGTTTCACAGAAAAAAAACAAACAAAAAAAAAAAACGAAATGAACCAATGCGTTGAGGTTTTGAAAGGTACTGTATATTATGATCTCTTTCCGAAAATCCAGATGTTAAATTCAAACGATTATTCTTCTCACTTGGGTCGATTAAAGAATCTTATGAAAAGTTTGCAGAATTATGCAATTGAAAGTGTGTCGGCTTTCAGCAGAATTACGCCAGACTTAACATCGCTTGCCGACCCATTTGAAATTCATATATGTTGGCTGGGATGGTCTAATACACCTTGAAACTTCGCATTGCTAATTATTCCGACTCCTACAAATTTCTCTTAATGAGAATAACTTCAGTTATCTGAAAGACTGTAAAAAACACTTTATCTAGCGCACCATACAAATAATGGAATGATGAAGCTACCTCGATGAAGACGAAAGGTAGTAGAAGATAGGTATATACATATCTACATATTGCCTTTGAAAATCACCTAAAAAACGCTATTAAACATTGTTCCGACCCAGTATGTATGTATGAACGTTTATTATATGCTTGTATAAACATAAAAGAACGGTGATCATACGTGTTATATATATATATATATATATAATATAAAATATATCTATATATATAATATATAAAAAATATATCTATATATATATATAATATATATAAAATATATCTATATATATAATATATATAAAATATATCTATATATATATAATATATATAAAATATATCTCTATATATATAATATATATAAAATATATCTATATATATATATAATATATATAAAATATATCTATATATATATATAATATATATAAAATATATCTATATATATATATATATAATATATATAAAATATATCTATATATATATAATATATATAAAATATATCTACATATATAATATAAAATATATCTACATATATAATATAAAATATATCTACATATATAATATAATATATATATAAAATATATACATACATACACACACACACACATATATATATATATATATATATATATATATATATACTTTACAAAAGCGAGAACATATTTATCTGTTGCATTCCGAAAAGGCAGGTGAAAATAATTATAGTTGCATACTATTTGGAAAACTTCATAGAGACATCAATGTGTTATCAGATCCAGGTAAAAATGCAGCCCAATTTATCAAATGCTAATTTTCATGGTAATTGTTCTGATGAACTTTCCTCTTTGGTTTCTCGTCTTTACGAAACGCAAACGCAATACTAGATTCGTGTCTAGGTTTCATCGTTTTACATTAGAAATTGTGAGATGTAACCGTTGGTTCTATGATAACAGTTTCTTCTCTAGCACTTTTCTCTAATGAAAATCTCCTGCACCATCTTGCTTTCCAATCAAAGTTCATCTTCAAAAATTTAAATGCATGATCAATCATTTTCTTTGTTTTCCTGTTCTTTTATTGTTCTTGCTCCTCAATAATGTTTTTAATTTTCTCATATTATTTTAGACTCAGTAACCTCTTGCGTGTTACTGATTTTATTGTTTTGTTTGATAGAAATGACTTTTTTAGAAGAGTGCATTGAAAGTACAATCATTGAAAAAGGTCGAATCTTACATTGAATTTAAATATATGTTTGTCATTAATATACCATATATCGTTAGAGTCGACATCTCAAAATAACCAAAGACTGAAAAGATCGGAATTTCTCAAATATACTGTGAGCAAATCAGATACACACATGTTGGTTAGGAAATGTGCAGAAATCTGGTTTCTGTACGTAGCAGGCGGTACAAATTTGAATTTTTCTTTTGAGAGATAGTTTTCATTGTACATTACTGACGAAGAGTAAGTTTCATAATTTGACATTTCGGACACAATCAAAAAGAATCATTCAGTCTTATAACATAAACAGCTTTAAAGCTTTACTAAGAAATATGAGCCCGTGACCACAAGAAAGAAACTGGCTGGGGTTTTGACTCCTGTGTGGTCGAGGAAGACGGACGAGACTTAACGCGAACAAGCTCCGAAGACCCCAACGGCGGAATAGGCAAAGACCTACACAATCTCAAAGACAAAAACGGCGGAAGAGGGGATCGTCAGATGGGCTGGCGTAACCACGGCAGACCATGAGAGACCAAGAACCCGACAGCCCAATGAGACCAAATTTGCCAGATCTCACCTGTCTCAGTCCCCTTTGAGCCATGAGAGAGGCGCTTCTGGCTAAGTGTGTATGGTTCTTCATCTCGCAGAGTTGTCCAACAAAATCAAATTCATGTGAATAGACTCCTCAAACTCTCTTTGATTCACAGCCATCTCCGCCACATCCACAAATGGGGAGAAAGGTAATAGGGAGGGAGATGACAATCCCGATGCTTGGATGGAAGCGAGTGTCGAAGACGACGGATAAAGTTCAGGAAGAGGTCAGTTACTTCATAAAAGGAGATAAACTATTATTGCGCAGCTTAACTGATAGATACGCTAACACTAAAGATGTGAGGGAAATTAGAAAAACGGTACATGAATCAAAACATTAATCTGAAAACTGGAATTGTGTTTATAAACAGTCTTGTCAATCCGAGATTTTAAAATGTATACCAAGTATGGTGCCAGACTCATTCAGAGATATATAATAGCTTTCTAATATCAATTATTGTTAGAAATTGTGCTTAAACACACGTATACACTCACATAAACACAAACTGATAAACACACCCATTCGCATCTTTCATTTCGTTACTTACGAGTAAAAGAGTTGAACTAATATCAATTTAAAATATCTTTACGAAAAGAGTAATGACGTTTAATCTATAATTGTAGCTAATTATTTGTGTTTTTCAGTATTTCCAGGGATTTACAATTCAAGCATATATGATACGTCTAACTACCTACATGCTTATCTATCTATCTATCTATCTATCTATCTATCTATCTATCTAGCTATCATTAAATAAACCTAAAGAGCCAGACTAATTTACCTAGGTTTCACTTACGCGGAGCGTCAGGGCGGACTGGCAATTTTTTTTCTTCCATCTCATGTTTCTAATAAAGGTATGAATCTTCTTCAATAAACATAATTCATACGAATGTCGCTTAGGTACCGGTATGTTTTTAAATGAGTATCCTATATCTAAACGTTCCATGATAGTTAATTTTACAAAGTGCTCAATTTAGTAACCTAGAGCTAAAATAACCTTATAAATGTAAGCAGCTATACTCGTCCGGCCAAAATCTTAGGCGTTTTAGCTTGTAAATGAACAAATTAATACCCAAGGGAAAAAGAAGGGTAAAAAAAAAAAAAAAGATCTAAGAACGCGAACGGCGAAAATAATCGTCTAGAATCTAAGTTCAGAGTCCAAAGAAAAAACCCTCCGAGACGAGTAAAGGAAAATAACTAAACAAAGTACTTAATACGTTACGTAGAACAAAATAATTGAATAAACCTAAAGAGCCAGACTGACCTACCTAGGTTTCACCTACGCGGATTGTCAGGGCCGACTTATAAGGTTATCTCTATCTATATATATGAAGAGCCTGCGATAAACAAAGATATATGAAGTGACCGCGATATATATATATATATATATATATATATATATATAGCGATCACTTCATATATATCTAGGTATCGCATCCTCTTCATATATATTAATGACATCTTCACATCTATCTGTCTCAGTCTTTTCATATCTATCTATCGCATTCTCTTCGCTCTCTGTGGTCTCTTTCTACATTATCGCAAACAAAGAACTGAACCAAATAACAGAAATTACGAACCTTGATGACATTCAACAGCAGCAACAACTAAAATGTATATTACGTCTAAATTGAAGATAAAAAAAAATGATATAATCGAGATTTTCATGTCCCTCACTACATGAAATACATTATTAGGACGGAAGCCGCCATCGGTACCAGAAAGATTGATAATGATATTGGATTTAAGATACCTATTTTCCTGAACATTGTTTTTATAAAATTCAACCTAGAGAATTACTTGCTCTGCAGTCTATAACAAAAAACTGGAATCATGTTCTTAAATCGCCCCTCGTGTAGAGATATCTAAACTGTGAGCTGTATACAACCGCTATCTTATATCTATCATTAAAATAGTGCCTTTCTATTCAAATAATGTCTATTCACCCCTGCCTAATGATGCATGCTCACTTTTGTGGTCATCCTTTCTGTCCATTTTCTGTTTTTTTCTCAGGTCATCTTGCGTCCAATCAATGGCCCCAACACATTCGAAACCTCATTAAAAGTATAACTCGTGAAAATTATCTGGTTAGTCAGATTTAACACTTCAATAACATTCCAGTCAGATTAAAAACTGATAATGTTAAGAAAGCTAAGCCTTGGGTGGGGCAAAAGACCTTCCGTGTGTAGCAAGTTGTAGTAAAATTGACCGATCATGTGGTCGAATATTGAAAGCCAGGAAATTATGATTGGAATATATTGTGATGAAATGGAAGAAAGAGAAAGTGATAAATATATATAAATTTTGTATATATTGAGTAGAATTCGAGTGGAAAGTTGTACAACAAAGTGTAAAAATTGCTGTGTCACGCGGTTCATACCTCATTCATATATATATATATATATATATATATATATATATATATATATATATATATATATATATATACATATATATATATTAAGACATTTTTATGATTATACATTCTTTTTATAGATACAAATATTGAAGTAAAGGCTCAGTTTAATGTTCTTAGTTCTTTCTTTTTTATTTCTCATTTTTCCTTGCGTACTGTTTTATTATAAACATAGCATTAAAATATTTGTATCTATAAAAAATGTATTGTCGGACTTTGTCCATTTCTTTATATATATCTATATAGCGACAGTCTGTTTCATGCTAGATGCAATCGTCAGGCCTGACGATTACATCTAGCATGAAACAGACTGTCGCCTCTAAGTGTTGACTTCTATGTTCACTTTTATATTTACACACGCTCTATCTCTGATATTGAGCACTTTATCCCATAAATATAGCACATCTTAAGACTATATTTCTTCATATATATATATATATATATATATATATATATATATATATATATATGATGTTGAATTTTTTCTTAAAAAATATATTTATATGTACACTATTTACATTATTCGTACTATTGTCCTCATCTTTGTCGCGATATTTATTACAACCTTTCGGCTGTGGTACTCTCCGGCCTTCTTCAGGTGGTTGGAATGTCGAACTGAACCCTTTATTTCGCTCACTGGGGTAGACTGTTTTAGTTCCACGTGGCATGTTTAATCGATGTCAGCTATCAGTTATCTCCTGTTAATTCCCCTCTCCATGTTCTCCACTGCCTTAACCGCATATTGATCTCATACTCAAACATTCCAACCACCTGAAGAAGGCCGGAGCTTACAACGGCCGAAACGTAACAAATATGGCGCCAATAATACTAATAATGTAAATATTGTACATAATACCTCATCTCAGAAATATAGACACATATTTATATGTGTCCGACACAGAAAGATTTTTCTCATGGTAGATTTAACTGACACAAATCTAAATCGTTTGCTAATCACAGATCTTTTTCCATGTATAGTTAGATTTACTGGTGTTCATGAACTATATTTATAACCTAGTAGCCTTTATCTCACAAATAAGGTTTTCTAGCACTTCATTCCTTGGTCGCTATTATTATGGCAAATATTCAAACGAGTTACATTCCTTAGTACCACTAGTTTCGACTTTCACAATTACGACCCTCTATGCTATGTTTATGTCGGCAAACCATTCACTTTCACTTCGTGTTCCTTTGGTATGGAGTAACCTCGACGCAGACAGATCCTCCCCAGAACTGTTACTTTCTGGAAATGGCACGGGAGAGGATGATTTCCTGATCATTATAATATTAACATCTTCAAATGCAAGACCAATCGATATCTATCTTCACAATATACATGTCTAACTTTCACATTCCTTTCACCTTAATAAAAATCTCACTCAGTAACAGTCTATCATGGTTATCCTTCCGGCTTTGCATTGGCAGAACTAAAATGAAACGAAGAAAATTACCGACTAAATAGGAATGATCTTATTTCCCCTAATGGATGCTGTCTTTGATTTTTATGACTATTTTCAGCAGTTTCCTCTCTTAAACAGAAAGAGGCAAAATAAATAAAAGACAAAAGAGGTGCATTGTCACTGATGTATGTATGTATGAACACACGCACGAACACACACACACACATATATATATATATATATATTAGGTTGGTGCAAAAATAATGACGTAATAATGTCGTTTTTTGACGTTAAAAATACGTCAAAAAACGACATCATTACGTCATTATTTTTGCACCAATCTAATATATATGATAAACCTAAGGAGCCAGGTCAATCTAACTAGGTTTCACCTAAACGAATCGTCAGGGTAATTAGGATTATCTTAGGTTTGCTCTACTTCGTCTATTGAGCATTTTACGTAGTTACATGTACTCGTTATGGAGGGTTTTTTTTTCTTTGGACTCTTAGCTTAAACTCTGGACGATTGTTTTCGCCTCAGTTTCATGTTATTGGTTCTTTCTTTTGTTTATTCCTCGTTTTTCCTTGCGTACTGATTTGTTCTACAACAAGCCGAAATATCCAAGGTTTTCCAAGCGAGTACCGCCATTTATATATATATATATATATATATATATATATATATATTGGTTGAGTAGCCTATGGTTTCCTCTGCTGCACGGGTCATAGCGTCTCTGAGGGTGGTCCAGTGTTGCTCCACAGAGGCCTGATCCACTGTATTCAGTTGTATGCACATGAGTTTCTGACCCTGGCTTTCACGCTTTTACGATCATCACGCAATGACTCATATCCAAAAAGTTCAAGAAGTGGTCAGTCACTTCATACGTTCATTGTGCAGCTTAACTGATGTACACACTCAACTGAATCTATCTATCTATCTATCTATCTGTCTATCTATCTATCTATCTATCTATATATATATATATATATATATATATATTGTCTGATGATCGCAAAAGCGTGAAATCCATGGTCACAAACTCATATCCCTACAACTGAATGTTTTCGCTATCACTGATATTAAGTGATCTCCTCTAAGTAGTGCACATTAAACGTTGCTATCACCTCATTCCTCGATTGCTATTATTATGGCAAATGTTCAAACCAGTTACATTCCTTAGTACCACTAGTTTCGACTTTCCATATATACTACCCGCTCTACGGTATGATTCGCTTTTCCTTTGTTTCTTTGCTATGGATTAAGCTCCCCATCTGACACAAATCATGAGTTGATTGCAGAAAAATGTGTTTCCGGCATTCGAGCTGAATCCTGATATTTCGTTTAAGTTACTGAAATGGTCCTTCGGTATTGTTCCTTTTATTGCATTCTTGATTTTGTCTCACCAAATTATCCCTTTTTATTTATAGATACAGACATTTAACATAGAATACGCTACGAAAGACCTGGTTTCGAACAACGTTGCAAATTGTGACAGAAAACAAGGGTCACCTGAATATGTTCATAGTCTCGTTAGATCGAGGTCTGCATATGGATGTTATACATGGCGACAAATCCGTTCAAAAAAATCAAATCTATACAATCGATTGCTCAGATTTATGATTAAATATGCCTTTCAGCAAGTGATGTGGGTCTTGACAATGGCCACTCTTCTTCGAATCATGTGGACTGGCTCTATAACATCACAAACAAAAATTGTACCAAATAACAGAAACGACTACATCATTTGAGGACTTTCAACAGCAATGGATATCACATGTAACCCGAAGAGAAAATAATCAAATAATTAAGATGCTTACATCCCCAGTACAAAAGGCCAAGAAGGAAGCATCAGCACTTGAAAAAACAATAATAATCACTAGACTTGAGAAACATATTTTCCCGAAAAAAATGCTTAAATAGAAAGATTTTACAAATTTCCAAGTACAGACTGCTCGGACAACAAGGAGGATTGAAGAAAAGGAGGAGGGTTTAGTAAAGGACAGAAAAGGAATGTTATTCAAGAAGACAGAAGATGGCGATTGATGTTGCATTTAAATTTTTGAAGATTTGTAGTTATCAGGGAAGTAAGTAAACGGAAGGATGTTTCACAGGCGGTAAGTGCGAGAAAAGAAACTGTTGCAATAGAAGTGGAAGTTGGATTTAGCTATTTCAAAAATGAATCGGTGGGACCTAGATGACAATCTAGCAGTACAGCATTTACATGCGGACTATTGTCCTCGTCAGTGTTATCACAACGTTTCGACCGTTTTCCCATCGGATCTTCTTCAGATTTCTATCGGTCAGGGTAAACTTTGAACTCAACCTACAAGGTTAGACTGTGTACGTTCTGTAGTCTATATCTAGGAATATGTCGTTGGTTCTTATTTACTTACTGAGTTTGAACTACAAAGGTTTTGAACTTCCATGACCATGTCTATAAATCCAACAACTAACGCTATAATCAATTCGGCTTTTGTTTCGTGATACAATCCTGAACATAGAGACTGAAAGCCCATGTTCTTCTATCCTGCATGCTGTTGATGCAATCACACTTGACTGCATACATTGATATTTTTCCTGAAGTTACTGCTGCTTTGGAGTTTTGCTGACATTTCTTTTTCTTGTTAACCGAGCCCATACGCTGACGCGTTCAGAAATCGGGATATCCAGTGTTACTTTATCTCTAGTAGATTTACGGCATTTCACAGTGTTTCAAGACCACCTATGTCCCTCTGTACATGATCAGCTATGCCTAATTTCATTGTCTCGCTTCTAATTACGACTTTTCGATATTCGTCCAGCTTTTTGGTTGGATCGTTTGGCAAGTACAAAGTTCTTCTAGTCTGATTTCTGTTCCTGATTTCTATAATAGTTTTAAAAAATGGTCATTTCTGCTTCTAAACATGGTTCTCTTCTATTCATTGGATATTTCGAAATTTAACATTACATACATTGGGAGAAAATTCGCAATAAGTACCCCAAATTCTATATATTATTTAATTTTTTTATTTCTGTTTAACGGCTCTATTTTCTTAGCTAAATTCCTGCTAAGTGAAGTAAAGACAAATTCAACTGCTAAACTTTCAAACTAATCTAAAAGTAACAGACAATAACTACTTGCTTTGTAAAATACTGATGTAGTGCATATGCCACAAATTCAACTGCAAAGAAAAACATTTTTTATTACAAGATACCTTTTAAATTTCTTCGAAATTCTCACAGTTCCGACCATTAAGCGCTAGGTATAAATGATAAATGAATAAGACATTAGTTTGTGAAAACAAATGCAACAGACGATTAACATAACCAAGAGCTTTCATTCTATTTTACGCGATACATTACTAAAAGCGAAGTGCGACTAGCGCTAAACTAAAACCAATATTTAAATGTTGTTATTGAGACGCAGCTGCTATCCATGCATGTTAAGGAAGAAAGGAAATAACACATAAAATTAAAAAATAAAGTGGGAAAAGTCAGTTAAAAAGAAAAGAGATGAAGAAAGAGAAAGCAGTTGTTACTGAGATCTGTGTTGAAGTTGATAAAACTATATAACAAAATTTGAACTTTTTTGTCTTTGGTCAGTAATTGTCACTTTAGAATCTCTTCTGCTTAAAACGCAAAGGAAATTACTTTTATTCCCTTCAAACTACTTTGTTTTGCCACAGAGGACCGCGGGAGGAACAACGTCAAATGGGAGCCACTGTTGAACAGGGGAATGTATTGTTTCCTCAATTGCACTTAAAATTGGGTCTTATGAAACAATTTGTCACAGCCCTAGCTAAGGTGTCTGCAGCCTTAGAGTACCTTCAAGACTTCTACCTTAACTGTTTACGGCAAAGGTCGAAGCCGGTGTCTTCATCGGACCACAAATAAAAATCATAGAAGGTAAGGGATTTCCCAAGAAACTCACAATAAAGAGAAAGCAGCATAGAACAGCTTTTTCGCAGTAGTTCTGGGATTCTTTGGGAATCACAATACCGAAAATAGCGCGGAGCTTGTTGAGTCGCTAATAAAGATCGACGGTAAAATAGGCTACAGGATGTCCATATCTAAACCCATAGTCTTGACGCTTATCTTGATAAATTCAAGAACAACATGGGAGCATACTCATAGGAGAAAGGCGAGCGCTTCCACCAGGGTATACTGGACTTTGGACGCAGCTACGAAGAGTCGTATAACGAAAGCGTGATAGTAGACTATATTTGGGGTCTAATTCATGAAAATAATTTACTGTATAAATACAAATCACGAAAAACTACTTCTGATTTTGTGTGGTCTCTCTTGTGTAATCTTATAATGAATAAATGCTACTTTTGAATCATAGGTCGTTCTGTTCCTACTTTGCGTAAAGGAGAATGACCACATTTTGCAGTTTTCCCCAAGGGAATGGGTAAATTTAGGAAATATTATTTCGAGAACAAAAGCAAAGTTTGACAAAAATATTATCAATTTTTCAGTTTCTACAAATGAGCAAATAGGAAATAATAGTTGCAACCCAAGGACAAAAATCTTCTAACCGTGTAATCTGAGAAGAAGGTTAATAATAACTTCAGCCAGTTAAGTGCCATACACTTGTGCGATCATGTCTCTTTTGATTCATGACTGACTAGGCAGAAGATTTTCTAGCCATATTTTCTGTGAAAGCCTGGTTGTCGTCCAAGATTACAGGGCCCAGTTTGTCCTTCTATTTAGCCCATAGTTTAGTGGATTTGGTTATTAGCTGTTTCTCTCAGGCCATTTTGCTTTCAGTATTTCATGTGCGTGTCAAATTCTTCAATCTAGCTTTCCGAATAATAACTCTCAGATAGTGACTCTTTCAGATTCCAGGGTGAATGTGTAGGCGGTTCAGAAAGAGTAATTGTAGAACGGAATATGAATTCCAGTCTTGTTCGTTGCATGCACGTATGCATATATACCATTGAGAAAGATAAGAACCTATTTGCCCCACCAGCTATGAGTTAAATAATATATATAATAAATAAAATATAAATAATAAAACCTGCGCCTGGAAAAATTCCCTAAAAATTGTTCATACAATATTCACTCACAAACAAATAAAATGTTCCAATGGTTCGAACGTTCGATTTCTGGCGATGAGACTCGAATCTCACAGTGGTCGATCGGGAAGGTGACTTTTGGATTTGATTGGACTTGGGATGTGATCCCAGCACGCGGCAAAAAGGGTAACTGCTTGTTGAGCCAATCAGCGTGAGCCAGATTGGATAGATGGAATTCTTTTTCGATCGTTGTACGAACACGAAATCACAGGACATTATGACTGTGTTTGAGATTACTGTCCTTGTTCAAATGTTTATCAAGACAGAGGATTCGTTCTTTTCTTTTAACGGTAGCCAAAGTTCACTAAACGTATAAACCACATGTAGGCTCTGTGTGTTTCGAACAACGACAAATATTACTGAGAAGGTGAATGCAAGAAGGAATGGTTAGTCACTATTATATATATATATATATATATTTCTGAAATTCCTGAGAAAAAAAACTACTATGACATATCAATATATTAATTGAACTATATTCTTAGTTCATGTAATGTTAACTGAAAAACACTTGTAAAGAAAGAATTCGTGGATTTACTATATTACAAAATTCACATAAAAATTCTCACTTGAAATTTTTAACTTTAGCGTTGCGACTCGTACTTCCCGAGATTGTAAAACCGTCAATAAATAGCACATTCTTAAAAAAAAACATCTTTCGGTCTACAAACAATTATTTCATCTTCAAGTTTTAACTTGAAAAAAAAAATTGCAGCCTGATGATGGAGACAGGGATCTTCGAAAGTGCTTGCTTAACGTAAAAAAATATACACTAGAAACATCTGACAAGAGTTTTATAAATGAGGATCACATCATTCAATGGATTAACAGTATTTTAATGCATACGTTATGTTCTACTAGTGAAGTGATTTCGCCATTAATCGCATTAATATTGCTGATTGATTCCATGTATGATTATTTCTTTATATATATATATATATATATATATATATATATATATATATATATATATATATATATATATATATATATATATACGCTCAAACACTCAGTCACACATATATATATATATATAAATACATTATAGTTAAAAATATGAGAAAACTCCTGGAAATGTTTCAAATTTGCCCTCAAGATAGTTTTTTTTGCTTTAAATAAGATAAAATTATTACGTTTTAAAAAGTGAGACATGATTTTTATTAGAAATATTATTATGACAAAAAGATGAAAAAAAAAATGATGATTAAATTTTGCTTTCGCCAAAATATCCTTTTTTTAACCTTGATTACAGCAGCATAAATTTTTGGCGTTCGTTGTAAAAGTTTATCAAAGTATAAGTTCGATATCTGTTTCTATTCTTTTTTCAATGAATCAAAGAGGTATTTTCATTTTGTGTGTGTATATGTGTGTGTGTGTCTGTAATTTGTACAAACGTTAGTTTTAGTGGTTAGTTTTGAACTGAAGTTTATATGTGTGTATATATATATATATATATATATATATATATATGTATATATATATATATATATATATATATATATATATATATATATATGTATATATATATATATATATATATATATATATATATATATATATATATATATATATATAGATGTGTCTGTCTGTAATTTGTACAAACGTTAGTTTTAGTGGTTAGTTTTGAACTGAAGTTTATATGTGTGTATATATATATATATATGTGTGTGTGTGTGTAATTTGTACAAACGTTAGTTTTAGTGGTTAGTTTTTGTATAAACATTAGTTTTAGTGGATACACGCGGTTGATTTGAGTACGAAGTAAAATTAAATAATGCCACAAATGTCCATTTGAAAATATATTTATATACAAAATGATTAAGTGCGAATAAAGGAATAACAACGTATGAGGGAGAATTATTTTTAAGGTAAAAACGTTGACGACAAGCGAAACTAAAAGAGGAAAAAAAATGATAAAAGAACAAAAAGTGAAGTAAAAAAAAAAAAAAAAAAGAACAGAAGAATGGAAAAGCAGTGATTGAGTAAAGAATTTAAGTCTGTAAGACGAAGATAAAAATCAGATAAGTAGAGGTGGATACACCCAGCATTTCGAAAGTTCGTGTCACACCATTTTCCAATTTACCAAAAATTATCCTTAACTTTCTCCAATCTCTGCCTACCCTGCTGTCGGAGGTCGATTTTCAATATTCTTGCTATAGCAGAGGCGGAAAACGACAGTATATTTGAATATTTCGACGTACGTATCCTTTTGTTCTATAATAATTTATACGAACTTTCGTTTGGTTTGTTTTGTTTTACGGCATATCAACCTCAATGGATTATTTAATGCAGACAACTTTTTTTCCTGGTAATATTTTGTTTTGTCAAAATCTATTTCTGGTACTATTTATTTTCCTTAAAAATATATAGCTGGTAATATAAAAAAATGTGTTGTTGGTAATATCATTTTTCAAAAACGTATTGCTGGTATTAAAACCAATTTGTTTTACACTTTCATAATGCTTTTTACCTCAGTTTTGGGGTTAACAATGTGCCCATAACTGGAACCCTAACAAGTGCTACCACCCTGGGTCAGGGTGAACCTGGGAACACCAGCAATTAAAAGGTGGTTCCACGTTCCTCAAAACCGCCTTGCTGTTGGACGCAGTTTATCGTCTTACCCTGAATGCGGATGTAGTTTATCGTCATACCCAGGACGGAGGAACTTAATTCAACTACCTGACCTACGTTTACCTTTCATTGCGGCCCTGTCTGAGGCCTGGGAAAGGTTAAGTATTTACACTGTCAGCAGATTAAAATATATATTTTACATAATATGAAAAATTAAATATAATATTTCAATTGAAATTGTAAAAACAAATATGGCACCTTACCTTTTTTTTTTTGACAATAATGTTCATCCTATACAAGGTACAGTAGTCATTTTAGATAGAAGGTTAATGACTAAGAGGTAAAGGAACAGTTTATGGGCATATGTAGGAAAGATAATGGTAAAATCTAAACTCTAAAGTTAAGCGTATAGGGAACGGAGAAGCATCTTCTTGGGAGTCGCTTCCACAGGTTAGCAGTTCGTGGCAATCTGTTCGAGTGGAACTTACATCTTATCAGTTGAATAGGAAGGGAATAGAAATAGTTCACTACAGTGTGCTTTGCATGACGGGACATATCTGTGAAGGGTAGAACTAAGAGATATAGTTCATCCGAACACTTTCCATGGAAATAGTGATAAAGTAGTATGTCTTACAATCTTTCTTTTGTGAGGAAAAGGGTAGTAGGATGGAAAATAATTAATTACCCACAAGGGCGTTTTTCTTCTCTACAGAGACCGGAAAGTGAAGATTGGTTAGCGCCTGTCAATATATGGCAGCAGTACTCTATTTTCAGCCTAATCTGCTTCTTGTAAACGTAGAGGATAGCTGGAGCGCTACACGGTACCGATCATTTTTTCCAGCATTTTTAGAGTAGGCTCGTATGTATGAATTCCACTTGTTACATATAAATTATTTGCAGCCTTAGGTTCGATCAAACGCGGATTAACAAGATGCCTTATATATCCTGTTTTCAAAAGATTTAAAAACAATTTCACTGTTGTAGTGCTCGTTGTGTCGGGAGAGTTTTATTATTATAAAGAAAATGTAAAAAAAAACTATACATGAAGAGTATCACATAATCTCCTAATTTGTGTAGATAGAATGCTTATATACTCTACTTTGCTGTACCCTTCTGCTACGTCGCGTGTCTCTTCAGGACACAGGCGATAATGTTCCTCCACAACTTCCTGTCCTTTGTAGCCCTTAGTAAAGTTTCTATATCTTAATGACTATTCTGCCAACCATTTTCATAAGCTTGCTAGGTAGTGTATGTACTGTATCCTCTGTCTCATTTGCTTTCAATATGCCGCGTAAGTGGGAAATACCTAAGCCCTCTTTACACATTATGTGTCTGTTGTAAGCTAGAAAAGATTACTGAATGAGGGATAACCAAAACGGACGTTGGAAATGAAAATGGCAATTTTTATAACATCAACAAAATACAATACTCGCCAGCAGCGTGAAGTAGGAAAACCACCGCTAGCGGTGGACTACTTAGATAGTATATTACGATACCTGCCTCTCCACGAGGTAGGATGTGGCACAAGGCCAAATTTAATGTGGGGATTTCCGAGCCCGTGGGTTAGGGTAAAAATTGCCCGTAGACTCCGCGGGGTCGGGTATCTGTCTACCTCCCCGAACGAGTCTCTGCCATTTGTTAAATACTCGTCCGGGTTCCTCTGTAATAGAGTTTGACACGGCATAAGCTTCCGACGCCGACAGCTCGCGCTGCCAGGTCAGACAGCATATTGCGATATCTATTTGCCTCCCCACGAGGTAGGATGCGGCACAAGGCCAAATTTAATGTAGGAATATCCGAACTCTTGGACTCGGGCAAAAAACGTAGGCACAGCATATGCGGGATCGGGTGTGTATCCTCCACGGACAAGACACTGCACTTCGGTATAGCTTCATCCGGCTTCCTCTCTGCCCAAAAGCAGAGAGTTCGACACGGCAAGAGCTTCCTACGCCGGCAGCTCACTCTGCCAGGTTACATAGCATATTGCCCGTATTATAATAGCGTCCAATGTATTTATGAGGATTGAGACATGCCCATAAATATAACAGTGTCCAAAAAATTTCAAATATCTCCTTCTGCTGCTACTTATAAATGTCCTTTTTGTTTCTATTTTCTCTTAAACTTCATCGTTTCTCACATGATAAGTTCATTGTATTCTCAGCATCCTATTTTCGAATCAAATTTTTGTTACCTAAAGACTATTCTGTGATGGGAAGATCCAGCATTCATTGTCATATAGGATTACCGATATTACATAACAGTTCATTACTTGTATCATTCTTTCTCGTATTGACGGAGGTTTCCTTCCTAAACTTTAGCTTAAAGTTTATGGAAAGTAAGCATGTTGATTATGTTTATTTACTGTTAGCGTAACGTGTACTATCTGATTTAGTTGTTGATGCATCTTTAAGTGATGTAGTTTCTGTCATTTGGACAGTTCTTTGCGATTCTGTAGCGCCAGACTATTAGTGAGTCATTATATAAATAGTAAATCGAATATTGCAGACATGTGAATAAAAGTTTTCGAGAGAGATGGAAAAGCGCAGGAGGAGTAATGGCAAGATGTTAAAAGTTAAAGCTGGAAGCGGAAGTGGTAAAAAAAAGTGAAAAGAAATTGATGTGGCGAGAAGAAAAAATGAAAGGAGGAAACAGGTAAAGAATACAAAAAGTGGACGCAGACGATAAGAAAAAAAAATAAAACAATAACGACGAAAGCAAAGGTAAGAAAAAAAAAATTATAAAGCCGAGATATTTCTTCGTAAAAGTTGGAAAGAGACGGCAGAATTATGTGAAAGCAATGGCGGATAATTATGTTGGTGATTTGAAACGCCCCAAGTAAGCAACATAAACGTGCTAACATCGAGACACCAGCTGCAGAAGTTTTGATGATTGAATGATTAAAAAGGTATTAAAAGAAAGACAGAAGGAAGAAAACAAGTGGAAAGAAACTTCGAAATTTAGATATTAAAAGTATGTATTTCTTTTTATAAGAAAATAGAAAGATGGTTGATCAAATTTAGTCTAAATATTCACTATGAATGCCCTAAAGCTGACAATTGAGAAGATGATTTTTATATTTGACATTTTCATTTAGTATGTCTTCTTTATACAGTCTAAAGAGAACTGTCAGAAATATTCTGAGTTATTCACAGAGTAGTAGTAGTAGTAGTAGTTATGAATAAAGAAGAGACGTCGCTGTCCCAGCAAAATTCACACTTAAAGATGGCTCAAAATAAGTTTTCTTACGTATTTACGAGCATAGAAAGGATTCTGAAGGAAAAGAAAAATAGTGAAACACTAGGAAGGGGATGAGGAAGAAAGTCCAAAAACGTAGAAGAGGAGGAAGAAGAAGAAGAATCTGAAAGCATTACTCGAGACTGGAGAAGTGAAAAACGAAAAGGTTAGATAAAAAAAGAAAGTATTACTAGATACTGGAGTAGTGAAAATTGAAAAGGCGGAGGAAGAAGAAGGAGAAGGAGAAAAAGAAAATAATAACAACATTATTACAAGAGACTGGAGGAAACGGAAGAAGAAAAACAAGAAAGTATTAAAAGGTACTGTAGAAGTGAGTAATGAATGAATGAATGAATAATGATAATAATAATAATGATTTATTTTTCTTTCTTCATCTTCTACTGCTCACGGTGTATTAGCGAAAAGTCATCGAAGATGCAGACAAAGATAATAAAAAAATAAAACAAAACAAAAATAAAAACAGGAAAAAAAGAGATTTACAAACAAGATATAAATGAAAATAAAAAAAAAAAAGTATGAAATAATGGTAAAATGTAATTGTACATCAGTCGTAGGAATTAAAAAATATTTTTCACAGAGCTCACGTCACTACCGAGGGTGACACAAAGTCGGACTTTATAGCGGCTTTAACTGCAATAGCGTAGAAAAATTGCCCAAGCCCACTCGGCATTTCTTCTTTTGGGAACGTCCCAGGTACCGACCCCCTTCACGAAGATTAGAGGGATACTACTCCTCGTTTCATGGAAGGCAATAAAAGGGGACACTGAATAAATAAAATCTACTCGTAGGACATTGGCGCACGGAAATGATGAAAGTGAATTTAGACGTATTTACTATTAGATAACACGCCAGTGTGTGAAGAACTAGATTTGTCTTACCGAAGATTCTTGCAGCAGTAATAGTCACTGTTTACAAATTCACTTTTCTCCCCGAGAGTTCAACCGAGATAATATTTTTCGGGAGCATGTATATATTGTCATTTACAGACAGACTGCTTCGCTGTTTCACAGAGTATCAGTGTGGCTAGATATCCGATTGCCTCAAGCCGGGATAGAAACTCGACTGGCTACTCCTAAGCCATTGGCGGACGGCAGGGATGAAGCTGAATTTAGACGTATTTATTTTTTTTTTAGATAAACGCACCAGTTGTAATAAATGACTGATGTGAAATATCTGAAGAAATTTAAATATACTTTCCTTGATTAGGTGGCATACGTGGTTAATGCTAGTATAATTCATAATTGTCCTGTCATAACTTTTCCCGCAGTTGACTGACGTTACTTTATGCGGTCGACTGATTCTCAGCCAAAGGCCATAGGACCCACTCTTTTCAACTATTTACCTCACAGCTAGAGGAGAAAACAGATCCATACGTTTTCCAAGAGTATTTGGGAATAAGTGAATGTGACAAACTTGATTTGCCTAATTTCTATTCCATTACATTCCATGCACATCCAAATTTACAACACCTGATATTCCCAAGCTGTTATCCATCTATATACTGTCCAGGCTCGACGTTGCTTAAAATCGGTGATCAACGTGATATGGCTTTAAGTTCGTGGTACTAGGCTCTACCTAGTGCAAGATAAAATATACAAGTGGATGTGAACACACAATGAGTTAATATTAATATCGATCAATGACATCTACACATTGGATGAGACACTATAATTTAAACTAAACACTTAATCCAGATGAAAGAACAGCGATCGTCATCGTAAACAAAGAAAGGAAGATATGTCATAATCGGCGTCGCCGACTTTGTAAATTAGACAATTTTATACTAAATACTAGAAACAACTATGGTGCCCTGCAAAATAAAAAATATTCTGGAATATGAAGACTTTGATTTTACCAATCTGATGTAATGGAATAACCCTTCACCCACATGAGTGACTACACTATAGGTAGTAACTAGCTATAAGTATCTCGGGCAGAGAGGAACTTGGACGAAACTTTGCCGAAGGGCAAGGTTTCGTCCGGGGAGGTAAACAGGCCCTGAACCCGTCTAGGCGGGTTCAAAGGGTATATTGTTTGCCGAGCCTACGGGCTCGGAGAAACCCACTTTAAACTCAGCCTTGTGTCACATATATTCCTCGTGGGTGGGATATTAAATACCGAGAGGAACCCGGACGAGGTTATGCCAAAGAGTAGAGTCTCGCCCGGGGAGGTAGACAGACGTGAACCCGTTTATGCGCGGTTACGGGAATCTTTGTCCGAGCATATGGGCTCGGATAGCCCCGCATTAAATTCGTCCTTGTGCCACATCCTACCACATAGTGAGGCTGGTAAATATCGTCTAGCCGGGATCTGTTACTCAGATCTCAGCTGTTGTGGAACTTTCTGCCTTCGGGCAGAGAGGAACCCGGACGAGGCTATGCCGAAGGGTAGTCTCTCGTCTGGGGAGGTTGGCAGATCCGAACCCGTTTATTTGATTGACTTACGGCGACCTTGTGCATAACTGTTACCTTTATTCTTATTGTATTTGTTTTTAAAATAAAACTTTACTTATTTTCTCCCCCGTTTTTTTCAAGTATATATTCCTATTAGCAATATCGGAACATTTAGTATAAATCTCGATACTCTAAAAACGGCATTTACAATCGAGATCATTTGCAAAATCATCTAAATTAATCCAGGAAGAACCATTAATGTAGAAAAAAACACAGGATAATTCTTCTATGCGTTGTGTCATTTCATGACTTGGGTAATCAAGGCTCTGCAGAACTTATAGGAAGTTCTGGAGAGCCTTCATTCATTTATTCATTCGTTTACTATATATTATCAACCCTTTATTAAAATATTTTTAGATCGTCATTTTTTGTGGGGGTGGGGTTGGGTAGTTAATAATTGTCTAGTGATACAAATTTCACCAATTAAGGCATAACTGGGAGTATAAGAAGTGCGTTCATAGCTTTCCCAAAGGTATTTGCCTGTAAATAAATATAACGAAACCGACTGGAATTAGAACTCAGCTCTCCGATTAACAATTCCAAACCATTATCCATTGCCCCACCCATATATCCAAGCTTACAACACTTGGTATTAACAAGGTGTCACTCGTCTACGTACTGACCAAACTCGATGTTGCTTAAATTAGATGATCGGATGGAGCGACGTTTCAACGTGATATGGCCGTAAGCTTTTTAGCTCTCAGTAAGTGTTATATTTTTCCAATACCTTCCTATATTTTCTTGTCAACCATTTAAAAAAAGACCGTTAATTAGTTTACCCAAGTCTTTTGTCTTCAATATATCTCACGAGTGTCAAATTCTCCAAGGTTTTTTTCCTCATTTCATTTGTCTTTTTGTGCACCGAATTATCAGCGCACTTTTTGTTTCCCTTAACCTCGTTACTCACATGTCCGTCCCTGTTATTCTCAATATCCTCCTGCAGAACGTTATCTCTCTTACCTCAAATCTCCATCTGTGATGAGTTTGTCCAGCAGACTCCAATGCCGTGCAAGAGGATTAATTGTATATAACACTTCCACACTCTTTCTTTTTTGTTTTTAACGAAATTTTCTTGCCCCTTTATACTTTGCTTAACTTTGGGGAGGCTTCATTCGCTAGTCAAAAGCAATTTCAGATTTCGGTGTCACATTTTCTGTACTTTTTAAAAGATTTCTTAGATATTTAAATTTTTTCTGATTGCTTGATTTTGGTATCTCCTATCCGTGGTTCGTATCTCGGGCTGTTCGTCTAGCTGACAGCCATACATTCTGTTTTATTTTAATTGGTCCTTAATCCTTTTTTTATGTTATCATTCACAAATCATGTTTTGAACTGTTAGTTCTATGCAACTGCTTTCTCAATGGTTAATAAATTCTTCAAGCAAAAGAAGATTGTAGCTCAAGTCGAGAACCATTTTTCTTCGAGCCATATAGAATTGTGCTAGTGAATCACGAATAAACAACTTTACCAAATAAAAGAAACCACATCACTTGAGGACTTTCAACAACAGCAATAAATAAAATGTTTAATAAATGTAACCAGAAAAATATTGACTTAATAAAGACGTTGATCTCTCAAACTACCTTAAGCAAAAGTCTAGGATGACCACCCCATTCTTCAATACTGGAAAGCGTAATAATAGTTACTGGACTTAAGGAACGTCTTTCCTTGAAAATTGTTTGAAGTGAAATCTCTACATATAAAGTTGTAGCCTCTGCCTGACTGCATGTTAACTAACTCTTCCTAGGGTTTTGGAGATAGACACCTATAACAATATATATATTCTGAAACTATATTACCCAGGGTACTTGGATAAGTATATTTCATTTTGATCAAAGAGGGTCCAGCTGGGGGACAAACCCTTCCCCCTGTTTTTTTCCCTTTGATATAAATTAAATTTATGTTCGAATAATGGTATTACTCTGAGGGTAGTTGGATAAGTATTTTACATTTTGATTAAAGAGAATCAGCATGAGGGACAACCCCGCACTGATTTTTTTTTTCTTTTGATTTAAATTAAATTTAAATTTGAATAAGGGAATGGTCCCTGTCAAAAATATAGGAGGAGAAAGCAAGAATATGACGGTCATATCGGCAAGATCCTTTTGAGTATTTAGATGGATAACCGCTTGAGAATACCAGGTGCTTTAAGCTTGGATGCGCGGGTGGTGCAATGCATGAAATGGAGAGCTGAGTCCCATTTCGAGTCTGGTTTGCTATATTCCCTTACCCGCAGAAACACTGGGAAAAGTATCAATCCAACTCTCCTTCACCCAATTATGGGTTAATTAGTAGGGCTCGTATAATTTTTTTATAACTCCCTCTATCCCTTGCAGCTATCAGGAATCGTCTCCCATCTGCTACCTCTCCCAGACGACGTTTTGTCATCCGCTTGCTTAAGCCCGCTAGGTATGTCATGCGTAATTTTTCCTTGTCTCTCTTTCCCTCTGTTCGAACCGTGATAATCAGATTCCCCAGGCCCTCATTCCTCATTATATGTCCCTGAAACCTCAGCTCCCTCTTCCTGATTTTAAGTACAAGCCTCCTCTTCTTTGATGCATCCTCTCTAAGACTTCATGGTTCCTCATACGCTCGATCCATGATATCCTAAGCATCCTTCTGATTAACAACATCTCCTTCGATTCGAGTGTCTTCTTCATCTTTGAGGAAATCAGCCAACCTTCGCTGACCTAAAGAAGGACAGATATCACGTAACAGCTCAGTACCTTTTTTCTTTGTTACCAAAGAAATCCACTTACCTCGCAATACACTGCTCAGCTTTTTGAATGCGTCCTTGGACATCCCCATACCTCTATGGATCCCGTCTGCCTGATTCTAGTGTTCCCGATCTGCAAATCGCATTTCGGGCTCATCCTTTTACATCATCAAATCCTTATTATCTCCCAAATATTCTTGCTATCTAAAAAAGAACATTCTGGCTTTAAATAACCTGGAAAGAGTTGATAAGACGTACAAAACAATTCAAATAATATAATGAACAATCGTACAGACTTATGTTATTTGTATATTTATTTGTCTTATGAGACATATTTTTTTACGATTCGTGTGTACCAATGCATGAAAAATTAGTTTAAATTTTAATTCATTTATTATTATTAATGAGATTTGTATAACTGACAAAAAAACTTATAAAATAATAAGTAAGCTTGATAAATGTCTTTGGACGTTTATATCGAAGAGCAAAAAAAGTACATTGGAGTACACGTAGGCACATACGTTCCTAAATCCGTGTACGCGCTACCGCTGATTAGGCATTATCTTCGATACAGTGTAGGATGAAGTGATTCAAGTACCTGTGATTGTACATAAAGCCATAGGAAGTGAATTTACCGGGAACTGGTTGTTCGCCACTGAAGACAGGAGCTGCAAAAGTAGATATACAGTAAGTATTATACCAGTATTCAGTTATGTTCCATGCGTGATACACGCTTAGGCAATCATGTATCTTTCGATACATGGCTCTCGATGCAGATTTTTTTTCCCGCAGTAGGTTGCATTTCTTTCTGAGGTAGACCAGTTGACATCCAAGGCTATAGAACCCAGGCTGTCCTGCTATTTACCCATAGCTAGGGGAGAAGAGGATTCATGCCTTTTCCAAAGTTATTAGCACATAAGTCAATGTAATGGATTCGACTGGAATTTGAACTCGGCTCTCCGATTCCTCAAGCCGAGCCACTATCCATCTTAATAGTATTATAATAGGTTGGTGCAAAAACAATGACGTAATAATGTCGTTTTTTGACGTTAAAAAATACGTAAAAAACGACAATATTACGTCATTATTTTTGCACCAACCTAATAGTTAATTCATTAAAAACATTTTTAATATTTTTATTATAATACATTTATTATAATATCTATATTTGATAAATAATAATAATAAATGTTTTTCAGGTAACGAGCAGTGTGTGCATTGATATGTTTATTATTGATATGATTGTATACTCGATAAAATAGGTTTGTGAGTACCTTTTGTGTTTCATTATTGTGTACCTATTATTTCACTTCCACTATATACATGGTTTTTGTCTTCGTTCATGTTCTGAAGAGATTATTTTCTGTGCAACATGTAACTAAAATATGCATAACCGCATAGAATTGGCAGGCGTATCGTTTTAAACACGCCTGTCGTAGTTTACCCACACTTGAGTTACATGAAAAAAAAAGAAAAAAAAAAACATCGTTCAGTTATCAGCGATGTTCTGATATACAGAAGTGTATATATATATATATATATATGTATATATATATATATATATACATACATGTAATCGTTTATTCGAAAATAAAAATGTTACAAAATCACTACAAAAACAGTATGTTATGAAATCGCTACATTAATAGCCTTTACATTTTTGTTATAATTTTCGAATAAATGATTACATTGGCTCTACTCTGTATTGAGCACTCTTTTAAGAATAGTATTTGTTGGTTATTGGAATTTATTCCGTATACACCAATCCTATACTTGTGTATATATATATATATATATATATATATATATATATATATATATATATATATATATATAGTCAAACCTAGAGAGCCAGACAAGCCTACCTAGGTCTGCTCTACTTTTGTATTGAGCACTTTTTTATTTAGTTGATTACTCGTATCGGGGTTTTTTCTTTGGGCTTTGGACGTGTATGCTGTACGATTATTTTCGACAGACGTTCATGTTCCTAGCTCTTTCTTTTTTTAAAACCTTTTTTCCTTCGAAATTGATTTGATTAGCAAATCAAGACACCGAAGGCTTTCTGAGACGAGTGTAGTTACATATATATATATATATATATATATTTTCTATGAAAATTTCTCGGGTATTCAGGCCGGTAAATGTTATTTAATTCTGTTTATTATAAACAGAGCGTTTACTTAAATACTTGTATCTATAAAAAGAACGTTAAACATTAAAAATGTCTTAAATAAATAAAATGTCGGACTTTGTCCATTTCTTAATGTATGACGTCATTTGTTTACATTTGATACGCCATGAGCAGTTATGAATGTACGAGATTCATGGAAGATTGAAGTTTATAAGCCATATATATATATATATATATATATATATATATATATATATGTATATGTATATATATATATATATATATATATAATTCTCACACAGCAGTATTTACAAATCCTCCAAGTAATTCTGTTACATAATTTTCAGTTGAAATCAACAGATTATAGAATTTAACAGACCAATATTTATTTAAATCTGTGTCTGTCTGTTCTCCCCCTCAAAATAAAGAAAACAATTTAAAATCCACGATCGATTTAAAGGATAAATTCAGGTATTTGTAAAGGGGAAGACATTATCATTACGTATTATGAGGAATGGAAACTTTTATCAAAATAAACCAGATTAAAATGCATTGAGAGGGAATTAAAAAAGAGTAGTAGACATTATCCTTGCAGAAAAGTGCACTAAATATATCTCTTACTTTTGACGAACTGCTTGACAAACTGCTGCAAGTTTCAAAAAAGACCTGAACTCGTTAAAGAAATGCACATTTTTCGACATGGAAATGCATCTGAAGGAGACGGGTTCGCTTCATTTGAGCGGTGATTTTTCTTTGGGAGAGACAAGATGGATTCCAACCAAAAATCGAAATGGCATTATCTGCTTTTCCACCATTGCCTTTTCTTCCTTACTTATATCGATGAGGAAGAAATCATGGTTCTGCGTCCAGTATCGCGGAGCGTACTCCCTGTCTCAATGGCAAGATGCTGAACCACCTCTTCTCGATAGCTGTCCAAACTGCCTTTATATTTATTACCATTGTTTATACATGTTCAGCTTCAGTCAACTTCAAAGCACAGAAAAAGAGGATCAAACAGAGAGAAAGTGACGGAAGGAAGAATAATTACTTTTTTAGACGAAGATGACAAGTCAAAGAAAAGTGTTATCTATAAAACTGACCATCCCGCGAAAAGCATACAGAGGAACAAAGCAGGCCTCGCAGACTGGGCAAGGAGGACGGTTGCCGAACAGTGCACCTCCCAACTCACCAATGCCTCAACTCTACTTCACTCGATTTTAGCAATGGGTTACAGCCTATGACTAAAATCTAGTTTACTGCTAAAAAATTTCTTTCTCACTCGTGACCAAAAGTTACTCTTAAACTCACAAGCATTTGAAACTGCACCTGTCAACGAACCTGGTATCTGGTCTGAACTGCAACGCAAAAGAATAAAATGAAAACCAAGAGGGAGTTAGAGAGTTGAGCGGGAATATAAGATATGTTAACCTCCAGGATTTTGACTTGTTGCACCTTCTCGGACTAACGTTGTCCTGACTTAAAGATGACAAACAGTATTGAATCCATTAATTGGTCATATTCCACGAACGTTGGTTCACAGTAAAGATAATTTTTCTCCTCTGAATCTCTCTTGCATATTTAAAAGTTTACCATTCATCCATGCTAAGAATATTGCTGCCACATATAATCTGGTGTTCCCGTAATATATCTCGACATCCTTGATACGATTCAAAGAAGAATCAGCAAAATTATTGGTTCTGAGCTGGCATCTCGATTTCAGTCACTTCCCCACCGCCCTAAAGCTGCCTCACTGTACGTTTTCTGTAAATACTTTCATGGTAACTGTTCGGAAAAACTCTTCTTCATGGTACCTAGACTTTTTGAGTTTAAGCGCAGTACTAGACTGGTGGCACAGTGGCGTAATGTATAGCGACACGGATTGAGGAGAACCGAGTTCGAATTCCAGTCGAATCCATTACATTGACTTACGTGATAAGAACGGTATGGATCCTCTTCTTCTTCTCCTCCCAGCTATGGGTAAATATCAGGACAGACCGGGTTCAATAGCCTTAGATAGCAGCTGGTCTACCGCAAAAAGGAATGTCAATATACTGCGGGAAAACATCTGCCTCGTCAGTCATGTATCGAAGATATATGATCGCTGAAGCGTTTATCGCGCATGCGCATAACTGACTGACGAGACTGGCGACGAGGTTACAGATGTAACCGTAAGTTCTATGCTAACAGTTTCTTTTCTCAAACTTATAGTTTGTGGAACTCTCTTCCGGCTTTTCAGTTAACTTTCATCTTCAAAAAGATTAAATGCAATGTCAATCGCTTTCTACTGTCCTCCTGATAACTTCTTTTGTACTTATTTCTTATTAAAGTTTTTCATTTCTAATTCTTCCACACCCAGTAAACCCTTGTGTCGTAGTGGCTTTAATCCCTTGAAACCGATTAAAAAATGTTTATTTATATAATTCTCGTTGTCATTATGCCATGTTACTTACAGAGGCGGAGACTTTTTCTTTGTGTCTGTGGACAACAAAAATCTCTCTCATCAAGGAAACTTATTATTTAGACAAACCTTTAAAATTTAGCAACTCTTAGCAGTCTTTTTCCCTTTGCTAAGCGCCACCCACTCCAACACGTTCCGCTATTCACTGAGATAAGATTGCTGCCTTCTATCTGTCTTGCTCTCACCATAACTTGCAAAGGTTAAGTTATCTAAGCACCCATCTTCATAATGTTTCCAAGGAATTTCAGCGTTTCTTTCTGATTTTGATTCTTTTTCTTTTTATGTGCCATGTTCTTTCAGGACGTGGGCGATCATGGCTCTCCACCTCCCTCGATTACTTGCAGCTCTCAGCAAGATTCTTCCCTCTGCTTCATCCCTCAGACCACGTTCTGTCATCCACCTGCTCAAGCTCACCATGTATGTCACGCGCTGTTTTCCCATGTCTCTCTTTCCCTCTATTTGACCCGTGAGTATCAGATTCTCCAGGCCCTCCTTACTCATTATGCGTCCCAGAAACTTCAGCTGTCTCTTTCTGATGTTAAGTATAAGCCTTCTCCTTGTTTGTAACCCCCTCTAAGACCTCATCGTTGCTCACACGCTTTGTCCATGATATCCATAGCATCCTTCTATAGAACCTCATCTTCTTCATCTTTGAGGAAATTGCTAACATTCGCTGCTGTAAGGAAGGAGAGATATCACGTAACAGCTCAGCATTCTTTTCTTTGTTACCAAAGATATACTCCTGTTTCGTAATACTCTGCCCAGCTTTTGGAATGTGTTCTCGGTTATCCCGATACGACTACGAAACTCTTTGTCAAACTTACCGTCGTCTGTGAAGACGCTTCACAGGAATTAAGACTTCCGCGTTTGGCTGTTTCTTGTGTCCCCAAATTTCAAATCGGATTTCGGGCTTTTCCTCTTGCTGATGACCATGCATTCTGTCTTCTTGTAGTTTGTGCTTAGTCCCTTCTTCTCACTCTCCGTCGCTACCTTCTGTAGGAGATTTTGTAGTTTCTTTTCAGTGTCTCCTATCAGCACTGTGTCATCTGCGCATTTCGTTTAAGTGTTCTCTTTTTTGTCATTTACATTATGACTTCCTCGTTTCTTGCTCGCTTCGTACATGAAATTTTCAGTGTCATCTTGCAGAACCCGATTTCTATTGCCTCCAGTTTTCTCTTTATTCGGGGGTGGGGAGGAGATTGTTCAGCATCCTCATAAGACGATGGATAGCAACCCAGCACCCTTTACTTTGCTTTCAACGAAATGTTTCTGTATTTCAATACTTTGCTCAGATTTTGAATACAGTTGTGGTGATATAACCCAACTTACCCATTCACGATAATGGACGGACTGGTTGCCGATTAAGTACGACCACAGTGGACAATCAGGGGGGAACTTCGTTTGTTAACACCTATTGAGGTTAGGATACTCTCGACTCTGTCTCTGTACTTGTCACACATACATCCGATTATAAATCTATTATTGAAAACCTACACTGGGGTTTACTTTGTTTATTATATCTTGCACGAGATATAACAAATACATATTCCGCTACTCCACTGCGTACTTTAGCAAAAACCTAATTTGTTAATTGTTTTAAAAGTAAGTACCTCCACTAATTCGCGGAAAAAAACAGCATATCATGATGAAAGAACGTGCCAAACATAATAAAAACAAAATTGTATCGTCAAAATATTAATTTTATTACTAAGAGGAAAGGCCAGAATATTTTTTATTATTCTATTAAATTTCTAACACGTTCGAAATTTTGTTTAAAAATCTTGTTTTTCTTGCGTCAGCTAGGGAGAGGAAAAATCAGTATAGGAAACTTGTTACAATAATTAAAGACATTGATTTGAAAATTCTTGCAAAATTAAATGATTGCTGGATTTTAATGAAATTTTCTCAACTTATTCATGAATGAATGAAATTATTTTTTAAATATATTTTTTAGAAAATCTTGACAATTTTTTTGGCATCTGTTACCCCCTCCTTTAGTTAATTTTATGAAATTTCAAGAAATTAAATTTCTACCCTCTTTATATTTATATTAGTTAAATGCAGGACTCCTTGGAGAATTTAAATCAATTTTCTTTTGTCAAACAGAAACGCCATATACGGAAAATCTTCTCTGAATCATAGAATAAAAAATGCAATTAAATTAAAACCTTATTTAATTAGAAAATATTTTAATTTCATTTATAACGAAGATATATTAGGTTGGTGCAAAAATAATGACGTAATAATGTCTTTTTTTGACGTAACGTCAAAAACGACATTATTACGTCATTATTTTTGCACCAACCTAATACTAAGGACATTATTCTCTTAAGAAATAAATTCTTTTCGATGAAAAATGAATTTGTGCAATATTTTTTCCATTTTTTAAAATGTTAATTTGAATGATTTATAAAGTTTAAAACACTGTTAAAATTCTGTATTCAACTTTTAGGGTTATATTATTATTTTAAGTAAAAACTGTATTTACTAATCATAAATGGAAAAGCTTAGTACAAATCGTACGTAGATACGGACGACCATCCGCGACATTATCAAAAATAATAGTGATAACTATATTAAATATAAAGCCAACATCTCGAAAACTCTATAACATATTAGATTACGGATATTTTCTTAATTTTTTAAGATTACTGAGTAATTAAAAAATATATTAAAAAAAGCGCTCACTTCATTTTCTTTTATTATGTTTTACTGATAAAGTCCCCGTAGAACAACTTTAGATCTGTCAATACATCAAATAAACAGCTACTGTCGGATTACTGTGATATTTTAAAATTAAAGCAAATGATATTTATTTCAAATCAGATTGATTATATACCGTAAACCAGCTAATATTCCTCAAATAAAGTTTCAAGAAAATATATTTTATTCTTGGAATACTTTTTTAATAAACAGTATTACATCGCAATAAACGCCAAATCGCACTAAAATCAATTTTTTAGCAATGTAAACAAAAAGAAAAACTACTTCCATTAAATTTAAATTAGTACTGAAATTAGTATTAAATTTAATCTATTAACTTAAAATTAAAAGTAAAATAAAAGTTCCAAGAAATATTTTTCATTTTTAAAAATTCATTTTAAACCTTAGGTATCGCGAATTAGTGGAGGTACCTAGTTAAATGATTATCAGTATGAGTCTATATAAAAGAGGCTGCGTCAACCAGTCTGTCAGATATCTAGTTGCATGGAGATTTCTATTTTTTGAAATATTCTATGAGTTTTATTGTTTTCTATGTAATAATCCAGAATCAAATTACTGAAAACGAGCGGGAATTTTATTGCGCACTTACTGCGCCGTGGACATTATTTTGCCAGAAATCTGATAAAATCTTCATGCATTTTTCAATAGGCTAAATTCAGATATTACCATTAGTACAGGATGGGAAAAAATTAGCAAAAGAAGCAAAAAGGCCAAGTGTTTAGCAAGATGAATTAGGGTTAAGCTTCGGCTTTACTACTTGGATAGACCAGCCAGAGAATGATTAAAATTATTTTTGTATTTATATTATTTTATATATATGAATAAAAAGAAACAAAAGGAAAAAACTTCGCCGATGCGTGTACTTTATCAAGGGAATGTAGGATTTATTTTGTTGCACATGCTTTTATGCAAAGGCAAGTATGTCATTGGTATATCAAGGCTATAAATTTGCAAATGTTCATGAATGTTCTTCCGGTTCCGGTTCCAGTGGTTGAAACGTTAGTCAAAGCATGTGGAGGGAACAAAGTGCCATCATTCAAATTTTAGCGAAAGTAAAGTATTCACTGGTAAAGTAAAGTATTGAGAGATTAAGAGACAATTGCAGTCACCACCAGTAAATATATCAGATTGCTAGAGTGTTCGCTTTTTGACCATGAGGCCCGGGTTCGACTCTCAATATGGCCGATTTGTCAGAAAGGAGATTTACCGGTGCCATCAGAATAGATCGAGGCTGATTCCAGCTTGCGGCATCTTTGGAAAGTGTTTAAAAACATCACCACGGGTTGAACAAAGCTTTGTGAGTTAAATTTTTAGACGAGGCTTTTGAAAACCGCCGATAACTATGCTATCAAAAACGAGTCATAATATATATATATAAGGAATTTTTTTTATATTTATACGTTCTTTTTATAGATACAAATATTTAAGTAAATGCTCTGTTTATAATAAACAGTATTAACAACATTTACCGGCCTGAATATCTGAGAAATTTTTATAGAGAATATGCGTGCTCCAACAGGAATTAAACCTGTATACTATACGGACCGTCATATAGCCATAACCGATTGGGCCACAGAGTAATTTTTCTATGAAAATTTCTCGGACATTCAGGCCGTTAAATGTTTTTTAATAATGTTTATTATAAACAGAGCATTTACTTAAATATCTGTATCTATAAAAAGAACGTATAAACATAAAAAAAATGTCTTTCAATAAATAATTGCCGGACTTTGTCCATTTCAATATATATATATATATATATATATATATATATATATATATATATATATATATATATATATATATATATATATATTGTGGGTTTGTAGGAAGCCCTCAAAAATTATATCTGAGTATATTTTTTCCCTTATTTATGATAAAATCTGACCAGCTGTAGTAAATGTTATTGTGACCATTTTTTTTTTCTCGATAGTCGATTTCGAATTGCAACATGTGTCAATTTCGAATAACTTGGTAAAAATTAAATATTTTTGTGAAAGTTCAGCGACTATCAATTGGTGTCAATAATAACAACTGAGAAAATGTCGTATTTGGAGCCGTGAAAAGTGCACCCATTTTCTCCCTGTGTGAAAATAAAATTATAATAGAATAAAAAAACAATAATAACAAGGTATTCCTTCTCTGTGATGACGAATCATCTCAGTTCTGAGATTATACGAACTTCTGGAATGCAATTTCCGGTAATTCGGGAACGTAAAACTAATAGGCAGCTCCAGTGCCCGTTTTTGATGATATATTTGTTTTTCTTCTTCTTGTAAGATGCCATCTTTTCATGCCATTTTAATTTCTTTTTTGATTCGCCTAGAGGCAATTGACGGCGTCAATTTACTGGACAGATCAGCGAAAAGATCAGTATTCACTTAGCTGCTAAAATGCCTGGAGCAGTTTTAATATATACTGCAATTTCTCTCCTGATGAGATTTTAAAAAAAAAGAAAGAAAGAAAGAAAACGACAACCGGATCAAACAGAACGTAAATAAATATTTACATAGAAACAAGCATACATTTCTGTAGATAATGATACGCATATTTTCCTATATATCAATGTAAGATTAAATTGCATACATTATTGAATGTTTGTGCGTAGGGACAGATTCACGCACAAACATATATATATATATATATATATATATATATATATATATATATATATATATATATATATATGTACACACACACACACACACACAAAGGGTGCGATGGGTAAATTGTCGCCTTATTATACATGTTTTTATGAATTCGCGCATGGACGTTGTTTGTTCTTGATTTTGTCAACTGTACAGTATATTAGGGTCAGTTGGCACTGTCTGTGAGAAAAAGAGCATCATGGCGCAATTCACTCCGCCATAACTGTGGAAAAGGCATGCTATACTGCTTGATATACGTGCCAGAAGCTGCAATATGAATATTTCAGAGTGTTTGGGTGTCAGTCTGAGGACAGTGCAGAGGATTTGGAAAAAGATGGATGAGACTAATAGTGATTACGAAGGTACGGCCGCTTGGAAAACTCACTCTGATCGTTCTAAGAAGAAAAGTATTGCCGAATTTGTTGGTGAGGGCCTTGGACGCAGCACGGAGGACTACATCAGGTACTTTGGCGAGGTACTGCTGCCCTGGTGCAAGACGGTGGCTGCTGGAAAACTCTATGTCTGACAAAAAGACTATGCCACACGAATAGTAGAACCCAGTCATGGCTGGCAGATAATTTCTGCGATCATATAACACATTACATCTGGTCACCTAACTCCCCAATCTGTATGCCCACTTTATGATGTGTGGGGCGCAGGTGAGCGAGATGTCAACCAAACTAATTGTAACATAAAGAAAAACTGAAGGCAAGGATTATGACAGCATTGAAAAAGTAGATAAAAAGAATGTCAAAAAGAATTGCAGGAGATTCCTAAGTCGTCTGGAGGCCGTGGTTGTAGCCAATGACAATTTTATTGAATAAATTTAATCTTTAGTATTTCAAGATACCTAATTTTGGTAAATATATCTGTTAAAATGAGATGTCATTATTAATTTAATTTTCGCTCAATTTTTTCGACAATTTATGCATCGCACATCTGTACATATTTGCTAAAACATAATTTTACAGTATACTATATTTATGGGTAAATCTGATCAATATCTGGGATAGAGTGTGCGTAATTATTAGAGTAACACTGAAGTAAACACCGAGTGGCAACATCTGTTTAAGGCTTTACCGCAGTATTCAAGTTATCTCTGTCTCGCTCTGTGTACACACACACGCACTTAATATATATATATATATATATATATATATATATATATATATATATATATATATAATCGACTCTCCCGTCGAGATTCGACGTATGAGGGTCAAGCAGATCAGTTTGCAGGAAACCGACAGCCCGACACCGGCACATGAGATTTGATTATAGTGGTGAAGGCCTCGTGCAGGACCATTCACACTTTTTGGAGGGACGAATACAGAGACCTGGTGCAC